>VZQC01010310.1:3436185-3605881 GCA_009823505.1 Rhizomys pruinosus | reverse complement strand
CATATATATTTAACATATATTTTACATATATATTTACATACATATATAAAAAATATATATTTATATATATTTTACATATATTTTTTACATATATATTTTACATATATATTTTTAAATATATTTTACACATATATATTTGTGAAATAATATATTTCACAAATATATATTTATATATAAATATATATTTCACCATGTGTATATACATATGCAAAGACTCATACATACAAAATAAAAATAAATAAATCTTTAAAATAGCTTTGACATAATAATAGAAGGATCTTGCAATTCCTTCTATCTTCAATAGTGACTATCTGAATCTTGGCTGTTTTGTATGAAATGCACAAAAAATTCAATAAAAGCAGCTGGAGAGATGGCTCAGTGGTTAAGAGCACTGGCTGCTCTGGCAAAGAAGCTAGATTCAATTCCCAGAACTCACATGGTAGATAACAACCATCTGTAACCCCAGTTCCAGGGGATCTGATGCCCTCTTCTGACCTCCCTGGGCATTTCACAACACAGGTGCACCTACCTACATGCAGGTGATACACTCATACACATAAAATAATAAATAAATAAATAAATAAATAAATAAATAAATAAATAAATAAATAAAGATAGATGGACTGAATTAGAAGCTTCCTCCTTTCTGGGTGGCTTTTATAGTGCTAGAAATTACTATGGAAGGATAATGGAGGAAAAAGACACCAGTTGTGAGTTTTACAAATTACAATGCCAATTTTCCTGCTAAGAGGTACACACTGGTGCAGTCGTGTGCCAAGTGTTAAGGAAGTGACCAAACACAGACTGGATTTGAGGCCTGTTCCATGGGAAAGAACATATGTCTCATTCTGTAAATGCAATACAAATCATGGTTGGGGAGATTATAAGCCTTGTTAAATTGACACGGGTCCTCTGGTTTCGATCCCCAGCACCCACATGGCGGCTAAGAACCATCTGTAACTCCAATTCCAGGACAACTCCAGTTCCAGGAGAATCCGAGACCCTCTTCTGACCTCCACGGCATTGCAGGACACGGGTGCACAAACCTACATGCAGACAGCACATTCGTACACATAGAGAAATAAATAAAATTAATAAAAATTTAAAAAATAAAATAAAATAAATGACATGGGTCCAAACTGGAGTCTACACACTGATGCTTCATCCCATAGACAAATGCTACTGTCATTATTAATCTGAGAGCTTTCTCTCTCCAGTAGATGGTCATAAATGCAGAGACTCATTGCTGCTTAAGACATGAGAATAAATAATGGTTGACTTTTAGTACTAAACAGAGCATTTACACCACCACCACCTCTAAGGCACGGGGCACATAGTCGAAGAGGGAGCAGAAAGAATGTAAAAGCAAAAGAAACAAGGAGAAGGGCTGGGAAATGCCATCCTCAGATCATGACACAGCCATTGCAGTCATGAACTCACAGCAGCTGTGGCTGTGCTGGGCCTGCCAATCGTGGTCTAGAGAGGGGCACAGAGTCGTATCCCTCGCTGGTGAACTATTGACAACTGGTGAATTTAGGGAGAATGGCAGTCATTGTTATCCGTTCTTCGCCAAATGATGAGCCCACTACTCTTCAGTGGATAATTAGAAACTCATGACCACACAAAAGGTTCTGGATGAAATCAGTGGGTCTAAAAAACACAACGGCATGAATTGGGAAAGGTCCCTGCAGGACGGAGGGAGGACGACAGGAGTGGGAGGGGGAGAAAAAGGGGGATGGGGGTGAGAGTACATAGAGGGCATCGTGTATATGTATGAAATTGTCAGAGAACAAATTTAATCAAGAAAAATAATATACGTTCTGCAGGTTTCTTATTTTTAACTTGATGCCCTTCCTGCGCTCCGTGGTCCAATCCTGGATGTTACATTACCTTTACTTGTCCAGTCTCTTTAACCTCTTTTAGTAGTGACAGCTTACTTAACACTTTTCAGTGTAAGAGAAATTACAAGTACCTCAATGACAGAACTTTAAAGAAGTTGGTTGTGTTGTTCTTCTAGCACAGATCTGTTGCCATGAAGGGAAGTCACATGATGAGTGTAGTTTACGCAGTTAAAGGAGACAGAGCAGAGATGGTTCTGAAGTGCCCACACATCAGGCATGAATTGTGTATACGGAGATCATTATTTAAGCTTGGTGTATAATGGGTCATCACGCAATCATTTTGTATGTATTTCCTGCTTTCATACACATATGTATTTGTGTATACTTCTGTGTAAGTTCAGGAAAGGTAGTTCTCCATAGTTTCAAACCTACAATGCAGAAATACTTTGTTTCACTCCAATGAGCAACAACTTGTGCATAGGGTGACTAAAGTACTCATGGAACTTTTACTCTATTTGATTTCAGAGATTGAAGGGCATTTTTAACTTAAGGTGGTTTTTGACAATTTCATACATGAAAGCCATGAAACTTTTTTATTTTTGATTGCCAGCTAATACAATCCCACCAATTATTTCTCAAAACTCCAGGCTGCTTCCTATCACAAAAAAAAAAAACATTATTTTGAAGACCTAACAGTTATCCACCAACAGTGCCCAAACTACATTCAGTAAAAAAGCCAAACTTTCTGCAGAGGTGAGACGGAAACTCTGTGGTTGGGGGATGTTTCTTTCACAGGAAGATGATACCAACCTTTATAATATCATTCTCAGGAATCAAAATTAACCTGAGATCTGAACTTTTAGTTCCAAAAGCACTGGCTGAGGACAAGGACTCTTTTTCTAAGTGAATAGAAGGCTTTTAATATACAAGAAACAGGATCTCCCTCTTCTGCTCAAGTCTGTGTGGGTGCGTACATATGTGATTGCTTCTAACAACTGTTTTTCAGGAAATGGGGAACTATCTTTAAGTTAAGAAAGTTCTAGAACTATTTACGTTGTAGGGTAATTCTAACTCGAGTGTTTGAATAGAGTGGCTGAAGGCAAGGAATACTCATTGGAGATATTAATGTATTATCATTATATACAATGATACATGATCAGGATACACTTACTGAAGAGTTAAAATTTATCGTGTTGCTAAACAAAAAGAAGCCTTGTTTCTAAGACTAACTAGAGTGAATATTTCCTTTGGGGATTAGAAGGCTGAAATTTAAATGACAATTCTCACACACATACTAATCTTGTGAGTGGTGCCTTACCTTCTAGGATACACAATTTTATATTCAAGAAGAGACAAGTCATATCCATTTCTTCCAATTATCGTAACTAGAGTAGCTTTCATTCATAAAATGAAAACATGTTTATTAAATGGCTACTTTTTCTAGGAGCATTACTAGATTATGTAAAAGGTTATCATATAAATGTGAAATCATTGATGATGATAACAATTGATGATGATACAGACTTTTTGTTATAGGATGAGAAAACCATTCAAGAGAAATTTATGTAAGATACATGAGAAATTTATTTATATAAAATAAATGATAAATTGATATAAGATAAATTAATTTATCTTTCAAAGAAACTGTCAGCAAATAAACAAATATAAACTGAAAATTGTGCTGCTATTCATTATCAGTGATGTCAAAAGTTTTTACTAAACATATCAATGCAAGTAGTTAAAAACAAGAATTCTAGATTTATGGTACTTCAAAACAGTTGGTTTTTATTTTCTGGTCAAAACCAAAGTGTAAAATTAATTTTACTTGGCTTTATGTGAGTTGTTATTTCCATTCTTTCATTTTCTACTAGAAGAATCAGGGGAAATTTTCTGTATTACACTTGTCCAATTAAAATATTTCAACTCACCACAAAAACATCAGAAAAAGCCCTCATATGTTCCATCATATTTATTCAGGAATCGTTAGTGCGCTGCAGAGTTGAGATCCGTTTCTGGAGTATATGTCCCATCATCATCATGCAATGGTGTTGAAAGGTGATCAGAAGGCTCTGCACACCTCTGGTATGTACCATCCACATGAACATGTCAGTGTGCTGCTATATAATTTGAAAGTGCCAAAATTTATAGAATACCTAAGGCATAGAAAAGCAGCTAATTGGCATTCTCTTTAGACTAATTTGGTGCTATATTTATGTTATCTTTTATAAATCACATTTATAAAAACTTAAAAATATTTTTTTTCTATTTATGTCACCAACCACTTATTGTAAAGTGATTCACAATGTAAGGTAGTTGGGATGGTTTGGGACTTGTAGTTGGGAGAACCAGATTTTACTAAAACTTTTACAATTTTCCAACTCTGAGTTGAAGGGAGTTGGTGAACTATACACGTTCATTTTTTTTTCCTACCAATAAAGAGAAAAACCATTCCCTTAGAGGAATTCTAGATTATGTAAATCAGGATATGCAATGGAAAGCTGCTTTTTATTATAAAAGGATTATAAATTACTCAGTTGATAACATTATGTTCAGTGCACAATATTATTTGACTGTTTCAAATATTCAAATTCTTCATCCAAAATTAAGAACCTATACAATTATTTCAGCTTTTGCCCTTAAAAAAGTATAAGGCATTCTATTCATAAAAGTATTCAACAGAGAATGACTGAGAAAAACCAAGAAAACAGCACAACAGTTTTATTTAAAGAAAAGTATTTTTTCTGAAATCTCAGATTCTACTATTTTTGTCTTTGTGAGTTCTTGGCTCTAAAGGAAATTTAACACACTAGTATTTGCTAACGGTTTATATACAACTAGCTTTATTGATATTGTTTATCACATTTTATTTAATATTTATGCTACTCCCTAATATACTGTGTTGCTACCTTTTCTGTTTGCTTTCTTTTCTCTTCTACAAAGTAGGAAACTGAGTATCAACTTTTAATTATTTCTGCTTCTCAGCAGCATATTCAGATCTAAGATATAAATATGTCTATCTCCTACCTTCGTTTCTATTATAGATTTCGCTACACATTATGAATTAATTCATTTTAAAAGCACATAATATTTAGCTAACACTGGGCTGGAGAGATGGCCTAGTGGTTAAAAGTGCCGACCACTCTTGCAGAGGACCCGGGTTCGATCTCCAGCACCCACATGGCTGCTGAGAACCGTCTTTAACTCCAGTTCCAGGGGAAACCAACACCCTCTTCTGACCTCCGCAGCATTGCACGACACAGGTGCACAAACCTACATGCAGACAGTACATTCATACACATAGAAAATTTTTTTAAAAATTTAAATATTTAGCTAACATTAACTTGCCAAGGAATGAACATGGCTACACATATGTAACAATGTGTAAACATCATAATAATGAAGTAATGTAATGCAAAAGTAAATCCATATTGCATTTTTTTAAAGGATGGTCATGGAGAATATATTCATAGAAACACAAATTGAATTGAAACATTTTGTTTTCTTTAAATGAAAGACTGTCCATGACTGTTTGGCTTGAAATGTTTTCTCCAGAAATGAGGAACCTTAAACCAATAAAGTGGGATGCTTGTAAACGATCCCGAGAACAAAGACCTGCACTAACTACAAGCCCAAACAGAGAAAACGGTGAGTTTTGGATTGCTTTTGTCTTCTCTTGACATCCTGGGGTAAAAGTGATTCTATCGGTCAGTGATGTGTTTAACTCTATGAAGGAAGCAAAAATAATTTCTATTCTAATAGAAACTGGAATGCATGGATAAGTTAGACATAGTAGTTCTTTACCATAATAAAGACTATTGAAACTGAAGATTTTGAAGGGACCCGAGTACTTTCCTTTAAGGAAATAGAAATAGGACATAAAAATGTTTTAAATGATCCAACTATGTTCCTTTTTCTTTTATTTTTGAGACAGGGTCTCTGCCTTAACTCCAGATGGCCTGGAACTTGCTAAGTAGACCAGACTAGCCTCAGTCTCAGAGATCCTCCTTCCTCTGCCTCCTGAGTGCTGGGATTAAAGCCCTGAGCTACCATATTGGTATTTGCAGTGATATTCTTAACCATTATAGGAGCAATAATTTGTTTCTATTTACAGAGATAGTTCTTATAGTAGTGGAGACAATCTATACAGACTATTTTCAAGCCAGAGAAGTATTGATATTATAGCTTCTGATAGTTTAGAAAACTAAAAAACAGCATGATATGGTGACACATCCCTATAATCAAAGTACAAGGTAGCTGGAGCCGGGAGGATTGGAGTTCAAGGTTACAGTATAGAGTTCTCAAGGCCAGCTTGAGTTATGTAAGACATTTTATCTAAACATAAAATAAAATATTTTTAAAAGCCTAAAAACCAACTTTATCTCTGAATTTTGATTAAACACTAAGAAACAAATTAATAACAAAAAGTATTTCATATCAGGTAATTTTAGAAATGCAATCATGTGTATGTAGTAAACAGATCTTACTGAGTCTATTATTGTGTACATAATGTTGAAAAGACATTGGATGACAAATTCTTAATTTATATAATACAAATTCTTAATTTATATAACCTTATTCTTCAAAATTTATAAATATAAATGTTAGTCCATACATATATATATAAACTTACATACACATAAGCTATGTCTAATATATGATTATGCAATTAAAAATTATTGTGACAAAATATTGTTTTGCTGTTGCTAAAGTATTATCCAAGAATAGATGAAAATATGATTGCTGGGGCTGGAGAGATGGCCTAGCGGTTAAGAGTGCTGACTGCTCTTACAGAGGACCCGGGTTCGATCCCCAGCACCCACATGGCGGCCAAAAACCATCTGAAACTCCAATTCCAGGAGAACTCCAGTTCCAGGGGAATCCGAGACCCTCTTCTGACCTCCGCGGCATTGCACGACACGGGTGCACAACCTGCATGCAGACAGTACATTCATACACATACAGAAATAAATAAAATTAAATAAAAAAAATTAAAAAAAAAGAAAATATGATTGCTATCAAACCAGAATTAAAAGGCGAAATAGATATAAAAATATAGAAATGAAAATGTTTAAAAACTCACAAATGTATACTCTCTAAACATTAAAAGTAGTAATATAATTTGATATATAGACTGCTAAAAATTAAAACAAAAAAGAAAATGATTTATTTACTAACTGAAAGAATAATGTGTGTACTAGTTCATGCCTTTAATCCCAGCACTCAGAGGCAGAGGCAGGCATAGCTCTGTGAGATTAAGGCTAGCCTGGGCTACATAGTGAGTTCCAAGTGGGCTGGGGCTACAGAAGACTGTCAAAAGAAAAGAACAACAACAAAAAGAAACAAACAGAAAATAAAGAAACTGCCATAGAAGAAAATGTCATGCTTAATTATCAAAAATAAGACACAAAGGTAAAAATAAACCTTTTTATATAAAACATCTAGAAATGACTTTATTAATTCAGATTGCGAATGAATGAATAAAGAATAAAACATGCAGAATGGAAATAGGCCTTAATCCTAGAACTTGGGAGGCAGAGGCAGGCAGATCTTTGTGAGTTCAAGGCCAGCCTGGTCTACAGAGTGAGTTCCAGGACAACTGGGGCTACAGGGAGACCCTGTCTCAAGAAGACCAAAAAAAAAAAAAAAAGAAAGAAAGAAACTAGTCAAGGATAAAAGATGACTCTTGAAGATAAAATCTTTCTATAGCTACACAATTTAATTTAATTCCACTGGAAGGCCAATACATCATAGTCTAGAAGTGTTTTTTCATCTTGAAAAGCTCATTTTAAAGCTTTCCTTTAGAACTGTTTTTACTTTTATTAGTATATGTGCCTGTGTCTGTATGATGGCATACCATGTGTGTGGTACAGAGGCCAGGACAGGGTGTCAGGTCCCCTGAAGATAGAGAGTTCACATGTTTGGGAGACATCTGACCTGAGTGTAGATAACTGAACTCTGGTTCTCTAGAAGAGGGCTCTCTCTCCAGACCCACATTTTAACATACAAACAAAGTGCAATCAGAGTCATATTCCTCTGAGGCAGAAATGTAACATGCTATTAAAGGCACTATCAAATATTCAAGCATTTCATGAAGCAGGAACAACGGTACATGCAGTGAATAGACTGATCAGCGTATGTATAAATAAGTGTTAATACATGCAGGAAAGTCATACGTTAACAACTGCCCTCAGAACTCTGAGGCAGGAAGATTGAGAGTTCATACTCAGACTGCACTGCATCTAAAAACTCATTTTTGGGGGTCTTTTCGAGACAGGGTCTCCCTGTAGCCCCAGCTGTCCTGGAACTCACTCTGCAGACCAGGCTGGCCTTGAACTCACAAAGATCTGCCTGCCTCTGCCTCCCAAGTGCTAGGATTAAAGGCGTGTGCCACCACGCCCAGCTAAAAAATCATTTATAATGCACTTATATTGCTTCATCTGAGAAGAGTGACGCAGAAAAAGCACTTCTGCTACTGTCTCATAAAAACAGCACGCCCACATGCAGGGGTTGGAGATAAGGCTCAGCAGTTAAGAGCACAAGCTGTTCTTGTGGAGGACCCAGATTCCTTTTCCAGTATCCATTTGGTGGCTAACAACCACCTGTAACTCCAGGTCCAGGGGTTGTGACACCCTCTTCTGGCTTCAGTGAAAAGTGCACATGCAATGCACCCACATACTTATATACATAAAATACAAATAAATAATTTTAATTAAAAATTATTTTTAAGTACACCATTTTAATTTTTTTTTATTTTTGAGAATGCCTCAGGAGTATTGTCTCTGCATTTTGTCCATCCATTCCAGTCCCCCAACAATTCCTCCCATGTCCCCTCACTTCCTCTTAGTTTCTTGTCCCCTTCTTTTATTATATGTGTTATATATACATACCTACTTTACAAATATGCATATATGCAGTGATTCCATCCAGTGCTGCTTGTGAATCTCTATGCTTAGGGCTGCGCATGTGATCAGACAACCTGTCAAGGAGCTAGTCTCAGAAGAAAAGAGATTCTCCTTCCTTCAGTATCTATTGATTATCTATAGCTCTTCAGTCTGAGGTGGGACCTGTCGCTATTTCCCCACCCAGTTCGACGTGTGAACTGACATTGTCATTATGTAGATCTTGTTAGACCACCACACTGTGGAGATTTCATTGGTGCATTGTGTCTAGAATGTATTAACTAGCAGCAGGTGTCTTGTCCCTCTGGCTCTTAAATTCTTTTCACCCCTCTCCTAAGCCTTAGGTGTAGAGATTGCATTGCTGCTCTGTCACTTAGAGCTGGGCACCTCACAGTCATTTATGCTCTGCATTTGACTAATCATGAAACTTTGTGATAGTCGCCATATTTGCAAAAGGAAACGTCTTTGATGAGTGGTTAGAGGTTCACTTGTCTGTAAATACAAGGATATGTATTTAGAATACAGCAAAAAGTGATACTGGTCTAGGGAGGTGACAGGAATAGATTTTTCTCTAGGGTTTATGTTCTTTTCAGCCATTTGTACTTGGCTGTTTACTGTATCGCACATGAGTTCCCTCCCACTGAGTGAGCCTTGCACACCGACATTTACGTAAAACACAAAAATACCCGAGTCCTTTTTTCTGCCTTTTTTTTTTTCTTGGCCTTTTTGAGACAAGGTCTCCCTTTAGTCCCAGCTGTCCTGGAACTCACTTTGTAGACCAGGCTGGCCTTGAACTCACAGAGATCCACCTGCCTCTGCCTCCCTAGTGCTGGAATTAAAGGCGAGTACCATCCCACCCCACCCTTTTTTCCTGCCTTTTATTCTGACTTTTTCTTTCACCTTTGACAGTCTCTCCATTGTTTATCCGCCAAGTCATTGCTTCAGCCATGGGGATCCGCTTCCTTGTTATGACATCAATATGGACTGCCATATTCTTTACTTGTAAGTGATAACATAAGAATAGATGGTAACATTGTTAATTGAACCAGTAAAATACATTAGTTGATTGAGTTCAGAAGCACATTGTGGGGTGGAGGGAGACGTGAGAGGGTTCAGCAGGGAAAGTGCTTGCTGCTTGGGCTTAGAGACCTGAGACTTCAAATCCCAGAGGCCACATAGTGGAAGGAGAGAACTAACTCCACAAAGTTGTCTCCTGACCTCCACACACCATAAAGCTTTTACTATTATTATAGAAATTTATTTATCATTTATTTTTCTTTGGATAAGTTAATAATAGTGTTTTTAATAATTATCATTGTTTTAATAGTATTACTCAACCAAGAAGTTCCAACTTCCTCAATAGGTGAGTAAATCTTTGAAATATTAGGCACAAATTGCAAACAGCTATGTATGCTGGGATATACGTTATATCTAAAAACATTCAAAACAGTGGAATGAAATAGTTGGGATTTATCTACATTTCGTTGTTGCTTATATTTGTTTTACTATGAAGGAGCTTGTCTAAAGAGTAGCAGGCATGATGTTTAACTTAGATAAAAATATGTTCCAATGGTCAAGTGTGTATAGAATTAACATGGCTTCTCTTTCTAGAAGGGTATTGTGGCCCATGTCCTAAAAACTGGATATGCTATAGAAACACCTGTTACCAATTTTTCAATGAGAGCAAAAACTGGTACCAAAGCCAAGCTTCGTGTTTATCTCAAAATTCCAGCCTTCTGAAGATATATAGTAAAGAGGACCAGGTCGAGTATTCAATTCCATTTAATTCTAGTGCATGAGGTCACTCACTGGAACACAGAAGCAGCACTGAGATGTTCAAATATTCACCCCTAATACTGATCCCTGATCTTACTGATAAAAAGTTAAGAACGTAAGGTCTGGGAAATGCTCTACGAGTTACAGCCTTTTGTCTTATAAGCTTGAGACATGGAATGTTAATCTGTAGCACCCACAGGAAAAAAAATTGCATATTGCTGCACATGCCTTTAAGCCCAGCATTAGGGTCAGAGATAGCTGAACCCCAGGAGCTTCCTGGCCAGACAGCCTAGCTGAAGAGGTGCACTTCCAGTCCAGTGAGAGACCCTGTGTCAGGGTAATAAAGCAGAAAACATAGAAAAAGACACCCACGTCTTGGTCTGCCCATAGCATGCAGCATGAGCACTGTGCACTCACCTGCATACACACCACTACCACCCCACACAAAGACCCCAAGATTCAGAAAGCAAAGAACCCTTAGATACTATGTCCGTGTGGTTAAGTAGGAATTGTGCCAGGGACAAATACGGTCTTTCCAAAGAGAGAAGCAAGCGATGGGGCTTTGTGTTGGCTAACATTCTGAGCACTGGTTTTCTCTGCATTTTACTTATGGTTTTAAACAGGATTTCTTCAAACTAGTGAAGTCATATCACTGGTTGGGCCTAATCTGGATTCCAGAAAATGGCTCCTGGCAGTGGGAAGATGGCTCCGCTCTCTCACCCAACCAGTGAGTCTTGTTCTTATGAACATTCATTTCTTATCATTTATCTCTCCTAATCCAGGGCACTCACATATTCTAATAGGGCTAGGAAAAAATACTTAGGTCCTAAATCTAAAGTGCAGGGCTGCAGAGAATCTAGTGTGGTTGTTTATTAACGAGTAACAGAAGTTTATTATTATATGCAAAATAGCAAGAAAGGTAGATCTAATATTATGTCCATTTTATAGATAGGAGACTGAGATGTTGCATATATCCTTTACGTATTTGTGACTATAATTATGGAGATAAAACCGGCACACTTGTATATAGATAAAGTACACATCTTGGTACATTTTACATATATATTCATGAAACTATTCATAATAATAGAGTTGTTAACATGCCCATTATTGGCAAAACTTTCTTTTTCAGTCATCTAGTCCTTCTTTGCTCCTATGTCCCTCCTCCTGTTCCTGGGCAAAGAACCTCTTTTCTATGGATACTGGTTAGTGGCAACCAATAGTATATAATACCAATAGAGTCCTTCAATCTGAAATGACTTTAGGTTTGTACTTCTACAATCTATCATAATTATTTTGAAATTTATCTTCATCAAAGCATGAATAAATTCCTTTTTTTTATTGATGCTTTGTGTATTTCATACATCATTTTCCAGTTCAGTTCAGGCATATATCCCCTTCCCTTCCCCCCACCCCACCCCTACCCATCCCAGATCATGCATTCTGCCATAACTTTTCTGCATCCTTCTCTGTTTTTTTGTTTTGTTTTGTTTTCATTTTTTTAACAATAAGTGATAATTTGTGAGTACAAGCATCCTTCATGTAAAACCAATTTGCAAGCAGTTGTGCCCAAACCCACACAGCTCATGGGTCCCACCATCCAGCAGGGGGGGCTTGTATGTTCAATCAAGTTGATCAAATGAGTGTCCAGTCTATATTGTTGTAGTTTCACCATTCACCCCAATCGCAGCCCTTACATTCTACCACGCCCCCTCTTCCGCAGGTTGTTCCCTAGGCTTAGAAAAGGGGCACAGGTGGATGAGAGGTAAAACAGTCCACTCTCTCTGGAGCTGTTGACTTGGACTCTGGTCAATTCTGGCTGTTTCCTTTCATGGGCTGACAGTTTGTCCAGGAATAACCTTTCGATCCTACTAATGAAGAACAAGCAATTAGATATATAGGTATTTAANAATTCCATTTCATTGATCCATGTGTGGTTTTATATTAGGACCATACTATTTATTACTATTGCTCTGTAGTATAATTTGAATTCAGGGCTGTTGATACCTCCAGCAATGTTTTTGTTATTCAGAATTGTTTTGACTATCTCTAGTAATTTGTATTTCCCTATGAATTTTAAGATCAATAAAAATTTCTGTGAAGAATTGCATTGGAATTTTGATGGGGATTGTATTGAATCTGTAGGTTGCTTTTGGTAGGATGGTTATTTCACCATATTAACCCTGACAATCTATGAGCCTGGAAGGCCTTACTGTCTTCTAGTGTTTTCAGTTTCTTTCCTCAGTGTTTTAAAATTTTCACTGTACAACTCTTTCACTTTCTTTGTTAGGTTCATTCTGAGACTTTTTTGAGGCTTCTGTGAATGGGATTGTTTTTCTGATTTCTTTCTTGGCGTGTTTTTCCTAGGACATAGGAAGGCTACTGATATTGTGTATTAAATTTGTAATGTGACACTTTGCTGAACATGTTTAACATCTGTAAGAGTTCGCTGGTGAAATCTTTAGGATCTTTTATATATAGAATCATATCACCTGCAAGTAAAGAAACTTCTTCTTTTCCTTTACTTGTTTTACTGCTCTAGCTAAGACTTCAAGCACTATATTGAACAAGAAGGCAAAGATTGGACATCCTTGTCTCATTCCTGATCATATTGGAAATGTTTTAATTTATTCTTAGTTTAGCATGATGTTGGCTATGGGCTTGTTGCACATTGCCTTTATTATGTTGAGATACGTCTCCTGTCCCCTTAGTTTCTCAGGACTTTTATCATGAAAGGATGTTGGATTTTGTCAAAGGAAGGCTTTTTTTTTTTTATTGGTGCTTTGTGCATTTCATACATCATTTTCCAATTCAGATCAGGCATATTTCCCTTTCCCTTCCCCCCTACCCCCACCCCATCCCAGATCATGCATTTTGCTATAACTGTCCTGCATCTTGCTCTGTTTTTTTTTTTTCTTCATTTTTTAGCTATAAGTGATGATCCATGAGTACAAGCATCCTTCATATGAAACCAATTTGCAGGCTGTTATGCCCAAACCCCCACAGCCCCACCATCCAGCAGGGGGTGAGGGGTTGTATGTTCAGTCAAGTTGATCAAATGAGTGTCCAGACTACATTGCTGTAGTTTCATCATTCACCCCAATCGCAGCCCTTACATTCTACCACCCCCCCCTCTTCCGCAGATTATTCCCTAGGCTTAGGAAAGGGGCACAGGTGGATGAGAAGTAAAACAGTCCACTCTCTCTGGAGCTGTTGTCTTGGACTCTGGTCAATTCTGGCTGTTTCCTTTCATGGGTTGACAGTTTGTCCAGGAATAACCTTTCGATCCTACTAATGAAGCACAAGCAATTAGATCTATAGGTATTTAAAGAGCACTAATAGTTATGGTTGGTTACTTTGGTACAGACACATATGTTTGGATGATATGTTAATCCATGAATTACATTTTTTTTCAAAATTTCTATTTCATTGGTGTCTGGTCTGATCTTTATTACTTGCTATTTTTTTTTTTTATTTATGTTCAATTTGCTTTCTTTTTTCTACTTTCTCATGGTGACTGCTTGGCTAATAAATTGAAACATCTTTTTCCCCATATTGGTATTTATACGTAAAATCAGGAACTGGAGAGTGGCTCCGTGGTTGTGAGCACATAATGCTCTTGCAAACGACCTAGGTTCAGTTCTTAGCATCCACAACGGGCAGCTCACAAGCACTTGTAATTCTAGCTCCAGAGAATGCATCACCTTCTTCTGTTCCCTGTGTGCACCTGCATACACATAAATATATGTACACACAGACACATACAGTTAAGTAAATAATAAGTCTCTAAATATATAATATACATATATATATATATGTAAAATCGCATGACAACCCCTTTGACTATATTAAAGTACTGTGCTTTTATTTCTATTAAAATAGCTTTTTATTTTTTGAAAATATTTATGTATAACTTTTTAAAGTAAATGAGCGTTAGGCCTGCATGTATGTAAGTGCACCCATGTTGTGCAAGGCCTGTGGAGGTCAGAAGAAGGCGTCAGATCCCCCTGAACTGGAATTACAGATGGTTTGTTGTTAGTTGCCATGTAGGTGCTTGGAATCAAACCAAGGTCCTCTGCAAGCTCAGTCAGTAATCTTAACCACTGAACCATCTCACAAACCCCTCAAAATAGCTTTTATAAATTTTATTTTTATGTTTATGAGTATTATGCCTGCATGTATATAAGTGCACCTGTGTCATGCAGTGCTTCAGAAGAAGGTGTCAGATCCCTTGGAACTGGAGTTACAGATGGTTGTTGGCTGCCATGTGGGTGCTGGGATTTGAACCTGACTCCTCTGCAAGAGCAGCCAGTGTTCATAACCACTGAGCCATCTCTCCAGCCCCTTCAAAACAGTTTTCAAATTCCCTTTTCATTTGTCCTCAATACATGGTATTGTTAGAAGGGTGCTTAGTTGGTAATATTTGAAAATTTCCAGAGATCTTCCCATTACTGACTGATTACTGATTCCTAACTAATTTCATTCCTTTGGTTTTGTTGGGGGGGGTTGCTTATTTTTTATGGGTTTGTTTTTGAGACAGGGTCTCCTTGTAGACTTAGCTGGCCTGGAACTCTCTATGTTGACTAGACTGGCCTCATTCTCAAAGAGATTCACCTGCCTCTGACTCTCCAATGCTAGGATTAAAGGTGTGCACACTACATCTGGCAGTGGAATTTTCTTTCTGGAGATTTATTTATCTCTTAATTCTCACTGTTCCTGATGAATCTCATTAAATTATTTATATATTCTCTCTTTAATTTTGTAAGTCTTATGCGTGTAGAAATTTATCCATTTCTTTTAGGTTTTCCAGCTTTAGGGAATTTAAATGTTCAAAGTATTTCCTAATAAACTTCTCCATTACATTGAACAACTATTTTTTATCTTTCATTTCATTAATTTGGGTCCTGTCTCCTTTTGTTAGTTTGGCTAAGTGTTTGTCAATCATAAATGAATTTTTTGGTTCTCTGTAACTTTTCAGTCTCTATTTCATTAATTTCTATCCTAGTCTTACTTATTTCTTGCAATGTAATGAGTTTGAGGCTGTCTTCTTGTTTTGCTGGAGCTTTAAGGTGAATCATTAGGTTAGTTATTTGAGATCTCTGTTTTTAATGTATTTTTAGCTTGCTTGAAACTTTCCTCTTAGAAGTGTATAGCTGTGTCCCAGAGGACTGGGTAGGGTTTGCTTTTCATCCCCTTTGAGCCCTTCTACCACCATGTCCTCCTTTCTACTTGAATATTCCATTTACTTTTAAATATGTGCTACCTTATTGCTAACTGTGATAACCCTATTGTACAATGGAACAACAGAAATAACTAGTAACCCATGAGAACCATTTTTGTGCTTATTTGGCATTTACTTTCAAAATTTTGAGCAAAATACAGTATATGCCTATATTAAAACATACCTCTTGGGTATGTTCCATTACAGTGTCAATAAAAAAATTTAAAGTAAAGATGAACAGTGTAATGTGTTTCCATTGAAACCCACAAAGAGAAGTTGCTGAAAATCTCTGAAAAATCTGTTTTGTTCTACAAGTACTAGCTGTTTTTACTGCAATGGTATATCTGTGTCTTGTCTTTTTAAAATACAGATATTAGACTATTGTCTTTTTAGTTTTTACATTTCACGTTGAGAGTAGCATCATCACTTTTTTGAGTCTTCTATTTCTGACATATTCTAGGAAGAAAAAACCCCCTCTATTAGGTTAATCATGTGACTTCAAATTTCATAACAAAAGTAACCCACACAGAGCGATCTCTGTATGGAATACATGCTTACACACATACAAGTAAACATGCATAGCTATGTGTGTGTTTATATATAGATATGTGTGTATGTGTGTGCACGCACATGTGTGCTAAGGATTTTACAATTGCTTTTGTTTCATTTACATGTACAGCTGTACATACAAACCTCATTTGGTATCCATAGTTGGCTGCTCCCAAAGCCTTCTTTCCTCCCTTGATACTGAATTTCATGAGTGACCATTATCTTTATATGCAATGGCATATTATTTGATTTTAAACTGTGCACATCTCTGTATAATTTGAAATATCTTTAGATAACCTATGAGAATATAAAAGTTATATAAATAGTTCTTATTATGTATTGTTTGGAGAATCATGACAAGATACAAAGTACATATTTAGTGGAGATGCAAGTTTTATCCTGAATACTCGCTATCTATATTCAATTGTATCTGAGGAAGGTAATCTGTAGATACAGAGGACAAAGTTTATCTCTTGAAGATTATTTTTCTATGAAACACACCAGCAATTGAATTCTAAATTCATTTCAAATGTAAATATTTATCTTAAATAAATATTTTAAAGCTTTTTCACTTAGACAGGTAGACAGGAATTTTAGACTTCTAAAGTACTAATTTCTCTGATAGGAGCATAGAATTTACAAAACAATGAAATTTTACTGTTTTTGGTCTTTCTGAGACAGGGTGTCTCTGTAGCCCCAGCTGTCCTGGAACTCATTACATAGACCAGGCTGGCCTGGAACTCACAGACATCCACCTCCCTCTGCCTCCTGAGTGCTGGGACCAAAGTTGTGTGCTAGTGGCTGAAATTCTACTTTTATTATGCAGTTGTCTCTATTTTGCATATGTGTGAAATAAAAGGGCTAAAAAATGGTGATAAAATGGCCTGAATATGTTTTAAATTCCTACATTTGAATTCTATAAATATGATTACATTTTGCTATTTCTTCATTAATAATGCCATGAATGTACTGTTATTCTCTCTCCTCCAGGCTAACATTGGTGGAAATGCAGAATGGATCCTGTGCTGTTTATGGGTCAAGCTTTAAGGGATACACAGAAAATTGTTCCATTCCAAACACGTACATCTGCATGCAGAGGGTCTTGTAAGGACTTTATCAACTATCACTACAGCAGCCAGGGCAAGAAAATGGACTAAACCAAGAGAAACTCCTCCATCCTGGAGTAAAAGAATCAGGAAAGAACACAAACACAAAAACAATGGCCTTAGATTCCCCCAGAACCAAACCAGAGAGCTATCAGCTGAACATTGCCAGTTCTGAAGACAAGGGATGCTAACTCAGAGACCATCAGGGCTGCCATTCCCAACATTCTCCAGAGACTGCTCAGAATGCGGGGAGGAGAGCAAAGAGGAGCCTTAATTTCAAGATGGAACCAACATCTGGAAAGTTTTGAGAGTGTGAGAGGGCAGCCCCATACTGCATTGGGGATACCCTCCAGCACTGTAGAAGACTTCTGACTGGATGAGGCCATAGCAGAGAGCCTCAAGAGAGTGAGTGCTGTGCCCAGTGGTTCAGGAAGACAAGGTTGTCGTCATGGAGGGGCAGAGTATGAGTAACAGCAAGAGTGATGATTTTTTGATCTTGAAAGACTCATGGAGTTTGTCTTCCCAATTTCTGTGCTTTCTTGGGACCTACCACCCTTTTTCTCCTATTTGGGGGTTGGGAATATCTACTAAAGTTCTGCCCCAGCATGATATTTTGAAACCTCAAGTCTTGTTTTGCTTTACAAGCCACAGATGGCAAAGAATTTTACCTGCCTCACCCATATCTGACTTGGGCACTATTTAGACAAGACCTCAGATTTTAGATTTAAAAGGTTATATGGGTAGGGGTTCTTCTGTAAGGATGGAATGGATGTGTTTTGTAGATGACAAGATTGATTTCATAGATATGCTATTTATTACATACTGAATGTTTCTGTATATCCAAAATTCATATTTGAACACTCAATCCCTGGTATTATTATAATATGAGAAGACTGGACATTGGAACATAATGTTTTAAGCCATGAGTATGAAGCCATTGATTGTGGGATTGTCTCTTTAGAAATTCTCTCAGGAACCGTGCTACCTGCTTGTCCTGCAAGGGCATACAGGAAGCCTCTAGTCTACAACTTACAAAGTGAGCTTCACCATAATCCAAGTAATACTGGCACTCTGATCTTCAATTTATGAGAAATATATTTCTGTTGTTTTTAACTTAGTCTGTGGTATATTTAATATTATTCCAAATAACCTAAGAATGAAGGAAGACAAGCAGAAATGAGGTCTTACAAAAAATAAAATAAAATGTTTCATAATTTCATTGTATATTACAACTGAGGGCAAACATTGCCAAACCAATAAGCATGTAAAAAATGTATAAATATCACATGTAGGTAAAACTGGGAATCACAACAGAAAATCAACTTTAGAACCCTGGCTTTCCCCTAAGAAGAGTAAAAGGCTTTTAGGCTTAAATTAGATAAGAAATACAGCAAATAATAAATAGATATTCACCTACTATAAACTTATATCCTATAGTAATTTTTATCTATTCTGAGGTCAATATTTGATGGTGCCATGATTTTTTAAATTTTATTTATTTATGTATGTGTATGAATGTGCCATCTGCATGTAGGTTTGTGCACCCGTGTCATGCAATGCTGCGGAGGTCAGAAGAGGGTCTCGGATTCCCCTGGAACTGGAGTTCTCCTGGATTTGGAGTTACAGATGGTTCTTAGCCTCCATGTGGGTGCTGGGGATCCAACCTGGGTCCTCTGCAAGAGCAATCGGTGCTCTTAACAGCTAGGCTATCTCACCAGCCTGGTGCCATGATTTTTATTTTTTTTTTCATTTATTTATTTTTTTATTTAATTTTTATTGATGCTTTGTGCATTTCATGCATTTTTTCCAATTCAGTTCAGGCTTATTTCCCTTTCCCTTCCCCCCCCCGCCCCACCCCATCCCAGATCATGCATTCTGCCATAACTGTCCTGCATCTTTCTCTCAGTTTTTTTTTTCATTTTTAGCTATAAGTGATAATCCATGCCATGATTTTTAAATGAATTTGAGGATCCTTAGTTTCTATTTTGAAGGCAGTCATGATATGCTAAAAACACATTTTTAGGGACTACCTAACATGAGGGGTGAGAGAGAAGGGGTTTCCCCAAAGGCTACAATGAATAACAATTCTACAATGAATAACAAATATGACCTACATTTCAGAAAATAGTAACAGTTGCTAATCTTTATCCAATGAGTTGAAGGGAAAAATGCAAACCTTACTGAAGCATTTGTAGCTGTGACATAGCTACCATTTCAGCTTACAGCCCAGTCATACTGGCAAACAGTATGACAGCCAAAAATTAATTTGAAAATGTTCAAGGTATATAATATACTAACACGTATTTGTTAAGGAAAAATGACTTCAACTTATTTCTTAAGAATTATTGATAAGTAGCCTGAATGGTAAAACAGAAATCGCATAACAGAGAGAGGAGAGGCAGTTAGAGAAAGGACTGTAGAAAAATTTTTAAATTCATGTGTTGTAAGATGTTCAGAAATTCCCATCATGTAAGGATTCCCACCATTGATGTATAGAAGACGTTTAGGAAGAATGTAAAACTTTAATGACTGTTAGCTTTCTGTAAAATTTCAGACTGACTGGGCATGGGGGCACACACTTTTATTTTATTTTATTTTTTATGTGTATGAATGTACTGTCCACAACATAGGTTTGTGCACCTGTGTCATGCAATGCTGCAGAGGTCAGAAGAAGGTGTCGGATTCCCCTGGAACTGGAGTTAAAGAGAGTTCTCAGCTGCCATGTGGGTTCTGGGGATCAAACCTGGGTCCTCCGCAAGAGCAGAGTCGGAGCTCTTGACCACTAGGCCATAGCTCCAGCCCTGGGGCACACACTTTTAATCCCAGTACTTGAGATGTAGAGACAGGCAGATCTCCATGAGATTGTGAGCAGCCTGCTCTACATAGCAAGTTCCAAAGTTCCAAGTTAGCTGGAGTTAGAGGGAGACCTTATTTAAAAAATAGAAAAGAACATACTGAATTATATAAAACACAATTGTGCCTTTGCTAGTTCTTCTTGAACATTCAAAGAAATTTTGAATTTAAAACAACACAATAAGGATAGATTTCACAAAAAATAGGCATCTTGAAATAAATAATGTCAGTTTTCTCCCTGCTGTTGTGAGCAGTAAGAACAAACAGAACACTTTCAAACTATATGAAGAAAAAAAATAAAATATACTTAAATATTCTCCGTCACTGCAAATTCGTACCCAATACAACCAAATGGCAAAACTACTGCTAACAAAAAAGAGAATTTGAGTGTTTACATTTTGGACTATCTGCACTTAAATTTAGTATTAGGGCTACTTAAAATGAATAACCCTCTTCATTGTCACCATTTGAGTCTTTAAAATATGGAAGATTTAAATCAATCACAGGACTGGGTTGTAGCTCAGGGGTAGAGTACTTTTCTAGAATATGCAACTACCTGAGTTCAAACTGCAGCATAAAACGCACTAATCACACACACACACACACACACACACACACACACACACACACACACACACAACATCTCTGCTGGGAAAAACCTGTAATCACAGCCTCTCAAACGAAGGCAAGAGAAAAGAGAATCAGTTGAGCAATCAATCAAGCAACACTGGGCAGTATATTGAGACCTCATTTCCAAAAAAGAAAAGTCAATGAATGTTCTTTGTGATCAATTATTTAAGATATACTTACATATTTATAAGAAGAAAAAAGTCTTTAGACTTAAAATTAGGAAAGAAATCATTAAAATGCATAAATAGATAGTCACCAAACATTCATCTGCATCCTATAGTAACTTTTGTTTGTGCTCAGGTCAACATTTAACACCACCGTGATTTTAAGTGTATGATATGCATACATAAGACCACATGATAATACCTTTTGGCCAGGCGTGGTGGCGCAGGCCTTTAATCCCAGCATGAGGGAGGCAGAGGCAGGTGGATCTCTGTGAGTTCAAAGCCAGCCTGGTCTACATAGCAAGCTCCAGACCAGCTGGGACTAAAGGGAGACCCTGTCCCAAAAAGACCAAAAAAAAAAAAAAAAGAAAAGAGAAGAAATTTTGTTAAAATATACATTTGACTTATATTTATTTAAATCACTTTAGTTTTGAGTATCAGACAAGACAGGTGAAACACAGTGTTCTAGTTTGTCTTCCATTGCTATGACAAAACACCCTGACCGACACCAACTTGGGGAGGAAAGGGTTTATTCAGCTTACATCTCCTGGGTCACAGTTCATCACTTAGGGAGCCCAAGGCAGGAACTCAGGGCAGGAACCTGGAGGCAGGAGCTGAAGCACAGGCCATGGAGGAATGCTGTTTACTGGCTTGCTCCCCTGGCTCATGCCCAGCCTGCCTTCTTACACAGTACACAACAACCTGCCCAGGGTGGCACCACTCATTGTGGGCTGGGCCCTCCCACACTGCTTGACAATCAAGACAATACTCCACAGATGTGGCCACAGGCCAATCCAATGGAGCCAATTCCCCAATTGAGGCTCCCTCAACCCAGGTGTGTCAAGTTGACACTAAAGCTATCCAGCACACATAGTTAACTCTATCTTCTCTCCTGCTCATAAAGTTATGCTCACAGATTGCTCTCCAATTATCTTCCTTCTTTGCTTCTAGCTTGGGGGAGAGATTTGCTGGTTATTATTCTAATTTCCCTACTAATTTTAAAAAGGTCAGTTTTACATTCATAAGAAAAATACTTTCATACTCCTGTGTGCCAGACACCAGTAAATTTTGAAATGTAAAAATATGAATGATAAAATGCTACTTCTTTCCACACACTCAGGTGTGTCATAAATCATGAAAACCAGATTAGAATGCAAGACTGGTTGATAATAGCAATTTATTACAGAAGAGGGAGATTTTGTTCTGATAATGGAATGAGCAACTTTACCCAAATCAAAAAATTTTTGAAAGCATTTCAAATAAAAAAATGAGAAAAATCATGAAAATATTGAATAAATTTCATGATACACTTAGAAAGAAAATAGTGTGTACTTATGCTATTAACCATCTCCACTTCATAGAGAGAATTTTATAGTTGGTCAAGAAATGAAAGTTAGCCTGGACATGTAAACAGGTTGTGCTGTGTGACTAGAGGAAAGCCAACTTAACCACCTCCTGGGTTAGGTGTGAACAGATGAGAGAATAGGCAAGTGACTCAGGCGTGAAAGGATCACCCAAGAATTTTAACATATTTTCAATCTCATGTAAGAGTGAGCTGCCCTGAGACTATAGAATCACTTGTGGCCATAGACTTATGGAGCTAATACTTGACAGTTATTCTCTCTTAATTTCTACTGCCTGCCTGTGGAAAAAAAAAAAAACAGAAAGCACAATGGACCCTGGTCAGCATCCCCTTTCTCCATCATGGAGGTGCAGGGCTACCAGGGTCTGGAGATAAGGGGAGAAATCTGTGGAAGGTCCCTAAAAGAGAGGGCAACAGCCCCAGATCCAGTTCCAGTGGACAAGACTCCCAGAAAGCGAACAAGAGACCAATGGGGTGAATGCAGGACTACGAACACACCAGCAAGAACAGAAGTCTAATGACTGAAAATCTTTCTTCAAAGTGTATAGAACAGTCTTAGTGTCATACACAAATAAGAGGAAAGTGCATCTAAGCCAGGATTGAGGTTTTATCAGTCTTGGTTGTCTTAGAGCCCCCTAAGCAGAGCTATGTTGGAGCCAAGATCTCCATTACTTAGAATAATTCTGCTCCTTTGTCAAAATGTTCACTAATCAAGCCTTCGTAATCCAAAATATTCAGAGCAGAGGAGAGTCCAGGAGAGCTCAAATGAGGGAAGAAAAAACAAAATGGAGTCAGAGATAAAGTGTACCTAACCAGTCAGTCCCTGAGCCCTTCAGTACATTCATACCCCACGTTTCTCCAGAGTAAAAGAAGGCATTACTTTCTCTTTGGCAACATATGTAAAATGTGTGGTGTCTTGATTTCAGAACCGAAGTAAAGACAAGTAATCACTGAGGAAGCAGTAAAAATATGTAGAATATGCCACGACCACACTGTGGCCTCCCACCCCAAGCCACCCATTGCCCTTGGCGTGAAGAATAGCTTGGCACTACGGGAAAAAGCGGAAACCCAGCCTGCCCACACCCCACTTTGGTCATACTTAAAGGCTATCTGCTTCTGCTAGAGAAGCAGGAAACCAACTTATCCCCAAGCCCTGGCAGTGGTACAAGGTACACGACCTCAGCTGGCAGAGAAGCAGGAAATTGCCTCACATGTGAGATCTCACCGATATGAAGCAGACGCCACAGAGAAGCCAGCAGGAAACTCATCTGCCTGAGCGAGGGGTTGCGCCCAGTGAGAAACAAATTGAAAAGGCAAAGCCTTGAAAATTAGATAGGAAGATGAACCATATACATTTCCAGACAAGAAATCAAAACAGCAAAGACATCTTTTTATTCCTATTTTACTTTTATTGAGCTTTTGTGGATTTTATATAATAAATCTTAATCAAATTTAAAAACCCCCTTGACTGGATAGGACTTAATATATATGACAGAATGCATGAAATCTGGGAATAATTGATCCTTTAAATATTAGAAATCAACATGAACAGAGCAGATATTTCAATAGATATGTGAGATTTATAAGGGACATGAAGAATGGAAATGGTATGAGAGAAAAACAAGTTACCAGATAGATCACTTGCTTCACAAACTCTGTCCTAAGATTCAATATGGCATATTAAAGACTAGCATTGGTAACACTAATGACTTGATCTTTCAGAGTATCTGAGCCTAAATGCCAAACCTGACATTACAAATAACTGCTCATATTTTTTGGCCTTTTTTGAGACAGGATCTTCTTGTAGCCACAACTGGCCTGGAACATATTACATAGACCAGGATGGCTTTGGTCTCACTGAGATCTACCTACCTCTGACTCACGAGTTCTGGTATTAAAGGCATGTGCCATCACCTGACTATCCTTTCTCATTTATTTGTAGAACCTCTTGTACTTGGATTCTTTTTTTTAAAAGTT
This sequence comes from Rhizomys pruinosus, assembly GCA_009823505.1. Lineage (NCBI taxonomy): Eukaryota > Metazoa > Chordata > Mammalia > Rodentia > Spalacidae > Rhizomys > Rhizomys pruinosus. Next base: position 3,581,502 of record VZQC01010310.1, on the reverse strand, counting down.
TATATGTGTTTGTGCATGTCTAGGTGTGCCTCAGTGTGCATTTGGAGGTCAGATGACAGTATACAAGTATCAGTTCTTTCCTTCCACCATATGAGTTCCAGGGATAGAACTCAGGTAATCACACTTGCCCCACAAGGGCCTTTAGTCATTGAACCAACTAGCTTGAACGTCTCGATCTTAAATTCCTCAGGATACTTAATAAATATGTAAACTCGCTTGTCAGAACAGCATCAGTCATGAACAGTGCCTGAACTCATCTTGTATTCATCTCAACTGAGTTTCATGTCTTAAATGTCAAATCTTAAGTTTGTCAAATCATCTATGAAATTTAGAAAAGTCAATTATTAAAAATATAGAAACAATTTATTAATTAAATCATCTCTCAAACGTGTGTATTGCATGTGTTGCATAAATTTAATATATATATATATATATATAATATATAGATAAGATAGAGGAAAGAGAGTAGAGAGTAGAGAGAGAGGGAGAGAGAGATTGAATAGTTGACTTTCTTCTCTTTTGGTCTTGTTTTGCTATATTGATTTATCTCTAAGCAAAACTGGACCCCGGTCAGTTCCACTAGATATTTCTGGTAAGAACTTCATTAGATTCTATTAGAATGCCCTTGTAAATGACCCCCAGTTGAGAGTTAAATCATTGGATTCTGTCTAGCTAAGCATGCCATTTTACTAAGAGTATAGAACATGTAGAATGTGAAGAAAAATGTGAATTGGATTTAACAGAATTAAGGCTCTGTAATATTTCAGTAAGGCTGAACAAACAGTAAGAACTAATCAAGTAAGGAGTCATAATTCTTCAGAAAAGTCTTAGCTCAGACTGAATGTTTCTGGTTAGAGAAACAAGTAGTAATGATGTGGATTTACTGATTTAAAACCGAATCATCTCTCCTTCTTAAGATGGGTAGTAACACATTCTTCACATTCTCCATACTAACTTCTTCCCTTAGCAGATCAGGTTCAGTGTCTACTAGAATAATACAAGTGAGACAATTGACAGCTTGGCGTGGGGTGTTTATGAATTGGTGAAAGTGATCGAACTCTGACATTTTATAGGTAGTTTGCTAGCGCAGATTGGCAGAAAAATAATAACAAAAGCCATTGGTGTGAAAAATGAAAGCAGGATGTTGGGGGAGCTTGCAAGAGCCTGCAGAGTTATAGTGTGGTTCCAGCTTGGGAAATATTATGTTAGAGATTGCTTTTAACATGCAGAGTGATATTTGGACTAGTATATTGAGAAACTGATCAAAATTCAGGGGAGAAATGGTTGTGGATATAAATGTTGAGCTCTTAGCATGTAGGACTATATTTAAAACTCACTAGAGAGCAAATTTAAAAATAAAAAATGAGACAGAAGACTGACTTTAAAACTTCAGTATTTAGAAATTGGGGAAAGTTAGGCCAACAGCAGAAAGACATAGAAAGAAAGAAGCTGAAAAAGGAGGAACGTCTGGAGGGAGTGTTCCCAAAGTTAGAAGAGTCAAATTTATTAGCAAGCAAGATATAGATCAAAACTGACTGAAGTCTGGGACTTAGAATTAGGTCACAGGGAAATGTTCCATTTGTCATAACTCAACCCTCAAACTAGTTATGAGTTGATACAATATTGCCATTTAGGAAACAGCAGGAAAAGCAAGGACTAGGAAAGCTGATCTGGCAGAGTTGCAGAGTTTGTAATGTGAGAAGATAACATGTCAAACAATGTATTGGTGGTATAGAAAGATGCATACTTGTGCACATTTAACCCTGATGCTAACTCCAGTGTGTAGACTATCAGTATTTTTTCTGGCCAGTTTCTCTAAATAGTAGTGTTTTAGAAGGCTTGTGCTTCTATTTTCCATTTAGTTATGTACTTATTTAGTGTGTGCTTCTCTCTTTCTCTCTCTCTCATCTCTCTCTCGTCACTCTCTGTTGGTGTGTGTGTGTGTGGTGTGTGTGTGTGTGTGTGTGTGTGCCCAATGTGTGGAGTCAGAGGAAACTTTGCAGAACAATTTCTATCCTTTCACCACATGAGTTCTGGATTCAACTCGGGCCATTAGGCTTGATGCCAACACCTTTACCAGTTTAACAATTCAGTGGCCGTCAGTAAATGTTTTTTTTTTTATCATATTTTGGCTAAAAATTTATCATTTAAGGGGCTGGAGAGATGGCCTACGGTTAAGAGCGCCAACCGCTCTTACAGAGGGCCCGGGTTCGATCCCCAGCTACCACATGGAGGCGTGAGAGCATTCTGAAGCTCCAATTCCAGGAGAACTCCAGCTCCAGGGAATCCATACCCTCTTCTGACCTCCGCGGCATTGCACGACACGGGTGCACAGACCTGCATGCAGACAGTACATTCATACACATACAGAAATAAATAAAAAAAAATTAAAAAAAAATTTATCATTTAAATTTAGAGAATAGTGATTATTTTTTAATGAAATATTTTTTTATTTTTTTGTATGTGTATAAATGTACTGTCTGCATGCAAGTCTGTGCACCCGTGTTGTGCAAAGCCGCGGAGGTCAGAAAGAGGGTGTTGGATGCCCCTGGAACTGGAGTTCTCCTGGAATTGGAGCCTCAGACGGTTCTCGACCGCCATGTGGGTGCTGGGGACCGAACCCGGGTCCTCTGTAAGAGTGGTCTGCGCTCTTAACCACTAGGCCATCTCTTCAGCCCCCAAAATGAAATATTTTAAGTACACAAAAGATCAGGTTGATAAATCTTTAATCAATTTTGGAAAAGAGAATCAATGTACAGCCTTCTTTAAAATATATGATGAAATGTTTCTAAATGAGTTTAAGATAGACTTGAAAAACACTGGAAGAAAATTGAGAATATCCCTTATTCTGAAAAATGCACAATTAATAGTAAAAATATTCCATCAGTCCTATGGATAATAGTCATAAATGGAATTTTGCAGTCCATCTATGTAATAGATATAAGTTAAGTTAAAACATGTATCAACAAAAAGTTTTATCAACACAGTATCTCAAATTAGAATAGCCAAAAACTAGAAAAAAATATTTAAATAACATGAAATGTAGAAATATATTTGTTATCATTCTTATCCCTGTAATCAAATACCTCACAGAACCAAGCTCAGGAAGAAGAGGTCCATGTAGGCTCACAGTTCAGGGGACACAGTTTGTCCTAGGGAAGACTTGACAGTGGGTTGGTGCTATTTATACTGGTTATGTGATCTTGTGGCATGGACATTTCTCACATTTCCATGGATCAGTGGATCAGGAAGCAGAGAGGTCTTGGCTGGGAGAAATTGAGTCTGGTCACTTTATTTGTTGGCTATGTATATAGAGACCATTTTAGTTATTGGTCGACTTAACCATTTTTATCTTTCTCACTGTAATAAGTGGACTTTGGGGATTCTTTTTCTACCCACTAATAACCAATAATTCACCTGAAAATTCTGGGCATTATGATAAGTTATAAGATTAAGTATTAAAAAGCAGTAAGTAGACTTTTACCAAAGAATCTAATAAACACAAAGCCATTAGGCAAGCAACTACTAAAAGAACAGCATAAAATGAAATGCCAGGAGCATCCCTGAGAATCCTCAAAAATGTTTTTCGAGGTCTGTGATTTGATGGTAAAGAAGAGTAAGAAGGCATTTATTAGAGAAGGTTAAGGTTAAAAGGAGAAGACAGAGTCAACAACAACTGCATTACACTGTAAGGATTAAAAGGGGGTTATGGGGGAAAAGGGTAAAGAAGTGAAAGAGATGGAAATTCATTTGTACCTGAGGAATCTGGAGAAACAAAACAATAGTTTAAACATGGATAAAATTCCGTGAATGTTTGGAGCAGAGGCTTTATGATCCGGCCTGTGGAAAGGTTACGGAGAGCAGTAACATAGCCTGGTGTGAAGCATGTGAAGCTCTCATACACAGTTGCTTCAGAACAAAGAAAGCCACAGCCAAAGGAACTTCTGCTGGAGAAACATAACCCAAAGTTAAGAAGCGAATGCTGGTCTTCACCATGTCTTCTCCATCATTTGCTTTGAGGGCACTTGAGAGTGTAGTTAAAGCACTGACGTTGACAATCACTCCAGGGAATGAAAGTCTCAGGAAACACATAGCAGCAACTTTCATACTGTTGCTACTCGTGTTCACAAGGGTGACATTTCCCCACTAAGGAAAGAGTTCAGTTCAGGTCTAATTGCAGCCCTTCAGTGCAATTGTAGTTTGAAAAATAAATGGAACAAAGTAACTAATATATCAATTACATAATAAAAATGCATTCACACAATTTAGATTACTGCCCTGCTATCTAGTTTATAATGTTTATGTAAAAGTTAGAACTCTGTGATTCTAGTAGCACCATTGTTAATAAACAGTACTATGGTAATCTCTATATTTAAATGGATTATTAATGAACACATTCCTTGATATCTAATATCATGCCATGTGTATTTATTTATTCATTAATATATGTGGTTATATTTTCATTGGTTGTCTTATATGCAAATATGCACAAACAGGAACTTAGTGCTTGAAAAATTTATGATCTTATTCCTGGATCATGATCCTGTTCCTTCATTACTTTCAGCGCTTGTTGATGGCTCTAGGGTCCCTGAATTTCCTGAAATCAGTCTTTTCTGTTCATTATTCTGGATGGAGGTGTGATTTCCTGGACATATCTCTGCTGCTGAAAGATAAGATACCTCAGCATACACAAATTGAAAAACAATATGAACATGATAGGAAAATTAATATATTAAGTCAGAACACACTTTATAAGAAAAGATAATTTTTGCAGTGTTGGATATCAAGCCCTTGAAGGCCTTATACATATATTGGTAAGTGCTCTACTATTGAACTACATCTTCAACTCCACACAATTGATTCTAATTTTTAAAATCCAAAGGGAATTTTCTCATGAATACTCTTTTACTGTGTATAATTTATAGATGGATACTTGGGGAGAGAGAAAAAAACAGTCCCACATAGCTGAGACGGCATGAATGAAAGGAACAAATCATGTTTCCCAAGTCAAGCATGGGAAGTAATTTGATGTGGTTCTTAAAATAATTTATAGCACAAAGACCATGCTGGAGTATACCTGATGCTCAGGAAGGAAGTTTAAAATATAAATTAATGACCTTGGGAAAAAGAAACCTCACTGTCATGCAAAAGACCAAAGGCCCACTTAGGCATACATGGGCCCAGTCTGGAACTAGAGAAATGGGGGCAGAGGGTTGCTATCCCACAAACTGTTGGCAACTGGTTACCTCTGGGTGAGGTAGGTCTTCTTTACGATCTCCAGATGCCAGGCATGGTGGTGCATACCTTTAATCCTAGCACTTGGGAGGCAGAAGCAGGTGGATCTCTGTGAGTTCAAGGCCAGCCTGATCTACAGAGCAAGTTTCAGGACAGCTGAAGCTACAGGGAGACACTGTCTCAAAAAGACCAAAAAAAAATATCTCCAGATATGATGACTAGACTCCAGTGGATGAATTTGCATGGAAGGACATCTGGAAACAAATGCTTGACAGGATAGGACTTCACATATATGACAGAATGCTTTGGATGTTCTCATTTATAAATGGATGCTAACTTTGAGTCCTTATGTATGTTTATTGCAGTTGTAAAATCCATAGAGTTCTATTAACTACTAAATGGCCATGGGAGGCAGAGCTTCATGGGAAGGGAAATAGAATGCAGTGAAATAAAGTTGGTAAATGGGAGTGATAAGGGAGGTAAGAGAGTTTAATTAGGTGGAGGACAGGCATAGGGGGATTACTGGGAAGGCATACTAATTACTAAGCCTTTAAAAAGGTCATATGCAACCCATCTGTAGAGAGGCCGTCTTGAAAAAAAAAAAAAAAAAAATATATATATATATATATATATATATATATATATATGAAAAGGACATTAAAGAGAGATACCCTACCAGATACAATAGGCTAGCAAAGAAAAATCTCAATGCCAGGAATGGACCCTCTCTTTTGAAGCTCTTGACCAGGGGTCCACAGACCCTCAAATAATACTCTCCACTGCCCCTTCTTGTGGTTGCCCACCAGAACATGAAGATAAGACCCTTTGACTGAAGACATTACATACAGGAGTTTTAGAACAAATAAAGAGAAATCAAGCTAATTCTGACTTCAAAGCCTCATCTCTAGACTAGCATTCATAGTGTTGGAAATTACTATGCATGCAACAAGAAGAGAGGGGTGATCATTGACCTTGCCCAGCTGTGAATACCACAAGATATAACAACTGGCCTGCGATGATAAAATTGGTCCAATTGTGGCATGAATGTTGTGGGAGTAACCAACCACTGTCTGCTTGTATTTAATGATCCCTTATCCCAAGAGGAAGCCCATATGTGACAGTAACATCAGGCCTAGGAACATGTGGCTAGACAGGTCCCAGGCCATTGGGAAGAGCCTACTAATATTATTCAGCTAAATATACATAGTATTAAACCAACCCCCAATGACATATTATTATATACATAGATTGATGCATCTCTCAACTGTCACCAGAAAAGCTCCTTCATGCAGCAGGGTGATTAACAAAGAGAGCCACAACTGATCAACGTGCAAAGAGTAAGAGTCTACAGATTAGGACACTTACATCAAAACTCTGTCTCTCAAGACTCAGTGATCATTGTGGAAGATGGGGGCAGAAGGTATGCAAGATACAGAAAGGTTAGATGACCACAAGGAAAAAGCATTTTCTAGGCAGTTGGGCAGTTAATCATATGCACTCAGCAAAAGTGATAGCATTGACCCAGGTAAGCTCAAGTCAGACAAAATCCCAGCATCAACATAGAGAAGTGTGTAAGAAGACCCAGTCCTTGCTGAAGATCTATTAGCATTGATAGCTGCTAGGAATAGCTGGATACTCCATTTCCTTCAAGGATGTGGCTGGGGGATAGGTTAACCAGGATCAAGCGATGGACCACACCAAAGGGCATTAACCAACACAAATTTGACTCAATAAGCCTTGAATTGTGTATATGATAGGATACATGAAGCCACGTAGGATTATAGGAAGGGGGTTCAAAGAGGGGAGGGCTTTCTAAATATGATCAAAACATATTCCATGAAATTCCCAAAAATTCAAATAAAAAAAGGGACAGAAAGTCAGGGAGAGAAACTGAGACATACAAAGAAAAACTGGGGAGATGTATTGATGGATGGATATAATCAAAAATGTATGGAATCTAAAAAACTTAATTGAAGTATATTTTACAAAAAGGCAGAATCATTTGCTTTAATGCTTGCTGACTATGTAAACATGAAAAGAGAACATCGATCTGTAAATTCACAGTAATTCAATCAACAAGAGACAACTATTGGTAAATAATCTTCAACTAATATTATAATTAAACTTATGGTATGTATATGTGTAACTACATATATAAAATATGTAAAAATAGTGATAAAATTAGTATGAGAAAAAGTTTATTGTTCAATAGATTAACAAATTAAAAGACTCACTATTAAGATCATTCCTCTCTAACTCTCAAAACTGATATATAAAGAGAATAGGATAAAGAATAGTTAATACTGTTTCTTGATACAACGCCTCTCATGGAACCACAAACTCACCAATGGACCAAACCTGAACAGACCTCAAGACCTAGGGGTTCTCCTGTCCCTGCCTCCCCAGCCCTAGTTCCATAGTTATGTTCATCACACTTTGCTTTTCAATTTTTTTCAATTTATTATTTTTATGATAATATAGTCCTGAGTTTCTAAATTAATTTTTATGTATTTTTTTTAATTTTTGTATTTTTTATGAATTTTTATGTATTTCATACATAACATCTCAATCAATCTTAATCACTTTTATGCCCCCTTCTCCATTGGCCCCTTCCCACATCCCTCCTCCTCACTGTAATTAATACATTCTTTCATTTGTGTTAAGGCTTATTGTGCCAAATTAGTGTCCCTGCCTACTCCTCAGTGCAAGTTCATCAACAGCTCCAGTCAGCCTATCCAGAGTCCCTCACTTTAAGAATGCCAGTTCTTCCTCACCCCACAGTAATCAGCTGCCAATATTTCTTCATCTAAGATTGGGGTTTTGTTACCCATTTCCCCAGTTCCATGCTGGGATTTTGTCTGGTTGACTTTGTATGGGTCTTGTGCATGCTGACACCATTGTTGTAAGTTCATATGAGCAGGGTCCCAGGAGCTTATAAGATTTTATTTCCATATGGTCATGCATCTCCTCCCCAGCTCTTCCAATCCTTCTGCCCCCTCTTCTGCAATGGTCTCTGAACTCTGGATTATTAGACTAACATGATTATCTCAGGTTCTTTTATACTAGCTAGGCATTATTTATCTCACCTCTCTTCTCTTCCTGTCTAACCCTCTCTCCATGTCTTCCCCATTTAAAGTGTCCCCATTTCTCCATTTCTCCCAGTCTTCATCAATTATTATTAAAATAACTTACATTTGTGTATATTATCGAGATGTGTCTATTGATTCTGGTAATATTTCAGTTTTCCTGGTAAATGTGAATATTATTTGTTCTTTTTTTGCCACCATAATAAGTTTTGCCTTTTCACATAAATTAAGAAGTATATTGGTTTTAAAAAAAAAAAAAGAACATGGTGGGACTTGTCCATAACCACACCATTCAGGAGTTTGGGAGGGAAAAAAAAGAAGCATATCGGTTTTTTAAAAGATTTTATTCTTATTTGAGGTGTATGAGTGTTTTGCCTGTATGTATATAAGTGCACCATGAAAGCAACTTGTGCCCCTAGAAGACAAGATCTCTCATGAAGTTCTCTGGAACTGGAGTCAAGAGAAGTTGTTAGCCTTCATGTAAGTCTGGGAACCAAATCTCTAAGACCTAGTAGTCTTAACTACTGAGTCATCTCTCTATCCCAATTTTTAAATTTTTCTAATGAGCTCCACTTCCTGGGAAAAATCTTGACAGAAAGCTAAATGCTGTGCCTTTGAGCCTCTGACAGACTTTGAATAACTATTTACTTGAATAACTATTTACTAACTAATGGATGGATGACAATGAATGTGAGCGACCCCCTGCTAAACTGTTGCTATGGAGAAAGGAGATCTTATTTTATGGGAATCATCCCAGCCATTTTGTCAGTGGAGTGTCTAAGGTTGCTTACAGGTGTGGAGCATGCAGGCTGTATTAGTCACATTTCTGTTGTCATGACCAAGGGAACTTAGAAAAGGAGGAGTTTATTTGAGCTTCCGATTGACGGTTCCAGGGTATTAGAGTCCATTGTGGTGGGGAGGCGTGGTGGCAGGAGCTGCAGCGGAAAGCTGAGGTTCACATCTTCCAGTGAATACAGGAAGCAGAGAGAGAGACACTGGAGACTAGCAAGGCCTGTTGAACTCTCTAAGCCTGCCCCCAGTGACATACTTCCTCCAGCATGGCCACACCTTCTAAAACCTCCCAAAAGTGTGTCACCAACTGAAGACAAAATGTCTGAATACTTGAAGCCTATGGGGACATTGTCATTCAAACCACCACAGAGGCTGACCAAAGGCCCCAGATTCAATTGCATATTTCTTGGTTTTATACTAAATGCATAGAAAATCAGGGCTAGGGTGGATGATGCAGGGTTCAGGAGTGCCTGGAATCCTGCTGGGACCCAGGGACAGGACAGGCAATGTTTAGCAGTAGATGACTATGATGATAGAGTAGAAGCTATGAAAAGGAAGGTTGGTACTAGTGGTAAGTAATTGCCCACCTCCACTCCTGAGTTCTGTCTTCCTTTCTCCCAGGCAGAACACTATTCTGGAGTTAGAAATCTTATTGGGATGCATCATGTACATCACCATTAATGAATTTTTCCTGAGAGTGAAAACTGAAGCTCAGAGACTTGTTGAGAATGACTGTGGATTATAGATGAACTAAATAACACACCCCTCCCCATATCCATGCTGCTGCACCCCAAATTACTCTTTTGATATAAAAATTGATACAACCCATAGGATCTTCTCGTGGCAAGTTGGACCTTGATAAAGTTCTGTTTTGCTTTGTTTTTAGATCCTTTTAGCTTTGAATCTGAAAACCATTTATCACTTGCTTAGAATGGAGGACAGTTAGTGCCCCCTGTATAAACAGGTTACTTATATACTATTGAATGTTTTACAGATTTACACAAGCATCTGAATGAAGGCATCCAAGTACATGTAAGAAAATCAAGGATAAAAAAATCAGTCTGCATATGGTACAAAGTCCACAAAAATAGAATTTCTTGGGCATTTCATGGCTGGGTAAGTAAGATGGTGTGGGACATGGTTACTGAAGAAATCCTTCAACCTCTTACTCCTATTAAAGTAGAAATAACAGTTAAAAGTCCTGCATAGGAGTGCTCAGAAGACAGTACTAAATGAAAATCCTGGTGAAGTATGTGTTACCTCCTTGTATCTCTGAGGATTTACACATTGTATAAGGAGGTAAATGGTTATCTCATATCTCTGAAGACCATGTATACTCTAGTATCAGGGCATAGAGAAATCAAGTTGGACTGCTGGAAACTTCTTCCTTCTTGGACAGTGCTTGTGCTGGAAGATAATTGTCACAAGTAGTCCTGCTCAGTGCTGCTCAGTTCATGCCATCACCGTGACAGGCAAAGTGTTTGTAATAATAGCATGGGTGCCATAGCTGCAACTAACTGCTGTTTAAATTGAGTTAAAGTCTGCTTCACAAGAGGGGATCCACATTTTCTTTTACTCTAAGACAGGATAAAACTTCTGAGTGGGAAATGATAGGGAAGGCTACTTGTGTGGTTGAATGGATTAACATTATTATGAAAGTGTTTTTATATATTTGTGCTTATGACCATCTATCACTGCTGCTATTGCTACAGTGGAAGGAAAAAATATCTGTGCAGTTAATAGTGGTTACAGGCAGAGACTCATGATCTGTCAAACTTCTGGGAATAAGTGGCGGTCCCTGTTGTCTGTACTGTGCCTATGATATAGTGGTGCACTAGTAAGGAAATAATCATAGATCCGTATCATGTCATCCATGCAAAACAGATACCATTTTTATCAGATCATGTCTGCGAGAGTCCATCACAATCAGCTGTGTTGAGTGTTCACATTCCTTCATGGAAAGGAGAGTGGAGAGAAGCATTGGATGCCCACCAGTTTCCAACCACTAATCCCAGACATTGCATGCAATTCTGCCCTAATTATACATGGCCTCAGAAGAGACTACAGTGCATGGACTTTGGGGATTGAGTTGGGGAGGGCCTCCATCTATGCATCTATGTGGAAGCCATCATCTCCGAAGGCTGGATGAAGGTTTTCCAATGTGGCTGCTTTTGGAGTCATCAATGTTCTTGCCAGTAACCCCTTGCCCATGTATTTAAGTAAGCCGAGTAAGTTTACTAGAATTAACTCTGGTGGAATTGTAGTTAGTTCTTGACACCTTATATGAAGAGGCAGACATTCTTTACATCTCCCTTGAGAAGGAATTCTCCCGATGCTAGAAATAGTTTGTAGTGTGCAACAAAAGCAGAGAGGAGTTTGGGGAAGGAGGCATTGGCACAGCTCCAGCTGTGAGGGATGGAACAGGCAGGAAGTCTGGGCTGTATGAGGGTGGAACACCTGCTCGGGAAAGTCCTGAACTGTCGGTAATAGCAGAAGAATTAAGGAGAAGCGAGATGCTGTATGAAGCCCCAGTCACTACGTAAGGGGCCCCATAATCATGGGGCTGTGCAAACAGGAGAGCAAAGAAGGAAGGACTTCCACCTGGGGCATTCAAGTAACCCTTCCAGGGTAAATTCCTGCAAGGGCAAATGTGGCAAGATCAGAGCTGAGCTGGAGTACCTACCAAAAAAGTTAACGGAAAAGAAAATGCTGTGCTTGTCCTGCATGATGGCACATACCTTTAATCCTAGCACTCAGGAGGCAGAGGCAGGTGGATCTTTGTGAGTTCAAGGCCAGCCTGGTCTACAGAGTGAGTTCCAGGACAGCTGGGGCTACAGGGAGACCCTGACTCGAAAAGACCGAAGGAAAAAAAAGAAAAGAAAAGAAAAGAAAAGAAAATGCTGTGCTCAAGAGTCTTTGGAAGGCTTTAAATCTTAAACTGAAGTTCAACACAATGATGGACAATAGGGACACAGGGACGTGCCAGTGAGTGGGCCTCAGTGCTCAGTGTGCCAATTTCTGTGGGGAAAGAGCTCCCGAGGAGTGGGAACCTCCCCAGCTGCCAAGGGCACCTGCCAGAGAGTACCATGCTGGCTGACTACTGGATGTTCCACAGCAAATTGAGAATTTATTGGTTCCTTAAATATTTGGTTTCAACTGGATGAAAACCATGCAAGAAAAAAAGATCGCCGGACGTGGTGGCGCATGCCTTTAATCCTGGCACTTGGGAGGCAGAGGCAGGCGGATCTTTGTGAGTTCAAGGCCAGCCTGGTCTACAGAGTGAGTTCCAGGACAACTGGGGCTATAGGGAGACCTTGTCTCAAAAAGACCAAAAAATAAAAGATCATGTTTGACTTATAAATAGACACCTGTTTCGCCTGAGTAGATCAAGTACATTTCCCTTGTGTGGGTAAAGATTGTTTGTCCAACCAGGGATCCTTTCAGCCACCAATTGTGGCCAGTAGAGAACGTAGCTCGCTACAGGAGTGCAAGCCAGCTAAGGCTTGTCCAGAAGCTCCAATCACCAGCCAGCCAAGGCTCGTCCACAAGCTCCAATCACCAGACAGCCCCAAGGATTGTCCACAGCTCCACTCACCAGGCAACCAAGGCTCGACCACAAACTCCAATCACCAGGCAGCCAAGGCTTGTCCACAATCTCCAATCACCAGGCAGCCAAAGCTTGTCCACAATCTCCAATCGCCAGACAGCCAAGGCTTGTCCACAAGCTCCAATCACCAGACAGCCAAGGCTTGTCCACAAGCTCCAATCACCAGACAGCCAAGGCTCGTCCACAAGCTCCAATCACCAGACAGCCAAGGCTTGTCCACAAGCTCCAATCACTAGACAGCCAAGGCTTGTCCACAAGCTCCAATCACCAGACAGCCAAGGCTCGTCCACAAGCTCCAATCACCAGACAGCCAAGGCTTGTCCACAAGCTCCAATCACTAGACAGCCAAGGCTTGTCCACAAGCTCCAATCACCAGGCAGGTGCAGCCTTGTCTGGTAGGTGGGCACACCTTTGGGTATGGTCAAATTATCTTGAGCTGGATGCAATTCTTTGGTCTAGCAGTATTCTATCTAGGAAGAACTGATGTTTCTGTTATCTCCCCAGGAAATAAAACAAAACTAAACCTCCCAAAATACTAGCTACAATTAATAATTCTGGTAAGCAAATTTGAAGGATACCAAATTACACCAAAAAAATCATTTGATTCTATACACTAACATCAAATGATCCAAATAGAAATTTAAGGAAACAATACCATGAACATTACTATCCAAAGAATATAACAACAAAATAGAAGACTCATACACTGAAAAACTTAAAGCAGTGCTAAGAGAAGACACATGTCAGTGAAAAACGAGTCCATAATAATGAACCAGGATTTTAATATTTTAAAAACATCCAAGCTATGTAAAGTCATCTATGCTTCAATTTAATCCTTATCAAAATATCAATGACATATTTCAGAAACAGAAAAACATTCCTAAAATTCCTATGAAATCCAAAAGAACTCAAATAAGCTCAATCTATATTGACTCGAAAAATTAATCTAGAAACCTCATACTCCTGATCTTAAAATGTTACACAGCAATAGTCAGGGTACGGGCACTGTTAGTGCATGCATGGGCAAAGACAGCTATGTGAACCAATACAACAGAACAGAAAGCTCAGAAATAATCAGAACTGTGTAGCCAAATAATCTTCAATACAATAAGAATGTTTAATGGGAGGCAATATTTTCTTTAGCAAATGGTATTGTTAACTGAGTATTAGCATGAGAAAATGATTAAATTGGAACTTTGCACCATGTATAAAAGTTACCTCAACATAGGAAGATTTTCAGCTCATACAATCTCAAACTCTAAATGGCTTGAAATGAGAGTAGAATGTAAATCATAGAGTAACAGAATCTGCTTGCATCCAAGAAAATCAGGTACAATAACACACAAATTACAATAATAATTTATAGAATGAGAAAAGACAGGAATCAACATGAATAAAGAAAAAATGAGAATTATGTACCAAAATATCCTGATGATTTAAAGCTACAAAATCTGATTAATGCAGGAATGAAGGGATGACTCAGTGGTTAAGAGCACTGGCTAATCTTGCAGAGGATCTGGGTTCAGTTCCCAGCACCCACATGATGGCTAATAACTGTTGGTAACTCCAATTCCATGAGATCAGACATACTGTTCTAGCGTTGCACAACATAAGGGCACTTAAATACAAGCAGACAAAACATTTATATATTATTTATTTATTTATTTATTTATTTATTTATTTATTTATTTATTTATTTAATGTGTACAAATGTACTGTCTGCATGTAGGTTTGTGCACCCGTTGTTGCCCGTTCGTGCAATGCTGTGGAGGACAAAGAAAGGCGGTCGGATGTCCCCCCTGGAACTGGAGTCTCGCGGAATTGGAGTTACGAGACGGTGTCGTAGGCAGCAGGGGGTGTGAGGATCGAAGCGGGGCCCGCTGCAAGAGAAGGTCAGTGGCATTTCGACGGCTAGGGCAGTGTCACAGCCGTGAAAACATGTACCATAGGTGTAAGATAATAATATGTATTTAGGATATTATGTTAAATGTTTAAGTGTTAAAAGAATAGATTCTATAGTAAATATAAGTGTTAAGATAGCTTTTTTCAGAAAACATCAGAAAATAAAATAAAAAAATAAGGACAATCTAGCACAGCCATGGGGGGCCACAATTTAATCCTAGCTGACGCGGGTTGTTTTTGTGTTGGGAGGCACAGATCTCTGTGAGTTCAAGGCCAGCCTGATCTACGTAGAGGAGCCCCAGGCCAGCTGGGACTAAAGGGAGATCCTGTCTCCACCCCCACCCCCCACCCCCCCCCCCTCGCCGCGTCCCGTCCATCAAAAATAAAAAGAACAATCTAATTAATCCAAAGATAATAAGGAAAATTCTCAATAATGTTATAGTGAAGTTGTTACATAGGAAACAGAATTTCTAAAGCCCCTAATGTTAAAGTTTCTGAAAATATGTTTTGATAAGTACATAAAATAAGGGACACATTCACCCACTATTATTTAAAATATGTTTACATCCTTCTAGAAATGGCAGCACACATCTTTAATTCCAACCCTTAGCATACAGCATTTACAGAGGTCTGTGGCTCTCTTTGGAATCAAGTCCAGCCTGGACTACATGATGAGTTCTAAGCCAGCTGTGGTTACAGGGAGACCCTGCCTCAAAAAAACAAAAACAAAGCATAAACAAAAAAACAAGACACACTGCAAATATGCACAAAAAGTATTTATATATCATCTTATTCTGCTCATATATGAAGGATAAAAAACATCCCATCTTACATACATTCCAACAGCCACTGGACAGGATCACTTCTTTAAAAAAGTACAACTATTTAAATCTAGCCTCAACAGGGGTAGTTTGGAGCCAATTAGTTTCAAAGGGCTTAGTAAATTTGAGTGATTCCTTTTAATGTTGTGTAAGATAATTTTTCTAAAATCTTTTATTTGTGAACATTCATTGGCTCACCTTTAGAGATTACTTCCCTTAAAAGTCTGTGATCACTTTGGCAGTCTAAGATTAAGACAAAATCTCCACAAATGTTAGAAGTTTGGAAATTACTGTTTACTCTTCTGAGCTTTTATGAGGGATGCATTATTCTGATCTTGCATTCTAGTGGCTAGAAAAATCAAATACCCTTTATAAAAATTAATTTCTGTCAATAAATCTGAATTTTAGTTTCTCAGACTGAGTTATCTTTTTGTATTATTTTTTAATATTTTATTATTTTTTATGTTCAGAAATTCACATTTCCCCCTTTAATTTTATATTACTCTAAAATATGAATACATAGCTTCCACCCATGTATAGCAATTACAGAGTCTGAAAATAAGTTGTAGGTCAATTCTAGAGCCCATTAAGAGATTTACATAACAACGCAGTGGCTTTCAGATAAAAAGAAATGTAACAATAATATTGTTCAGCTTGCCTCTCAACTGGGGATTTGGTGTTAGCATCCACAAATGAGGGAAACCATTTGCTGCTTGTTTTTCTGGGACTGTGTTACTTCACTTAGCATAATGGACTGGAGTTCCATCCATTTACCTGCAAAGTTCATGATGTCATCTTTCTTTACCACTTCATAGAACTCCATTGTATAGATGTACCACATTTTTGTCATCCACTCTTCTGTTGAGGGGCACTTGGGCTGGTTCCAGCTCTTTGATATTGTGAAGAGAGCTGCAGTAAACATAGATGTACATATATCTTCGCGGTAGGATGCATCCTGTGGTATATACCCAGGAGTGGTATGACTTAGTCAGGTGGTAGGCTCATTTTGAGTTTTTTGAGGGTTCTCCACACTGCTTTCCATAATGGTTGTACAAGTATACATTCCTACCAGCAGTGGATGAGTGTTCCCCTTTTCCCATGTCTCCAGCATTTGGTGTCTTTTGTTTTCTTGATCTTAGCCAGTCATATCAGAGTGAGATGATATCTGAGAGTGGTTTTAATTTGCATTTCCTTAATTATTAACAATGTTGAACACTTTTTTTTTTCTTTGTAGTTTCTTTTAATGGTACCATTTTCTATTAACTTTTACAATTCCTAATGCTACTAACAATTGCATGCAATTACTAACACTACTAACAAGTAATGCTACAACAACAACCTAGAAACCAAGAATATTTATACCAGTAATGAGCCAACCAGCAGACAGATTATATAACATAGTGGACCATAGTGGACCAATCAAAAGATAAGTTTTGCGTCTATAGATACAATTTCTTATGTAAGATATTATGTTCATGAAGTTGACGAGGTAACATAACATATCATCTTAAAAGTTACTGAAGCATGAGCACTGTGTTCTTCAGCCAGCGCCTTTTGGCTGCAGACCAAACGCCATAGCTACAGACCAAGCGCCATTTATCTTCAGCTTGTCACTTCAGGCACTCTTTGTCTCCCACAATTTACTAACAGATTTACCCTTAGTTGTTAAATTTACTGAGTATTTAATATTTACTTTTATATATGTAGATAGAACAGTTATTTTAAATAGATTATTATAAAGTATAAACTTTGAGATGTTCTTGTAAGTCTTGGAGCAGGTTTTAAATGACCACTTCTCTTTAAACATTTAGAGATGTTTTATATAGGTTTGACAAAAAACTGTTTACCCAAAGAATTTTTTTTACCTAGTGGTCAAATGCTTACATATAACATATTTAAATGTAGAAATAAATTACATCCTGGAACAGAAATAATTATTCCTTAAAATTAACTTACATTCTTTTTTTTTCTAATTAAATTAGTTTTTATGATGCTTTGTGCATTTCATACATTTTTTCCAATTCAGTTCAGGCTTTATTCCCTTTCCCTCCCCCCCCACCCCCACCCCCATCCCAGATCATGCATTCTGCCATAACTGTCCTGCATCTTTCTCTCAGTTTTTTTTTTTTTCATTTTTAGCTATAAGTGATAATCCATGAGTACAAGCATCCTTCATGCAAAACCATTTGCAGCTGTTTGTGCCCAAACACCTACAGCCCCACCATCCAGTGGGGGGTGACAGGTTGTTTGTTCATCAAGTTGATCAATGAGTGTCCAGACTACATTGCTGTAGTTTCACCATTCACCCCAATCGCAGCCTTTACATTCATACCACGCCCCCTCTTCCTCGATTGTTCCCTAGGCTTAGAAAAGGGGCACAGGTGGATGAGAGGTAAAAAGTCCCCTCTCTCTGGAGCTGTTACTTGACTCTGGTCAATTCTGGCTGTTTCCTTTCTATGGGCTGACAGTTTGTCCAGGAATAACCTTTCGATCCTACTAATGAAGAACAAGCATTAGATATATAGGTATTTAAGCAGCAAATAGTTATGGAGGTTACTTTGATAGACACATGTTTGGATATGTTAATCCATGAATTAGGGGGGGATACAGAAAGACTGAAACCTTTTCATCAAACCTTTGCAATTCAAATCTTAAAACTAACTATGGGAAAAGATTGTTTTGTTCCAACAGGACAAAACGTCACCAACTTAACGGCTGAGAAAGAAAAGATACAGGTTGGCATTGAGTAGGATGACCAAAAAGTGGCAACGGAAAGGCTGACCCGTCTGAACATTCAAAGGAAGAAAAGCCTCAGATTGCCATAAACATCGAACCCCTCTGTGGATCCTACATGTAACAACTAGTTATAATGAGTCCTAATGAAACTTACCTTCTAGGTGCCACAAAGGTTCTGATATGAGAGACTTCCTTGCCTTCCCACCCATAGAACAAGGAGAAATATGACAATGATGAGGTCGCTCCCCAACTGTAAATTGGAGACAACTATTGTAGAGGTAATCTCTTATAAAACCGGTAAAACTGCTTTCTTTAATTGACTACTAGACATGGGAACTGTGGAAGGGATTACTCTCTGTTCAGAACCAAATATAATACTAAAGTCCTAGGGCTATGCACTCAGGCAAAATATATTAATACAGGAGCTCTGACATCAGCAATGGATTGTTCTACCAGGTGGATGTTGGCCAGGGGATCCAAGGCCCCACAAAAGGTAAGGGCTCCTTGCCTCTAAGTTGGGATACCTACAGGAGGAGAGGCAATAAGACCCTGCTGCCGAAGACCTGACGTTAACATGGGAGGGATGTATTGAGACCACACATGCAAGTGTACAGATGGCCTCTGGAATGCCAGAGAGTGTTACCAAAGGCCACTAAACCAATAAAGCAAATATGGGTCTCCCTGAGTCAAGCAAGACTCCACCGTCAGCACCAGCTACACCTCACCTGCCTGGAAATACTGTGCAGCAGAGGCAGCCATGTGCCTGTATATCCCAAATCTAATTGGCTATTGGCTCTCCCCTTGGAGAAATAACCCATGGCTGATGCCACAAGCTTACATCCTCTACAGGTTAGGAGATGTTATAAGCCACAGTAAGACCCTGTCATATTTAACAGGGGGGAAAATTGTAATTCATGGATTAACAAATCCAAACATGTGTCTATGTTGAACACTTTTTAAGATGTTTCTCAGCCATCTTTACTTCCTCACTGGTGAAGTCTCTGTTCAGCTCTTTACTCCATCTTTTGAGTAGGTTGTTTGTCTTCTTCTTTGTCTTTAGAGTAATCTATGTATTCTGAATGGAGTACTCTGTCAGATGTATCACTGGTGACGATTTCCTCCCACTCTGTGGGTTTTCTCTTTACTTACTTGATTGTTTCTTTTGCTGTACAGAAACTTTTGAGTTTGAGGAGGTCCCATTCGTCCACTGTTGACCTTATTTCCTGTGCAGTTGCTGTCTGATTTAGAAAGACTTTTCCTACACCTATGTCTTGTAGGTTGTTGCGAACTTTTTCTTCTATCATCTTCAGGGTTTCAGGTTTCAGGTTGAGATCTTTGATCCACTTGGAGTTGATTTTTGTACAGGGTGAGAGGTAGGGGTTTAATTTTGTTCTTCTACAAATGGTGATCCAGTTTTGCCAACACCATTTGCTGAAAATGCTATCCTTCCTCCACTGAGCTTTTTTTGCCCCTTTGTCAAATATGAGGTGGTTGAAATTGTATAAGCTCAAGTTTGGACCTTCAATTTTGTTTCATTGATCAATGGGTCTGTTTTTGTGTCAGTACCAGGCTGTGTTTATAACTATAGCCCTGTATTATAGCTTGAAGTCTGGAAAGAAATCCCCCCTGTATTGCACTTTTCACTCAGAGTTGCTTTAGCTATTCAGGGTCTTTGTTTTTCCATATTAATTTAAGGATTTTTTTCCACATCTGTGAAGATGGTGATTTTGATTGGGATTGTGTTGAATCTGTATATCAATTTGGGTAAAGTAGACATTTTTACTATATTAATTTTTCTAATCCATGAGCATGGGAGGTCTTTCCATCTTTTGATGTCATTTTTGATCTCCTTCTTCAGGTGTTTAAAATTTTTGTTGTAGAGATCTTTGGTATCTTTGGATAGGTTTGTTCCAAGGTATTTTTAGGCTATTGTGAGTGGAAAGGTCTTCTTATATTCCTTCTCCATATTTATTGTTGGCTTAAAGAAAGGCTACTGATTTTTCCAGGTTAATTTTGTAGCCCACCACTTTACTGAAACTCTTAATTGTTTCTAGGAGTTTTCTGGTGGCGTTTTTAGCATCCCTTAGGTAAACTATCATATCATCTGCAAAAAGGGATAGTTTAACTTCCTCTTTTCCAATTAGTACTCCTTTAATTTCCTTCTCGTGTTTCAAGCACTACGTTGAAGAGGAGTGGCAATAAGGGGCAGCCTTGCCAGATTCCCACCTTTAAGGGGAATGCTTCCAATTTTTCTCCATTTAGGATGATGTTGGCTATAGGTTTGTTGTATATGGCTTTGATTATATTTAGGAATGTTCCCTCAGTCCAATTCCCTCTAGAACTTTAAACAAGCTGGATCTTTTCTTTCCTTTTTACTTTTTCTCCACAAAATTTTTTATTGTTATTAAACTTTTTTCATTAAGTCTTACAATCATTTCTCAATCAAATCTAGAGTTACATCCCTTTCCATGCCCCCCCACCCTACCCAAGTCCCTGTACTCTGCCATACATGTCTTGCATCTTTCACAGAGTCTTTCCAGAGTTTTTTTCCAGTTCTTTTGTTGTTATTGTTCTCTTCTACTTGTATTGCTTCAGTATATATATAAATATATATATATATATATTTACATTTATACATAGTTACATATATACATAAATATATACATACATACATACTCGTATCATCTTAATTGGAGGATTTTTTTCCTAAAAGATGTCATATTTTCTTTAAGGAAGTGTTCAAAGGCTCCTCCTTGGCAAGCCCAAACAACCATCAATCCTGCACTTGTGCTCCACATTGGGGTCTTTCCCTCCCATAGTCCCCCAAATGAAGTCCAGTAACCATGCATCCTGTCTTGATCCCCCTGCACTGACCTCCATGATACAGCCGAGGTAGTCCAACAATGGCAGTCCATATTCTGACAAGACTGAATACCCATTAGCTGCTTAGTTGACAAGCTGGGTAGCTCAGCAGTCCTCAGTCCACATCAGAAGGTTAAAAAAGCTGTATCTCGGGGGCTGGAGAGATGGCTCAGTGGTTAAGAGTACCAACTACTCTTGTAGAGGACCTGGGTTCGAGTCCCAGCACCCACATGGCAGCTAAGAACCGTCTTTAACTCCATTTCCAGCGGAATCCGACGCCCTCTTCTGACCTCCGCGGCATTGCACAACACGGGTGCACCAACCTACATGCAGACGGTACACTCATACAAATAAAAAATAATAAATAAATTTTTTAAAAAGCTATATCTCATGTCCTTGAGGAGTGTCAAAAGCAGTGGCATCCACAAAGCAGATGCACCTGCCTGTGAGAATTGAAGACAGGCCAAACAACAGTGCTCTCTTTTTTTCTTTTTCTCTTTTTACTAAGATCTCAAGTTTTATGTCTGCATTACAAATTCTCTGGTTTTATTGATTATTTATTTCTGGTCGTACTTTCCTTCTGAATGCATAAGACCACACAGATAGCCCAGATTAACCAAGGTGTTTTTTTTTCCCCCCCGAGGTCAGTTGATGATCTGGTCCTCAGGGGTCTCTTGAGGATTTTGGGGGGCGAGGAGGGGAGTCCCTTGTTCCTTTCAGTTCTTCATCCACCCGTTCCATCCACTTGAGGGCAAAATCAGGTCTTGCTAGTCCAGGCTTTCTTTTCTGAAGCATGAGCAGACTTTCCTCTTTATAGACTGGACACTGGCTGAAGTCCCACCAGTGGCTCTCCAAGACCTCCCTGAACAGGGAGACTGGTGATCCACCTCTTCAGGACGTTTCAAGAGATGCCCCCAGGCATAATCCCCTAAGACTTGGTTGACCTCTGAGGTCAAGGAAAAAAGTTATCCCCCGGGTCCCTTGGCCAAATTGGTATGGACGTCAGGTATGGTCCTTAAGCATCCAGAAAGGCTAAGTTGCACCAGCCTGTTACATTGCAACTATATTAATATTGTATCCTTTGGAACTAAACTGTATGTTAATTCCATGTCAAATTCCTTAATTTGCATCTTTCCATTTTAATCCCATATTACTCTAAAAGATGCACACATACCCTTCATCATATACTAAAAATCCAAGGTCTGAAAATAAGTGTTAGGTCAGCTCTAGAACCTGTTTAGGGATTCCCAATACAAGAGCACAGTTGTTGTTAGATCATGAGAAATATAACATTAACGTTGCTAATGTTGTCTTACACCTAGGTGCTTGGTACTAGCATCCACAGGCGAGGGATACCATTTGTCTTTTGTTTTTCTGGGACTGTTACTCCACTTAGCATGAAATCTTCCAGTTCCATCCATTTACCCGCAAATTTCATGATGTCATTGTTCTTTACTGCTATATAGTACTCCATTGTGGTGATGTACCACATTTTCTGTACCCACTCATCAGTTGAGAGGTACTTAGGTTGGTTCCAGCTCTTCACTATTGTGAGGAGAGCTTCAATAAACATGGCTGTACATGTATCTCTGCTGTAGGAAGAATCTGATGGATATATACCCAGAAGTAGTATGACTGGGTCAGGTGGTAGGTTCATTTTGATTCTTTTAAGGGTTCTCCATACTGCTCTTCATAGTGGTTGTACAAGTTTGCATTCCCACCAGCAGTGGATAAGTGTTCCCCTTTCTCCACACCCTCTCCAGCATTTGATATCATTTGTTTTCTTGATCCTAGCCAGCCTTATCGGGGTGAGATGATATCTTAAAGTGGTTTGAATTTTCATATCCTTAATTATTAGCGATGTTGAACACTTTTTAAGATGTTTCTCAGCCATCTCTATTTCCTTGCTTGTGAAGTCTCTACTTAGCTCTTTACTCCACCTTTTGAGTGAGTCATTTGTTTTCTTACTCCTTTGTTTTTTGAGTAGTTTATATATTCTGGAAGTTAATGCTCTGTCAGATGAATCAGCAGTGAAGGTTTCCTCCCACTCTGTGGGTTTACTCTTCACTTCCCTGATTGTTTCTTTCACTGTACAGAAGCTTTTGAGATTAATGAGGTCCCATTTGTCAATTGTCAACCTTATTTCCTGAGCAGCTCCTGTCTGATTTAGAAAGTCTTTTCCTACACGTATGTCATGTACGTTGTTGCCAACTTTTTCATCTAACACCTTCAGGTTTTGGGGTTTCAAATTGAGGTCTTTGATCCATTTGGAGTTGATTTTTGTACAGGGTGAGAGGTGGGGGTTTAATTTTATTCTTCTACAAGTGGTGATCCAGTTTTGCCAGCACCATTTGCTGAAGATGCTATCTTTCCTCCATTGAGTCTTTTTTAGCCCCCTTGTCAAATATAAGGTGGCTGAAATTGTATGTGATCAAGTTTGGATCTTCAGTTTTGTTCCATTGATCTATGGGTCTGTTTTTCTCCCAGTACCAGGCTGCTTTTATGACTATAGCCCTGTAATATAGTTTGATGTCTGGTATAGAAATTCCCCCTGTATTGCTCTTTTTACTCGGGGTTGCTTTTGCTATTTGGGGTTTTTTTGTTGTTTCATATGAATTTAAGAATTTTTTCCAAGCCTGTGAAGAATGTCCTGGAGGTTTTAAGTGGAATTGCATTGAATTGGTATATTAATTTGAGTAGAAACATTTTTACTATATTAATTTTTCCGATCCATGAGCATGGGAATTCTTTCCATCTTCTGATGTCTTCTTCAATCTCCTTCTTCAGGAGTTTATAATTTTCGTTGTAGACATCTTTGGTGTCTTTGGTTAGGTTTATTCCTAGTTATTTTATTGTTTTCAAAGTTATTGTGATTGGGAAGGTCTCCTTGTATTCCTTCTTCAGTTGCTTGTTGTTGGTGTAAAGAAAGGCTACTGATTTTTCTAGGTTAATTTTGTAACCCGCCACTTTATTGAAACTCCTAATCGTTTCTAGGAGTTTTCTGGTTGAGTTTTCAGCATCCCTTGGGTAAACTATCGTATTGTCTGCAAAAAGTGATAATTTTACTTTCTCTTTTCCAATTAGTATTCCTTTGATTTCCTTTTCTTGCCTTATTGCCCTAGCCAGTGTTTCAAGCACTATATTGTAGAGGAGTGGTGACAAGGGGCAGCCTTGCTGGGTTTCTACATTTATGCGGAATCCTTCTAACTTTTCTCCATTTAGGATGATGCTGGCTGTGGGTTTCTTATATATGGCTTTGATTATGTTGAGGAATGATCCTTCCAGTCCAATTCCCTCTAGTACTTTAATCATGAAGGGATGCTGTATTTTGTCGAAGGCTTTTTCTGTATCTATTGAGATGATCTTGTGGGTTTTGTCCTTCAGTCCATTTATGTGTTTTATGATATTTACTGATTTTCATATGTTGAACCATCGTTGCATCTCTGGTATGAATCCAACTTGATCATGGTGGATGATCTTTTTTTTTTTTGTCTTTTTGAGACAGGGTCTCCCTGTAGCCCCAGCTGTCCTGGAACTCACTCTGTAGACCAGGCTGGCCTTGAACTCACAAAGATCCACCTGCCTCTGCCTCCCAAGTGCTAGGATTAAAGGCGTGCGCCACCACGCCCAGCTGGATGATCTTTTTTATGTGGGTCTGTATATGGTTTGCAAGTATTTTGTTGAGAATTTTTGCATCTGAGTTTATTAATGAGCTGGGTCTGTAGTTCTCTTTTTTGTTGCATCCTTGCCTGGTTTTGGTATTAGAGTGATGAAGGAATTTCAGAGATTTCCTTCTGCTTGTATCTTTCTGAACAGTTTGAGTAATAATGGTTGTAAGTCCTCTTTAAATGTTTTATAGAATTCTGCTGTGAAACCATCTGGACCTGGGCTTTTTTTAGTTGGGAGGTCTCTTATTACATTTTCAATTTCTTCATATATTATGTGTCTGTTTAAGCTGTCGATCTCTTCTTTGTTGCAGATATTCATCCATTTCTCTTAGGTTTTCAAATTTGGTAGAGTATAGGTTTTTGAAGTACTCCTGTATGATTGTCTGTATCTTTTCATTGTCTGTTGTGATATTTCACCTTTCAATCACGAACTCTATTGATTTGGAGTTGTTCTTTCTTTCTTTTGGTTAACTGAGCTAGAGGACTGTCTATCTTGTTTATTCTCTCAAAGAACCAACTTTTGGATTTGTTGATTTTTTTGTATTGTTTTCTTTGCTTCTATTTCATTGATTTCTGCTCTGGTTTTTGTTATTTCTTCCTGTCTGTTGCATTTAAGGTTCATTTGCTGTTGTCTTTCAAGTGTTTTTAGCTGCAGTGTTAGCTCATTTATTTGTGCTTTTTCTATTTTTTTTTTAACATGGGCACTCAGGGCTATAAACTTCCCTCTTAGGACTGCTTTTAAAGTGTCCCATAGGTTTTGTTGTGTTGTACTGTCATTGTCGTTTAGTTCCAGGAAGGCATTTATTTATTTCTTTATTTCTTCCTTGACCTATTCATTATTCAGGAGTGTGTTGTTTAGTCTCCATATGTTCCTGTAGGTAGCAGGGCTTGTCCTGGACACACCTGCCCTACGGCCCACACCCTGTGCCCCAGCTCTCTGGCATGGGCCGGCAGCCACTATGCAACACAGGCTAGGGACTGGCACCTCACCTCTGAGGGTGCTCTGCTTATGGCTGACACACCTGCCTGCCTGCCTGCACCCCTGTGCCCCACCTCTCTGGCATGGGCCAGCAGTCTCTATGCAACACAGGCTAGGGACTGAAACCTCACCTCCCAGGGTGCTCTGACACACCTGCCCGATGGCCAGCACCCTGCGCCCCAGCTCCCTGGTGTGGGCCAGCAGCCTCTATGCAACACAGACTTAGGTGAATTATCTTTTATGTCAAAGTCATAAACATGATATGATTTATTTTACCTAGAAAAATAAATACAGAAATGGTTTTAGGGGAAATATTTCAAATTCTAAAGGTTCAAAATTCAACAAGTACTTGATATAACTAATAAAATTAGTATCTCAAGATTTTTCCACCTCCTAAAGCATATCTTTGAATTACAAAATACATATAAAAACACGCTCTAATAATTCTGTTACTTGCATTTTTAGGTAATTCCACAATTTTTATAAATATAAACATTAAAACGAGACCTCTGATCACTGATATTACAAAATGTCTAAAGGAACTTCTGATCATTAAAGTGAAAACTTCTTTTATCATCTTCCAAAAATGGTCTTACAGGAAGTAACAGCTGTGGCTGTTACTACCACAGTAGCCACCGAGAAATAGCAGATTATTCCCTGGACTCCAGCAGTGCATCTGAAGATAACATAAACTGCAGAGAGAAATGGAAACCATTAGACAGATAGATGCTCAGAAGCTTTACTTATAAGGAAAAATACATGTGCTGGTAATAATAATGATGAACTCAGACCAAAAACCCACATCCACATTCCAAATTTTCTTTAAGAAGAGATCTTGTGTTTTCAATAAATATATTATCTCATGAAGGGTTGAGGAAAAGGCTAGAAATTTTAGCAATACATGAGCATATTTCAAAATTTTTTAACCATATCCCAATTTTGAGGTTAGACCCTGACCCATGACTATAATACATATGAACCCATTCTTGAATTTCAACTCATATTCCAAATGCACATTTGAGAATCAAATATTTTATCTGAGCAGCAGAAGGTTTGACATTTCCATGAAGATTCTGAGAAACACTTTGAGGCTGTTAATTCCAGACAGGCTGATTTACGCCTCAGTATCTCTTCCTTGCTTCCTTGCCCTAATTCAGTTCCTAGTAGATTATGTATTTCTGCAGCTGGAGGTGTGCTTAACAAACTAACATAGTAAGTATGTATTAAGATTGTGTAGTATGGGAAGCCTAGTAACTTCAAACTGGATGAGGTGTGGGGTTAATATGGCTCATTTTATAGCTCAATCTCCTCTTGCTCTAATAACCTCAAAACTTTAAAGAGCGTGTCTCATTGTAAAAATAAATTTTAAAAATAGCTATGTCAACAAGGCATTGTCAGCTGAAACATTATAGACAAGTTTAAAGAAACTCTTGAAAGACTGGCTTAGTGGTTCAGGCAAATAATTCAAGGAACTTGGGAAGCTAGGGCAGTAGAATAGCTAGTTCAAGGCAGACTTATGCTATAGAGTAAGTTCAAGGCTGCTCATTTAGTGTGACCATACCTTAAGAAGTAAGAATAGGAGTGGGGGTCTGGTATTTTTCAAACAAAATTAAGTTGAAATTAGAATTAATAAATATACATCCAGCTAAAGACATAAATATTGGGACTATGATAACAGATTATAAATTTAATAATATTTGATTTAAATAATATGACATATATTTTGAAATATTTTTTCTTGTTCTAGTGAGATATTCTTTTAACATAAGCATAAAGAAAAGCTAAAACTAAGAAAAAATGAAAAGTTATACCTTGCAATACAAATCAATAGTGTACTGCATAGTATTACAAAAACCATTATTGGAAATGAAGAAGAGTACTTAGTAATGACAAATTTGTTATTCAAAAGTTTAACAATATTTCTTTAGCTTTTATGTAACTGAAAATTAAGTGAAAGAATTAAGAGAAGTGAAATTAATAATGAGTAGTTGCTTAACCATTTCTACACCATTGCTCACCACCAAGCAGATGAATATGTAAGGTTTTAAAAATATTTAAGCTAGAAAGTCAAGACATGCACATTCAAGCATGCATCTCTGTGAACAAACAATACTTATCATTTTAAACTGACACAAAATACACTAATATTTCCAAACATAGTAATAGAAGGTACTTAAAATTGTGCTGTCCACAAACAGACAATAGCCACACTTCCCCAAGACACTTAAAATGTAAGTATTCAAAATTAACTTTAATTAAAAATGTAACGCTAGAGAGATGGCTCACTGGTTAAGAGCACTGGCTGTTCTTGCAGAAGATCCAGGTTTTATTCCCAACACCCACATGGTGGTAAACAACTGTCACCAGTTCCAGGGGATCCAATGTCCTCTTATGTCTTCTGCAGGCATTGTATAAGACATGTGTACACTTACATACATGCAGGCATAACACTCATACACATAAAATAAAATAAATTTAAGTAAATAAAGAACTTAAAAGTCCTACAATCATAATAGCCATGCTCGAAAACAAATTTCAGGTTCACTGAAAATTCTAAAAAAAAAAGAAATCAATAACCAAATTTTAAAACACATCATTTTTAATTCAGACATATATTTCTAAATGGTAATCAGACAAATAAATTATTGTGATAATATTTATAATTTTATATAAATTTTAAGGGAAACATTATATAGTAAAAATTCCCTTGAGAAAATGGATTCCATTAAGGGGAATATTATAAAAAAAAAAAAAAGTAAAATTTTATTACGAACATGCAGCATAAGAATCTGAACCCAGAAAAGCTGAAACCAGTTGAAAACTGTAACAAAGAAACAGAAAGGAGACAGTGAGTATTATGAAATTTGACCAAGAACAAAATTACAACAGAAAGAGTAAAAAAATCAGCCATCTTCACTAAGACAAAATTAAGCCAAGCATCGTGGCACTTTCCTGTAAGCTTCAGCTTTTAGGAAACAGGGGGATTGCTGAGAGTTTGATGCTAGTGTGGACTACTTAGTGAGACTCTCAAAATCAAAACAATTACTAGTACTACTACAAAAAAAATAAATAATGAGGTCTGGCAAGATGGTTCAACCAACTCCTGAAATTGTCCTCTTAACAGTGCATGTGTTCTATGGCATGCGTGTGTGCACACACAAACACTTAAACAAAGAACTGTAAAAAAAAAAAGTTTTGAAACAGCAAAAACAAATAAAACACAACCAAACAAAAGACAAAGTCAATTTATTAAAGACCCTTGAAAACTGTTAAGAAGGCATAGAAGCATTTTGTCTGGATTCTAAAAACAATTTCATTATGATTTTTTTTCCAGATGTTAGATATTGAAATAGTGTTAAGAATACATTTTATGCGGGACTGGGGAGATGGCTCAGCAGTTAAGAGCACTGGCTGCTCCTGCAGAGGACCTGGGTTTGAATCTCAGCACCCCCATGGTAGCTAACAACTCTATGTAACAACTCTATGTAACTCCATGTCATCTTCTCACCTCCGTGGGCATTTCATAACACCTTGCCTACATGCAGACAATATACTCATACACATAATATAAAAAATAATAAAATTTAGAAAAAAAGAATACATTTTATGGGTTAGAGCGATGGCTCAGTGGATAAGAGCACTGGCTGCTCTTGGAGAGGTAATGGGTTCAGTTCCCAGCACCCACTTAGTGTTTGACAATCATCTCTAACTCCAGTTCCAGGGAATCTCATGCCATCTTCTGGCCTCCATGGGCATTTCATACTTGAGTTCACTTACATATATACAGGCAAACACTCATGCACATAAAATAAAAATAAATAAATAAATAAATAAATAAACATTTTTAAATAAAGAATATATTTTAATATATCTGTGAGACAGAAAAACTTAGAATGTGTATATTACAAAATGCAGTTAACAGATACTTGAATAAACTAAATGTAGTGAAGAAACTGAATTTTAATATGCAGCTGCTTGTGAAGCAATTCTACAAAAAGATATAATCTAATAGAGAAGAAAAGTATCTGGAGATGTAATAGAACTACAGTACAAAGCTTTCCAGGCTACAGAAAAAGAAGAAAGCTTCCTAGTATACTCAGAAAACAAAATTTGTAGGTACTTTAGTATCCCAGTTCAATCCTGTTAAGAATACATGTAAGAAAAACTATCTTATAAATATAACATATGTATTCTGGGCAATGCAGAAGGGTCATTTTGGTTTGATTTTAAAAATCAAGGTTGTGGGGCTGGAGAGATGGCCTAGTGGTTGAGAGCACCGACTGCTCTTCCAGAGGACCCGGGTTCGATCCCCAGCACCCACATGGCAGCTTAGAACCGTCTTAACTCCAGTTCCAGGGGAATCCAACACCCTCTTCTGACCTCCACGGCGCCTACATGCAGATAGTACATTCATACACATAAAAAGATAAATTTTTAAAAAAATCAAGGTTGTTAAAATATTTGAAATAAATCTTGTGTTTATTCATAGACATATACAGAGAAAATATAATAAAATATAAAACTCTGCTGATAGCATAATATATTAGAAAAAAATAAAAATTGTACACCTGTCTTAATATGTTTAAAGTATGAGAATAGAACTTCATTAATCAAGTTGAACTGCTACAATCTTTCCCTTAAAGTAGGAAATGATATAGAGATTGTTTAAGGATACTTTATTGCATCTTCAATTCAATGTAGGAAATAAAACCTTATACAGTGAAAATTTGCCAAGAAGAAAAGTAAATAACTGGACTCAGAAAGAAAATAATTAAATTGCTACTATTTACAGATAAAACTGTTGATTACAGAAAGGATATGGGAAAATCTGTAGTTGAATGACAGATTAAGACAGAAAATCAGTGAAGTTACTACATATAAGATCAGCATATAAACCTCAAATATGATTCAATCTTGGGCAACATATTACTAAACATAATTTAAAATAAGGAAGCCACTTACAAAAACTTAAATATGAAATAGCTATATTTCTGTAAGACTAGATATCAAACATATAAAATGTACTAGAGGTTAATTAAAGAAAACACACATCAAGGCACATAGCATCATGTTGATTGGAAACAGTATCATCAAAGATGACTAGAATTTAAAAACAAAAAATAACGAGAGTTATTTAACAGCTTTCTTATTATGTAATGTAGATTTTTTTTGGTCTTTTTGAGACAGGGTCTCCCTGTAGCCCCAGCTGGCCTGGAACTCGCTCTGTAGACCAGGCTGGCCTTGAACTCACAGAGATATGCCTGCCTCTGCCTCTGCCTCTGCCTCCTGAGTGCTGGGATTAAAGGCATGCACCACCGTGCCTGGTATTTTTAGATAATTTCAAAAGAAGCTATAAGTAAAATGAAAAAGATGAACAAAAAATTCACAATTCAAACAAAAATATAACTCACTCTTAGAAGTATACACAATATCATTTTCAATTTAGAAACTATAAATTACCTGGTAGACTCCAAGCGCAGGTGTTTTAATCTCCAAGACTGTGCTTACAATGATACTTATGTAAAGATGAACAATTTTCTGCTGTAAGACCATAAATTGTCAGTATAGCACAGTTATGGTCACCCTGAGATGAGCCTGTGATCCTGCAATGGTGGAACACATAATTCAGAAATGTTTTATGTGGATAATCTAGAAACAAGTGCACTTTCCAAATAAGAGCAAAAATTTACGTCATGAAAACAGAGATTAACATTTTACTAATAGTATAGTGAAAACAGACTATTATGAAAATGGAGTAGTAGTCCACTCTCCATATTCACATGAACATTCATGAATTTCACCATTTCTCTGCATGTCTCTAATTAAACTAAATTTATTTAATTTATTCTTCTGAGTTTTCTTTTGAATGCTGTTTTCTTCTTCTCCATTGCATCATTCATAACAACTTACTTCAGTTTGAAAATTGAGTCATTTTTGGCCATCCATGGCTGAGCTCTGCTCTTTCGAAAGACTCTAGCCCATGAAGGATGGAAAATGAATTTCAGAAAGTCCTGTAAGTAAAACAAAGAATTTTCAGCAGTACAAAAGCTTTTATTATTTTAAAAATATATTACTGTAATCTCTCATAATAAATTTATTGTTCAGTACAAAATTAATACAATAAAGTTAACACATTTAGTATTGCCCAAACATTCACATATGACTAGAATTTTAATTTAGAATTACTTCTAAATGTTTATAGGTAGAAGCTGCATTTTTTATATCATAGTAAGGAGTTTGGTGATTGATTTGTGTAATTTACTAGGTACTTGCGCTAACAACACATATGTTACAAGCATTTAAGCAAATTTCCAGATACTGTGCCTTAAATTCCCCAGATGCTGTGCCTAAATCAGTGTACTTTTCTACAGTTAGAAGGAAATTAATGGATTATTCTTAAAGAAGTGTGTGAAATAGCAGATGAAATTTTTACTTTTCGGGTACCAGATTATTCTCTGACTAGCTAAACCCCAATGTTGTCCATTACCATACTGGTGGATTACTGATAAAGTGGTATAAATTTGGTTTTCTTCCTTACTGTGATAAGTACAAAGATACAAGCAAATTATTTTGTGGGCTAGAAAAAGAAAAGGTTGAAAGGAATTGGTACCTTAAGATAAGGGACTATGTGATGATTTGACACCTTGTGTCCCTTGTCCAAAAAAGGAAAATGATCTTTACATGCTGACTGCTAGCATCCATGCTACAATAGGTGAATTCTACAAGTGCGCTCCTCTGGTGGAAAGGAGTCGGTCAGCAGCACTGGGGAGGGTGGAAAGCACAGGACCCTGTGATCTGTCAGGGGGAAGTGTAGGAATATTTGACCAGAAAAATTAATCCTTCTCCTGGCTGTTGAATGCAGAAGCTGGGGATGAAATCTCAGGACTACAAATGGCCACATAAGGGCCTCTTGTCCTTAAGGTTGTGACAGTCACTTTCCCATCCAGAAACACCAAGTGAAATGGATTTTAAAATGTCATACCCATAACAGAGCAGTGAAAGTTTGCGAACTGCAAATCAAGGCAGTAACATGGATGAACTTCCCAAAGACCATGAAAGAGTCGAAGGGAATCAACATAAAAATGCATCAGTCCAATCCTAGTCTGATCTCTACAGGCACTGCATGGCGTGGGTGCACTTACACATGCAAGAATAAATTCATAAAATAATTTTTTTTAAAAAAAGAACATGAATGAATGAACTACAAAGATAACACTGAGAGGAAGAAAGACAGCATAATATTTGAAACACTTGACTCTTACCAGCTCTTCTTGATTATCTATGTAAAGGAGATTAGAGTTGTTAGAAGTACAGGACACCAAACTCTCCTTCCAGGTTTTTTTCTCTCTACTAATGTAATAACAGTTGTGGGAATATGTTAACCAATCCTTTGGACAATGAGCACAAGAGTATACTGGAGAGAGATAATGTTTATTATCCAGAATCAATATGATTTCTAACAATGGAAATTAACATTTCACGTAGATTTGAACATCCATGCCCAAAATATATCTATGCACCTCACAGGCTCATAACTATTAAACAAAGTACACACTCAAACAAACAATTTCAGAAAGGAATCATTCTCTGTTTTACATGTCTATCTAAAGTAAATAAACAAATTATGATTTTTCAGCTTTTGTACATTTTGTACAGCAGTTATTAGTTTTTCAGTTTTTGTACATTTCATACAACAGTTATTAATCAAATTTAGACCCCCTCCCCTATCCACACCTCCATCTTCCCCACTGGGCCCCATGTATTCTGCCATACATGTTAATTCCTATCCAGTCAAGCATTTGTACTCAGATGTCCTATGGTGCAAATTCATCCACTTGAGTGTAATCAGCCTATCTAGAGATCCTAAGAAAAGACTACTCTTCCTCACCCATGAGTAATCAGTCACCAATAGTTCCCAGACCAGGGCTAGCAATATGAACTTTTAATAATGAAAATTAATGTTTGCATAAATGTGAGTATTCATGTACAAAATATATTTATGCAGCTCACAGGCTGATAAATGTAATACAAAATACACACTTAAGCACACAAACACACAAAAGGTCACCCTCAGTTACCATGGTTTATCTTTAGAAAGTGAATACACAAAAAACTTTTAATCTATGAATTTCAAAGTCGCTAAACATAAGCTTTATTCTAGAATAGCGAATGTATTTCTACCTTATAGCATACAGTAAGAAATTTAAATCAATTATCAAATATATTGTATGGTTATTTTACTTTTGTATGTCTTGTACTAGACAAAAAGGATTGACCTCCTATAATATTTATTTATAACCATGTCCTATTTACATTTCTAGATTATTTTCTCCCCAAAATCTATTAACAGCTTTTGCATGACTTAAATTAGAGGCAAAAATATATGTACACACATCAAGATTGTGAAAAGCATCCTGTACCTTTCTGGATTCTTATCAGGGAAGAGTTGATCTGATCCTTTATTTTAGTATCTACAAAAGTTAAAGAAATTCTTATGAAAATTAACATCCAAAATAACAACTTATAGTCTCTTAATTTGAAATTGACATATTAATTTGAATAATGTGGCTAACGATTGAAATTGCCAAAAAATAAATAATATAATAAAAACGTTAGAGAAGATTGCTTCAGTGAAATTTAAATGGGGTCCAGATTTCAACATCTTTTATAGCACAACCACTTTCAAAACTTCTAAGGCATATCTTTGAGTTACGAAATTGTAATGAATATAATTTAAAGCATTGTATATAATGTTTTTGTTATTTATAATTTTTAGAATTTCAGGATAGCCATTCGGTATTTAGTCCAAATATATACATTAAAAATAAAAGTTATGCTCCCTGATAACAAGAAAGATTTAAAGACACTTCCAATTATTAAAATGGAAAATTCCTTCATGATCTTTCAAAACTACACTTACGTGAAATGACCACCAAGGTGACCATTAAGGCAAAGCAACTGATCCACATGAGCCCAGCAATGAGCTCCCCTGCAGGTGATAGATCTGCAGAGAGAAATTGAAGCAATGGTAAATGAGGCTGTTCTCCATACAGAGCCTACATGCACAACGAATCATAGGTATAAGCTAGAACCCCAACCCTCCTCTACAGCTGTAATCTGTTCGTAGGTAATATCATCACATTTTCTATTTAAAACAATCCATAAATTCTTCCAACAATGCTCGAATGCAATCCAGGTTTACATTTTAAACTAGGACAGCAAGGGTCAAAGTAGAGGCCCAGTGTTTCCAATGGGATGGAAGGCCTGGCCTTATTCCCACCTCTGCACCAGGCTGCCATCCTAGAGCAGTCATACTAAACATTGATTATCTTACCTTTGCAAACACCATCCCTGCCGTTCTCAGGACACTCCTGAGACCCGAGACCCATGTTGAGGGATGACTTCAATCCAAATAATTTCTGACTTCAATAGTGAAGAGGAATTTTGACCTTGGTACCCTTTGCTAATTTCTTGGCTCATCAGCCACCTTCAGTTCAACATAGATGAGTCCATTACTCATCTCTACAACTGAGTGATGTCAGGGTCTGTGTTGTGGTCACTATAATAAGAAGTTACAACTCCGGATGTAGTCAGAATGGGTGGAGTCAGGAACATTAGTGCTTATTTGCTGTTGATAATTAAATTTTTCCCTTGAACATTGAACACATGTGTTGCGGTAAAAACAAGCAATTAAGAAGATTCTTTGCTTTTGATAAAATATTTAGGATGGAGCAATATAAAAATAATAAAGTAAGTGAGAAATAAAGATGATCACAAAGGATATGTTTTATAAGCTAAATTTAGTTTTCATGGAATAATAGTAAGTGAAATATTTAATGCTTAAGTGAAAAATCGCAATGCTGTACTAGAAAAGAATGCATTTTTTAATAAATCAAAACCCAGTGATGGTAAAATTGAATACTCCATGTTTAGAGCAGCATTGTGATTTTTATCATGGAATGTTGTCAGTTCAAACTTCCATAGTCTGTGACTGTCAATGCCAGTGTCATTTTAGTTCTGTGAACAATTCCAATAAATTTGCTAATTCCATCAGTGAGATCTAGAATTAATTCTTGCTTTAAAACAAGTACACATGAACTCTGAAAAGTAACCTGGCATCTAATTACCCCATTTACTCTTCTAAAATGTGAATACAAGTATATACAACATAACACATCTAAGACAATTAATATTCAACTGAAATATGATGCTCTAGATGAATGTTAGCTACTTAATTTATTTCAGTCACAATTGCTTTTGTGCTTGTGCATCATAATTCAATGAAAGGCCCTTTTCTAAGATCCATAGAGAACAAATTACAGCACTCGGTCAATACTAAAGCTACATTATCAGGACACCTATGGCTCTGTTTAATTACATTGATTAGGAGACACAAATAGGAGTAGGTGCACTTGGCTGATTTCCCAGAGGCAATAATGATAGAAAGTTAAGATAATCTGCCAATATATTTCATGTTAGGATTTTCCCTGGATTGTTTAAACACATCCATGTTCCACTTTGATTTTCTGCATATGAGCTGTGCCTCAGATGCCCCAGTTCTGGCATTTGTAAGTTTCCACCAAACAGGTTCTTAGAGAAAGAAACAGAAGAGCAGTTACAAACACCATCTGTTGCCAGAAAGCTGTTTCCTGTAATGTGGTGTGGCTACCCAGAGAAGGCCTGCCCCAGTTGAGTGAGAAAAGGTGAAATTTAATGACAGAAATCAGGACAACAATCCCCGTGATCTTCACAGGTTGCCCTGCGAAGGCTCAGAGTGAGTCATGAGTGAAAAAGTAGATTTCTCACTAAGTGACACTAAGGTGCCACTGACAGGTAAATAATTCTCACACTTGGCTAATATTGAAATCAGTTTTTCTACTCATAAACCTCTAGAATGCAGATCAATTTGGGATTTTGTTGAAAGGACGAATGGTCTTCTAAAGGTATTATGCAGGGTATCCTTTGCCAAGTACCTCACAGAAGATCTTGCCTATTCTATATGGTAAAGTAGGTGACTGTGCATGGAGTTAACTTGTTTCTACCCAGTCACAAATTTTATCCTCATAAAAGAATTATGGATTTTTCAATCTTGTGACATGATAACACTGAGATTTCCTTCTCTCCATCCTTTCTTCCTTTCTTCCTTCCTTCCTTTTCCTTCCTTCTTTCCTTCTTTATATCCTCCCTCACTCTTTCTATCTTCTCTACTCTTTCTTTTTTCTTCCTTATTGTTGCTAGAGCTTTGATCTCAGGCTTCCCATACCAAGAATAAGAAATATTAAAATCTTTTTCTCTCAAATTCTAACTATACCATTTATAACATGATGGGGAAAATTACAAAACTTATGGGAACATGATCAAGAGAAATACAAGGAAATTTTATTGATTATTCTGAACAGTGACACATTTTCAAATTCCTATAGCACAGAAAGCACTAGTGCAAGTTTATTTCCTTACCCTCGTCTTTCTCTGTGAGAGGTCCCAAAATTCCTATGTTTCGTTTTATGTTTTAAAATAAATTTCTCAGAATCTTTTTATATTTTCGTTGAATTTTTGCAATTTAATTAGTGAATCCGTTTATATTGCTAATATCCATGTTAGTAATCAATGATTTTTGGGAAACAGATCCAGAAAGTGACTCAAAATTATAGAACTGCTAGTACTTATATGATGTTGTGCAAAATAATGCCATAAATGTAGTAATGAATGAGCTGGGCATGTAAGTCAGTGGTAGACCATGGGTCTGGAGAGATGGCTTAATGATTAAGAAGAGCACTGACTGTTCTTGCAGAGGACCTGAGTTGGATTCCCAGCACCACATAGTGGCTAACAACTATATGTAACTCTCTAATTCCAGGGGATCTGACACCCTCTTCTGACCTCTATGGGCATTGCATGACATGAGTGCATGGGTGCAAGCTATATGCTCATACACATGAAAAAAAAAGTAATAAATGAAATATTTTTAAATGTTAAAAAGTAATGATTATATTATAAATTCAGATATTGAATGGCTTATTATAATGTGGATCTTTTTAAATTCTGATAGGTAGACAGAAACTTACAAGCAAGAGAGATTTAAAGAAGAAACAAATGTAATAAAAGAAGAGTTGTATCTAAGCCCAGAATTTCATTTAAGTGAGGCTTAATTTTTGTAACTCCATTGCATAGAATCATATAGGACATGAAGTGAAAACTGAACACACTGAGCTATCCAGCCCGTTGCCTCGTGTCCCCATAGTACTTGTTGGTTTCATT
The DNA here is from genome assembly GCA_009823505.1 of Rhizomys pruinosus. Lineage (NCBI taxonomy): Eukaryota > Metazoa > Chordata > Mammalia > Rodentia > Spalacidae > Rhizomys > Rhizomys pruinosus. The sequence goes on along the minus strand of VZQC01010310.1, from coordinate 3,543,556 downwards.
CTTGATTTTAGTGGCTGAAATAGCCAGCATGATGCCTGGTCAGTGCCTCCCTTCCTACATCACAACCTGATGGAAATTGGGAAATTCCACTGCAGAAGAGGCTCACACTTTTAATGCCACACATCTTCAAGTTGTGTATTTCAAAGTGTGTCCACATTTTATTTCTGTTTAGAGTTCCAGAAATTCGGCACTTGGATTAGTATACGTGTGTACATGATTTATTCCACATGAATGAAGAGCTCGTATAGCTCTTTCTAATGTGCAGAAAGAATACTATAATTTTCTGAAAGAAATCATAATCCCTTCCAAAATATGAAAGATAAAGGTTATAAAAGCAGGGACTAGAGATGTAACTCAGTTGGTAGGACACTTGCTTAGCACATATGAACCCTTGAGTCAATTCCAGCACCTCAAGAAAAGAGTGTGGTAGCACATGACTGTAACCCCAGTACTTGGGAGATGGAGGTGGGGGAAACCTGAAATTCAAGGTCACCTTCAGCTACATAGGGAGTTTGAGCCAGCTTGGGTAGAGAATCTGTCTCAAAAACAATCTAGTAAAACATGAAGAACTACATTTTGTTTGATAAACAACAAAAACACCATCTTCAACTCTGATCCAGGTCTGACTCTACCAAGCATTATTCATTCACCTGGATTTTAAATATTATTCTTTCCTTGTGACTTATTAATTTTTTCTACTTATCTTATGCCCATTTAAGTTCACTACATGTCTATTAACACTCTCAAAATGGTTAGATTATACTATCCCCAGGATATTCTTATGTCAGGAAACCAACCATAGACCAGATTATGTCTTAAATATCCTTTACTATGTTCATGTCCTCAAAGTCCAAGAACCTAGTATTGCTTACAAAAATAGTTTATTTAATCGTATGGGGTCTGGAGAAACCCTAACCTTCTGTTCTATATCATTTTAAACGCTAATTGTTAATATTTGCTTCTAATTCAGTTTAGACTAATTGAGTCCAATAAGTATTTACAGAATTTTTACTATAGGCTTGCTCTGGAATTGTTATGGAACCCAAAAGATGAGGGAGGGCTGGAGAGATAGCCTAGCGGTTAAGAGCACCGACGCTCTTGCAGAGGACCCGGGTTCAATCCCCAGCACCCACATGGCGGCTAAGAACCGTCTGAAATTCCAATTCCAGGAGAACTCCAGTTCCAGGGGAATCCGAGACCCTCTTCTGACCTCCGCGGCATTGCACGACATGGGTGCACAGACCTGCATGCAGACAATACATTCATACACATACAAAAATAAACAATAATAAAAAAAAATTAAAAAAAAAAGATGAGGGAACAAGACCCTACTACTGTGAAAGAATTAATGAATTTATTGCATCAGAAATGACACATATTTGAAAGATATATTTTGGATGTAACTCATAAGACATCATGGGAAACTTGAGGTAAATGTGACATATATGTTAAATATTTTCACAAGGTTCTTGACATAAGTTGTTAACTACTAATTAGTTAAAAGTACTAATTACTTTTACCCCTTGTTAGATAAACAAGCCTATAAATAGTGACTAATCCCATAAAAGATGGTATACACTAAGCATTTTGATGTCTCTGGATAGTTCAGAGAAAAGTATTTATGAGTTCACTATGAGAAGAGTGAACTCAAGATGTTAAACATCCAGATAGATGTGAATAATGGTTATGCCATTGCCTGAACACTTGCATCACATGATGTGGTCACAGGTTTGTGTCTGGACATTGTAGAAGTAGAAATCTATTCCATTTTATGCAGACTGGATTTGACTAGAATAGCCTTTCCATAGTCATTCCATCCAGAGATTCTGGGCATGCATCCTAGCAGTCTCTAGGTGAGATTGGTGTTGAAATTTAAAGGGGCTGAAATTCTTGTTTCTCGGTCACCATGTTCCTGGGCCTATGAGGAATAATCTTAATCCTAGGTCCACAGAGACTGGTGTGGTTCTTCAGGGCCTTAGTGGATAATAATGTATGGCTGGGTCCAATGTCCTGAGTCCGTGGAGATGGACTTGGATTTTTGGCCTCTGGTAGCTCCAGAACTTCTAGAGTAACAGAAATGATAGAATGAGTACATATTATAAAAAAGGATTTAGATTAGCAGCTTACCCCTCTACATAGTTTGACTTGGATTTGATCATTTGAAAAATATTCCTGGCCCTGGAGAGAGTTTAAGAACACTTGCTATTTTTACACAGTACCCAGGTTTGGTTCCCAGTACCCACATGGAAGCTAACAACATTCTGTAGCTCCAGTTCCAAAGGAAACTGACCCCCCCTTCTTCTGACCTCCATGGGGATTGTATGACATAGATGCACTTACATACTTGCATACAATACACTCATATACATTAAATAAATAAAAATATATTCCTAGTAAAATATAGACAGTTATGATAGATGACTGAATGGACACTATAATAGTTATCTAAATTCTGGCATATTAATGTTGTTTAATATCAATAATGTTTTCTCCATCAAAAATGTATTTATTTTTGTCAAAAGTATTATGAAGATTATCTTAGTGCTAAGACTTCCTTAGGTCATGGGGATCCTATTCCATCCCAGATCTATGTACCCCTCTAGTCTTGGGAGGGTGAGTCATTCTCCACCATCTCAGTTCTCAGCCCAGCCTGGGTCTCCAGCATCCTTCCATGGACCAGACTTGTACCTTTAGTTCTGAAGCTGAGACTGCTTAATGCTCCACCAGCCTAGCTCTGTGAGCAGCAGACCTGTGAACTCCCACCATAACCTACCAGGCAGCCAATCTGTTCCCTTTGCAGCTCCCATCCCACCCTGCTGATCCAGGACCCTGGAATCTCAACTCAAAAGTTGTTCATATCTCTAGCTGAACTGAGGCCAATTCTTTCACTCAAATTTTACATCAATATAAAATGGCCCAAAATTGAACACCAAGCACTACTCAGATGGGCCATAACCAGGCAATTTATGGAAACAACAAACAAGATACAAAGATCCAAAGATCACTTACCCATACCAAGAAACACCACCACATAAGTCCAGGTGCTCAGGTATCAGTGAAAAACCACAAACAGCAAGAACAATCAAGAGAATATGGCTACTTCAGAAATTAACAACCCTATCGTGATGTTTCTTGAGAGTTGAAACCCAGTGGATACACAAGACAATGATTTCAAAATAGTAACTGTAAATATGTTTAAGGATCTCAAAGAGATTATTAATAAAAATCTGAATGAAGGTCATGAAAGCACAAACTAACAGTTGAATGATATAACAAAAATAATTGTAAAAATGAAATTAAAATTCAATAAAGAGGTAATCTATGAAAGAAAGGCAAACAAATAAAACTTGAAATGTAAATACTCCAGAAATCAAACAAAGAGCTTAGAGGAAAGAAGCGAAATGAAAAATGAAGAAAATGGAACAAAGAATATCAGAGCTTGAAAAACAAGCTTGGGGAAATGAACCTCTTAATCAAAGAAAATGGTCAAATCTAATACAACCCAAGATCAGAATACGCAAGATGTCTGGGATACAGTAAAGGTACCAAACCTTCAAATCATAGGCATAGAAGAAGAAGAAGAAACACAGATCAAAGGGGCAGAAAATAAAGGGGCAGAAAATAGTAAATTGACAGACAAAAATTTCCCAACCCCGGGGAAAGAGATACCTATCAAGGTACAAGAGGCATATAGAACACCAAATAGGCAGGACCCCAAAAGATACTCCCCACATTATATAATAGTCAAAACCACAAACATACAAAACAAAGAAAAGATATTAAATACTGTGAGACAGAAAGATCAAATTGCACATAAAGGAAGACCCATCAGAATAACAGCTGACTTTTCAATGGAGACTATGAAAACCAGAAGGACAATGACCAATGTCATCATACAATTCATGAAAGAACACAGATCCCAGCCTAGACTACTATACTCAGCATAACTATCAGTTGTATTTGAAGGATAAAGAAAAACTTTCCATGATAATAACAGATTTAAGGAATTTATGTCTACAAAACTCTTTCTGTAGATAAAACTTGATGGAATATTTCAGTTAGGTGAGAAGATTAAACACTCTGAAGAATTCACAAATCAATTATGCCAGAATAGTCAACAAAAAGAGCTCTAAGTATACAGCATTACAACACCAACATAAAAGCAATTAATAAACATTTGTCAATAATAATGCCCAATATTAGTGGTCTCAACTCTCCAATAACAAGGGTATAGAGTAACCCATAGAATTAGAAAACAGGATCCATCTGTTTACTGCCTCCAAAAAATGCATCTTAGGGTTAATGGGTGGAAAAAGATATACCAAGCAAATATAAATAAGAAACAAGAAGGTGTAGCGATTCTATGATAAAAGAGACTTCAAATTAAAACTAGTCAGAAGACACAAAGAAGATCGCTTCATGTTTGTTAAAAGAAAAATCTGCCAAGAAGAAATTATAACCCCAAACACATATGCAAGTCACACAGGAGCATCCAGTTCTTAAAAGGAAATTTATTAGCACTAAAATCCCACATTGACCCCAACACAATGATAGTGGGTGACTTCAGTATCGTGCTGTCACCAATAGACAGGTCAACCAGATCAAAACTAAACAGAGAAACCCTAGAGGTCAATGACACCATAAATCAAATGAATTTTGAAAACACCTAAAGAATATTCCACGCAAACACCAAAGAATACATTTTCTTCTCAGTAGCCCATGGAACTTTCTTCAAAGTTGACAGCATGTTAGGACACAAAGAAAATCTTCACAAATTACAAAAATTGGAATATCATGTATTCTACCTGACCAGAGAATAAGAAAGCTAAGAAGCTAGATATCAACAAAAAAAAATGGGAAAATGGTCACAAATTCATAGAAGCTAAATGACACATTGCTGGATGAAAATTGGATCATAGAAGAAATCCAAAATGAAGTTTAATTTTTTTTTAGAATTGAATGCAAGTGAAAACACAACATACCAAAACCTTTGGGACACAATGAAAGCAGTCCAAAGAAGAAAATTTATAACAGTAAGTGCCTACTATCAGAAAATTAGAGACACTTCATGTAAATTAATTAATGATGCACGTGAAAGCCTTGGAAAACTAAGAACTATCAATATGTAGTAAGAGTATATTGGAAGAGATAAAAATCAAAGCTGAAATCAATGAACCAGAAATGAAGAAAGCAATAGAAAGAATCAATGAAATGAAGGATTGGTTTTTTAAAAAAGATTAACAAGACTTACAAACCTTTAGCCAAATTAACCAAAAGAAAGAGAAAGGACTCAAATTAACTGAAAGAATGAGAGAGAACTCAAATGATCAACATAGAGATGGAAAGGAAAATATGATGATCAGCCTGGAGGATATTCAGAAAACCATAATGACATATTTTGAAAATCTGTACCCCACTAAACTAGAAATTCTTAGTGAAATAAAATTCTTTATATGTACAGCCTACCAAAAATTAAATCAAGATGACGAATAGTGTAAACATACCCATAACGACCAACGAGACAGATACAGAAGGAAAAGTATCCCAACTAGACAGAACCCAGGAATAGATGGATACAATTCAGAATTGTACCAAACCTTCAAAGAACTAATACCCGAACTCCTCAAACTATTCCATAAAATAGAAAATTAAAAAACAAGCCCAAATTTCTTCTGTGAAGCCATTATTAACCTAATACCAAAACCAGACAAAAGTCCAACCCCACCAAAATAAATACCAATCACGTTGATGAACATAAATGCAAAAATTCTCATTAAAATACAAACTGAATGCAAGAATACATTAAAAAGATTTTCCACCATGATCAAGTTGGCTTCATTCCAGAGTTGCTATGATTCTAAATCAATAAATGTAATTCACTGCCTACACTAACTTAATGACAGAAACATGATCATCTCATTAGATGCAGAAAAGCCCTTTCTCAAAATCCAACATCTATTAATGATAAAAGTCATTAGGCATACAGGGAACATATTTAAGCATAATAAAGCCAATGTATATTAAGCCCATAACTAACATCTTACTAAATGGAGAAAAACTGAAAACAATCGCACAAAAATCAGGAACAAGACAAGGATGTCAACTCTCTGCATTCCTGTTCAATAAAGCACTTGAAGTCTTAGCTAAAGGAGTAAGACAAATGAAAGAGATAAAGGGATACAAATCAGAAAGGAAGAAGCCAAGGTATCCTTACCTGCAAGTGTCATAATTCTATACAAAAAGAACCATAAATATTCCCCCAGAAAACTAGAGCTGATAAAATTATATTCATCCAATACAGTTCTTCACAAAAAAACTGAAAAATAACCTCAAATTCCATACAGAAACATGAAAAACTAAGGAGACCCAAAAAATCCTGAAAAATAAAAGAACTACTAGAAGCTGGGTGTGGCAGAACACACCTTTAATCCCAGCACCGACCGGGAGGCAGAGGCAGATGGATCTCTGTGAGTTCAAGGTCAACCTGGTCTACATAGTGAGTTCCAGGCCAGCAAGGGCTACAGGAAGACCCTGTCTCAAAAGGACAAAAAAAAATTACTGGAGACATTACCATCCCTGATCTCAAATTATCCTACCAAACGGTGGAAATAAAACACCATGGTACTGGCATAAAAACAGATACATTATTCAGGGGAATAAAATTAAGAACACAGATTTAAATTCATGTAGACAATCCCCCAGGCCTGCTGGGGAATTCTGAGGTCCAACTGTGAAGGAAAGGGGGTGAGAGGCGAAGCAGAGTCAAGACTCAGACCCTGGGAGACAGAGGGCAAGCTACTACAAATTCACACATTTTTACTGATGTTTTGTGTATTTCAGACATCATTTTTCAATTCAGTTTAGGCATATCCCCTTTCCCTTCCCCCACCCCACCCCAGATCATGCATTCTGCCATAACTGTCCTGCATCTTTCAGTCTTTTTTTTATGCTTAGGAATTCACATTTTCCTCCATTAATTTTATATTACTCTAAAATATGGATACATACTCTCCACCCATATACAGTAATTACAGAGATTGAAAATAATTAGTGGGTGGATTCTAGAGCCCATTGAGAGATTCATATTATAACAGCATAGTTGCTTTCAGATAAACAGCAATATAACAATAATGTTATTCAGCTTGCCTTTCATCTGGGGGATTTGGTGTTAGCATCCACAAATGAGGGAAGCCATTTACAGGCATCTGATTTTTTAAAAAGAAGTTAAAAATTGTCTACAACCCCAGCAGAGACAGGATCAGCAGGATTTGCTCCCTGCCAGCCTACCTCCAGATTGAGTGAGAGACACTGTCCCTAGAGAATAAAGCAGAGTGTGACAAAGCAAAACCAAGTATTCCTCTGGCCTCCAAACTGCACGTTTGCATATATACCATGCCCCTATGAGAGAGAGAGAGAGAGAGAGAGAGGATGAGAGAAGAAGAGGAGGGTAAGAGAGTTAAGATAATAAGAAGTAAGAAGAAGAAGAAGAAAAAGAAGAAAGAAGAAAGAAGCAAGAAGAAGAGAGAAGAAGAAGAGAAGTGAGGAGAGAGGCAGGGAGGAGGAAGGAGGAGGAAGGAGGAGAGGAGGAGGAGGTAGGAGGAGGAGGACGGAGAAAATCTGCTTCAACAAATGCGTGCTGGTCGCAAGCAAGATAAGAGCCACATCATAAATTGAAAGTGGGCCTATAAACCCTTTTTTTGTTCTCACAATGACAAAACTCTTTTAAAACTTCTTTTAATACATGTGTAAGTGGCTGTGATAGATTATCATAAAAGAACAAGAACAAAAGACTGCGCACTGTGAAGTAAAGATTAAGCATTATGCAGGCTGGAGAGATAATTGAGTGAGTGAGAGCACTTGCTATGTAAGCATGAGGGTCTGAGTTTGAATCCCCAGCACCCACCCAACTCCGAGCTTGGCTAGCACAAACCCTTTTAATCCCAGCACTAGGGAAGCAGAAGCAAGTGGATCTCTGTGAGAGGTAGGTCAGCCTGGTCTACATATCCTGTGTCAGGCCAGTCAGGTCTATATAGTGAGGCACTGCTCCAAAAACAACAAATCCAGACATCATGGCTGCATGTTTGCCTACAACCCCAGTGCGTTGGGTGGGGGGGTGGGGGGTAGCAGGGCTGTGCTTCTCTGCCAGCCTACTCTCCAGATTGAGAAACACTGGTCCTCTAGAGTTAGGTAGGCAGAGTGTGACAGAGTCAAGAACCAAAATATTCCGTCTTGGGGGCCTCTAAACCTGTCACATTTGCATATATACCATGTGCCTATCTATACCATGCCCGCTATGAAGAGAGAGACTGAGAGCATGAGAGAGAGAGAGAGAGAGAGAAAATAAGTAGTATAAGTCATACGATAAGTATGTGGGTCCTTTTTTCTCTTGAAAATATTGCAAGCAATTACAAGGTAGCCTATATCTGGCCACAAACTTCTAATCATTTCACATAACCCAGAGGCACCGAGGGTGGTCTCTTCGGAAACAGGGTGATGGAAATGAGGAAACAGCCATGTGATACTTTCATCTCTGAAACAGAAGATGTATAAAAATCCAGGAAGAGCTAACAGTGAACATTTAAATGATTATTCAAATTATTTTTTTTCTATTTTTAACTTCCTAGACTGTGATTTTTTTTTAATTTTTTTATTTATTTCTGTATGTGTATGAATGTACTGTCTGCATGCAAGTTTGTGCACCCATGTCGTGCAATGCCGCGGAGGTCAGAAGGGGGTGTCGGATTCCTCTGGAACTGGAGTTCTCCTAGGGCACAGTGAAGGCACACTGGGGCTGTAGAAAAATAACAGAAACAGGTCGGGTGTGGATGCTCAGGACCACATGTGAAGTCAGGAACATACCTGGCCATCAAGAGAGGTGGGAAGCCCATTCTTTTCTTTTAATTTCTTTTTAAAATTATTTTATTTATTTTTATTTTATGAGTGTGAGTGCAATGCTGAGTGAGGTCAGAAGAGGGTGTGGAATTACGTATGGTTATTAGCTAGCATGTAGGTGCTTGGAATCAAACCCAGGTCCTCTACAAGGACAGCCAGTGTTCTTAACCACTGAACCATCTCTCCAGCCCCCGGAAGTCCATTCTTGAGAATCAGTTCTTCCTACACTGGAAAGAGCAAAGAACAGAAACCTCTACTGTCTGCATCGTAAATCCAACATAGAAGCGGAGCCGCTGCCATGCACGACCTGGGACCTCAGGGAGGATGTGGGGAGTGCAGCCACTTAGAGAAGGATGAAACTGCTGCTGCATCAGCAAAGGATTGTCATCACGGTCAGTCAATGGAAACGTGGCTCACAATTGGGGGCAACAGCTCTAGGTTCACGGAAAGGGACCAGAGGTTCAGCTCACATGAGGGGAACGCACTCTGGCTCATAGGAGTAAAATTTTTTTTTGCTTCAAGAAACATGTGGTGAGACTGAAGCATCTCAATTTTAGTAATGTCATACAAAGGACTAAAGTCACATTTGAGGCATATGATTTGCTGTGGATTAAATTTTATTTAAAGCTTCTAAGAAAATTTCACAAGAATGTGTGAATACAATTACATTTAATATCACAAGATTAGTTAGTTTTGAATGTATGAAAATTAAATACAGACCCACACAGTTTGAAACATTTTATAGAACCAAGAGGTAGAAAATCAGTAAGAATATTGGGTAAAGATTCCACTTTCAGTAATCCTGGACCGTCATTGTGTATATCTTCTGCCTCAAGAAACATTTGAATAAGCTCTTACTTTACATATATAATGAAATTTATTTTCACAGAGTTCATTGGTAAAACCTAATCTTGGATTATAAATCATGCAGTTCTGGTTGGAATTAGGGAGCATAGGAAATCTGTAACAAAGAAGATAATATTTGAAAAACATTAATGAGAATGTTCAGGGATATTATTGCCATTGTCATAGAACTTTTAAAACATTTGAGTGTGATATTAAGAAACTAGGATTTTTATCCTTTCCTAAACAACTTTCGTGATTGAGAAGTACAATGCCACACAAAAAGATCAATAGCCCTGAGGCCAGAATTTGTTTCTGTTCTGTTTTGCTTTGCTGTATTTGTTTATTTTTGTGGTTTTCTTGCCTCTGTCAGAAACCATTTTGATGACATGCTTTTCTTCTATTTGTTTAAAAAGTATGAGTTGACCTCATCTAAGGGACAAAGAGCCTGAGATTTATCACTGTATAATACTGCAAATGTTACACTTTATGAATAAAAATGAGATAGGAAGATAACATTTATACGGAAAATATATGGATGCACCATGTTCTAAGCTTGTTTCTATTGGAGAGGATGTGTGAATTCACACAAACACCTGCAGGTATTCACGCTATATTAAAATGGGAAAAAACAATGTGACAAAATTCTTTTATGCTCTTGAGTCCACATTTTTCATGGCATTTGAGTGTTCTGAGTAGAGCTGTGGCCACTATTCTATTGTGTCTTTGGAATTTTATAGATCTGCACACTCTCCATGGGTTATTTTAACTTCTGGGTCCCTGGATATGAATTTCAATAGTTAAAACGAAGCTCAGAAAGAAATCCTGAATGGTCAGAAACTTACAGAATTGTAGAGGGGATTGAGGTATGCTTCTGCAAGGCATTGAACTTTTCAATAGTCAATCCAATCCAAAAATAGTTCTGATTGAAGTCCATAAAGCTCGGCTAGGAGACAGGGACAAAATTATTAGCCAAGTTTGAATATACTCCGGGATCAGTGCATGTGTTAGAAGCTGTTCAGAATAAGATTTGGACTAAGAGTCTACAAACTGAAATATTTTTGAACTTCTGATTTAGAAGGCATAGTTCCCTGTCTCAAATTTCTCCTTTACTAAATCTATTTACTCAGGTGGGGAAAAACCTGTAAAATCTCATTTCTTGAAAGATGAAAAAAGTCATTAATAGAATGAGACTTTTCATGATAAACGTCATTCATGTGGGAGCAGTGACCAAATGTCATCCTAATTGCAGTATCTAGAAGGCTCAATCCCATGGGTATAATCCTTTCAACCTCTTGAGCATGGACTGTGAATGCACCTTGAGAATTTCTTCATAAGAACTGAGTAATTTTTTTTTGTAAGAACTGAGTAATTTTCAAGCTAAGCCTGGTGTTACATGTCTATCGTCATGGTTGCTCAGGGGGCTGAGGCAGAGGATCACATTGGTTAAAGTACAGAGGGAGTAAGAGTCAAGATGGGACAAGTTAGGGGGAATTGCCTCAAAATCAATACTACATTTTCAAAAAAAAAGGAGGGTTGGGACATAGATCAGTGGTATAGTGCTTGCTTGGCATGTATATAAGTTCAATCTTCCTTCACACACATCATAAATTGTAACAATAATAGTAATAATGAGGATGATGATGATGATGATGGACTAATTTTGTGATCACATGCTCCAATGATAGTTCCACATTATATCCTAGAAAGATAACAAAAGCTACATAACATATAAAAGATATTAGTTATTTCACTAGAATAAATTTTTTTTTGGTTTTTTTTTCAAGACAGGGTCTCCCTGTAGATCCAGCTGTCCTGGAACTCACTCTGTAGACCAGGCTGGCCTTGAACTCACAAAGATCCACCTGCCTCTGCCTCCCAAGTGCTAGGATTAAAGGCGTGCATTAAGTCACTTAGTTGGTTCTTTGACAGACATTATTTAAACATATTGCCCTATCATTTCTTCATAGAAAAGTTGTTTTTGTACTTTATCCACTAATCTATTCTGCTTTTAATTACTACAGTAAATATTTCAAGAATTTTCTGTAGATTGTCTAATAATGATTTCACGATAAAACAAATTGATAGTTCATAAATTTAAACAGAACCATTCATTTTCTGCTGGTAATAGAGAGTTACAAGTAAGTGTTCAGCTTATTCAGACAGTAATTCTTGTGGGTGAAATAAAATGTAAGAAACCAAAATGAAGAACATGCCATTTCATTTTTGTTTTCCAACCAAAGAAGACTGGAATTCAGGGAAGCACAGGAATCTCTGCTTTTGTTCCAAGATTTTTCTGTATTAGAAATGAAGTAACAGTTGCATCGGTAGCCAATAAACTTTTCTGGGCAAGAACAGCAGTCAGAAACTATGAGACAAACCCAAAAAATGACATTAAAATTCAATTTCTTTGGTGATATTTAATAATTAGTAATTATTTTTTTTTAATTTTTTTTTGTATGTGTATGAATGTATTGTCTGCATGCAGGTCTGTGCACCCGTGTCGTGCAATGCCGCGGAGGTCAGAAGAGGGGTCTCGGATTCCCCTGGAACTGGAGTTCTCCTGGAATTGGAGTTACAGACGGTTCTTAGCCGCCATGTGGGTGCTGGGGATCGAACCCGGGTCCTCTGCAAGAGCGTCGGTGCTCTTAACCGCTAGGCTATCTCTCCAGCCCCAATAATTAGTAATTATTTGGTAGCTATTGATTCTCTTTTTTCTACAAATAGTCTTTCAATACACAACACACAGTTCAGGGGATCTGAACACTTTGTGACACAGTATATTCTAAAGACAGATTCAGAATCACATCATTTTCATTCACTTGTTGCAGTGAAGGATAAGCAGATACATATGTTAAATAAATTCAACATGTTAAAACAACATATAAGAGCACAAGTTCGCATATAAGAGCACAAGTCTGAGCAACTGTAAGAGTATGTACCTCATAGGTGAGATCTGTAGTGAGCATAGGCACCTGGCTTCATAGCTTTAGTGTCAACTTGACACTCCTGGGTTGAGGGAGCCTTAATTGGGGAATTACCTCCATTGAACTGGCCTGTGGCCACATCTGTGGGGTATTTTCTTGATTGTTGAGTTATGTGGGGGGGGGCGCCCACTGCGGGCAGTGTAACCTCTGGGCAGGTTGTTGTATATTGTCAGAAAGCAGGCTGAGTATGGGCCAAGGCAACAAGCCAGTAAGCAGCGTTCCTCCATGGCCTGTGCTTCAGCTCCTCCTTCCAGGTTCCTGCCGAGTCCTTACCTTGAGCTCCCTCAGTGATGAACTGTGACCTGGGAGATGTAAGACTAATAAATCCTTTTCTCCCCACGTTTGCATTGATCAGAGTGTTTTGTCCCAGCAATTGAGGGCAAACTAGCACAAGACCTATTTAGATGAAAGGGAAATTTACAGGGGCAGAGTCTGCCAATTTCCCAAGTCTGAAAAGGATGTAGCACTTTGAAAGAATTCTTTATATATGTGTTCAGAAATTTTCTTTTTCAAAAATGAAGATAGAGCACACAGAGCTTAGATCAGGGACTTCCCAGGACCACCTGAAGCACAGCAGCAAAAAGCTGGAACCAACCCAAGTGCCCCTCAACTGATGAGTAGATAGAGAAAATGTGGTACATCTACACAATGGAGTTCTATGAAGTGGTAAAGAAAGATAACATCGGGGCTGGAGAGATGGCCTAGGGGTTAAGAGTGCCGACCGCTCTTACAGAGGACCCGGGTTCGATCCCCAACACCCACATGGCGGCCGAGAACCGTCTGAAACTCCAATTCCAGGAGAACTCCAGTTCCAGGGGAATCCGACACCCTCTTCTGACCTCCGCGGCATTGCACGACATGGGTGCACAGACCTGCATGCAGACAGTACATTCATACACATACAGAAATAAATAAAATTAATTAAAAAAATTTTTTTTAATTTAAAAAAAAAAGAAAGATAACATGAATTTTGCAGGTAAATGAATGGAACTAGAAGATATTATGTTAAGTGAAGTAACACAGTCCCAGAAAAACAAACAACAAATGGTATCCGTCATCTGTGGATGCTAGTGTCAGTTACCTAGTTGTATTTCTTGTGCAGGGCTCCTTGAGCTTTTGCCCAAGTAGTTGGGAGTTATGCATATTGGAAACAACAACAACAACAACAGAAAAGCCTGCATCAAAGAACTGACTGAAACAGTGAGCTTCTGCTCAAAACAGTAAACTTCTGCATCGAGAATTTTGAGAAAGACTGAGAAAAAGATGAGAAGTATGTTTGGCAGAATGCATGAGCTCTAGGAGGTGGGGGTATGGAGGGGGACAAAGGTCTAGATTTGAATTGTAGTGTAACCTTGTACAAAATATATATTTATATATATATGTATATGTATAATTTTTAAAGATTTAAAAATGAAGATAAATTAATTAGCTTCAAGTCTGGTCAGATTATGAGTAACAGTGAGTTTTCAACATTTATTATTATTATTATTATTATTATTATTATTATTGTTGTTATTTGTGTATATTGCCTTCATGTAGGCAGGTGCACCCGAGTCAAGCAATGCTTGCAGGAGTCAGAAGAGGGCATCGGATTCCCCTGGAACTGGAGTTTCAGACGTTGTTGGCCACCATGCCGGTGCTAGAAATTAAACCCTGGTCTTCTGAAAGAGCGTCCAGTGCTCTTAACCACAGAACCATCTCTCCAGCCCCAGTATTACTTTTATTCAGTTATAAAAATCATGACACTTAGTGGGCACTCAGATCTTTGCCAAGTGAGTGGTACTAAAGTTGTTGAGATAGGATGTAAGTTAAGTGGATGGTCATACCAATTTGAAATTTGGAGGAGCATTTGGAAAGGAAGATTATGTTGGAAATAGAACTTTGGGCTAGCACTGTTTGGATAAGTAGGGTCTGTAATTACAGAGATCCTGCAGTGTATTATGAATCATAGCATTAGAAGACAAGGAAAGAATATGAGATCATAGAAGAGATAGCCTAGTTGTTGGGAGCACCGACGCTCTTGCAGAGGACCCGGGTTCGATCCCCAGCACCCACATGGCGGCTGAGAACCGTCTGTAACTCCAATTCCAGGAGAACTCCAGTTCCAGGGGAATCTGAGACCCTCTTCTGACCTCTGCGGCATTGCACGACACAGGTGCACAGACCTGCATGCAAACAGTACATTCATACACATACAAAAATAAAATAAAATTTAAAAAAAGAAAGAATTGTCTGTAATATTTATTATAGTTTAGTTTTGTGTTTTAATTAGTCATGAGCCCTCAATATGGAAGTTATTTCAAGCTGGTATTTTCTCTTTGCGTGGGATAAATGTTGTCCTCTTAGACAGTGGATCTGGAATGTTTCCCCCAAATCTCCATATATGAGAGATTTGGCCCCCACCTTGTGCTGAGGAATCAGTATAACCCTTAAGATGTAGAGTCTAGTGCTATTTTTCTGGAAACTGGGGGCATGCTCCTGAATGGGCTGGGGAAAACTGGCCTCTTCCTTTTCCTCTTTCTCTCTCATCCAAGGCTTGATGTGAGCAAATCTGTTCCCTGGACAAGTGTCCACTATGATGTCCTGATTCATCACAGTGCAAAGGTGACAGACCCAACTGACCATGGACTAAAACTTGTAAAACTATGAGAAAAATATGAACCTTTTCTCTATAAATTATATCAGGCATTTCTTACAGTAACAACTGACAAGTCAATGTAATTTCTTTGTTCTTAGACTAGAGAATCGTGGAATGAATTATGGAGATTAGTAGGCAAGTTGCATTGCTAATTGTAATTATGCAACTGCACATGAAAATGAGACACTCTGTTTAATGTTTTCTCAATCATAACGCTGCCAAAAAATGTAACCTACCTTCCTGGAGTTCTGCACTGGAGACTGGAGAGGATGTTGGTTGAATGTGTTGCTTAGTAAATGCTATAAAAAACGATTACAGATTTGCTTCATTAGAAGTGCATTTATAAAACTAAGATTTTTCACATTAGGAAAATTAAATGATTATTAAGGGATTTTGTTACAAAATTGATCTTTCTGTAGGCTTGCCTCTAAACACTTACGAATTTTCATCATCAAGAGAACCAAAATAACCATCATCAAAAGGCTTATTATTCCAAAGACCACAGAAATTGCCCTCCACAGAGTGATCTGATAATCTGTAGGGAAAAATCACAGATTAATAATTAATTGATTGAAATACAGCATAGGAGCTGAAGTTCTTAGGGGCAGAAAACAGTGAGAAGTAACCTTCCTTTGATGACACCAACTTCTCTTCAGTGAAACACAGGAGAATGAAGACACTCCTTTCAAACTTCACCAAAAAGCAAGGCTGCCACGTGGTGTGCCTCATTCATCAAAGGGATTATTTATACATATTTTCTGCCAATTTGTCTCATTAGAGCAACTTTTACCATTGATTATTTCAACTGGCAGAGAAGCTTATGCATACAGTAACAAGAGTTTGACAAGTACTCCGATTGGTGGGTTTTCTTGCTGGACATTTTTCCCTTAACAAAATCACAAGGTAAAGAATATGATATGCATCAGACGGATGAGAAAAAAAAAACAAATCTGGATCACAATGTTATGTTTTTGACATATAAAGCTAGTAAGTGCTCACCAGAAATCAGATAGAATGTTGTCAAGGTCTAGGGTCTGTCACTATTCATATGCCTTCCTTGTCACAGAAATCCACTCTGCCAGTATACTGGATTCAAATCCTAATGCAGGCTATATTCTAACTACTTGGTGTGTACAGATTTGTGGGCATAAGACAGAAGAACCTTCTCCCTGGATGTAATGGGAGGTTCCATCACCAATGTATAGACTAGGACCAGAGTTTGGTTCACAGAGCTTTGAATTATTATACATAAGCAATATTTTACTTTCTGTTTTCTCAACAATATCATATTAGCTCATATACAAAGCTACTTGTTCATTGGCTAAACCACATCAATATTAGAAGACTTTGTGTTAACCTGAGAGCTGTCATTAACACTAGTAAAAGGTATCAATCACCACACATGCCTATTGAAGGCTGCAATACAGACTTTATTTTAGAAAGCTCTTAAGGGAAATGTCACTAATATTTAGAATTTCTATTCCTGTGTTAGAAATGGGCTTGCAATTTAATCAGTTGCTATTTTCAAGTTTGACATTATCTTCAAATATGTGCATATTTTGTAGTAATACAAAATTAAAGGCAACAACAATTACAAAGAAGTGTTGATCAAGAACTGACCAAAACTGGAAATTTCTGTATCAAAAAGTTAAAAAAAAAGACTGAGAAATAGATGCAAGATGGGACTTAATATGTATGGCAGAATGCATGAACTCTGGTGAGGGGGGTAGGGATGGGGGAACAGCTCTAAATTTGATTAAGAAATGTTATATGAAATGTACAAAAGCTCAATAAAAATTAAAGAGGAAAAAATCTTTCTACAAAAGATTTTGCTTTAGAAAATCATGCTCCAGTTTCAAAATGCAGAATCAAAAAATAATGAATGCAGAAAGTGCCAAGGTATTGGAAGTCTAAAAATAGCCATATTATTATGCTTTCTTTGTTTGGTCGGTTGGTTGGTTAGTTGGGATTTTTTTTTTTTTTACAGGGTCTCACTAGTCCCAGCCTGCCTGGAACTCTCAATGTAGATCAGGGTTATTTTGTTTTTTTCTTAAAGCCCTGAAATTAGCTGGCCCCTGAGACATCTTCTTATGACTGGGGTACACATACCTGCCATGAGAATTGATGTTCCAAGGTTGAAGTGGAGGAGACAAGGTGTGTGCTCATTTAGGAATGATACAGATCATGGAGCTGAGCCGGAAGCTATGGGGGAGAAAGAAGCATTAAAAGAGAAAAGAACATGGTGTATTTCTGTAATGTTCTGGAGTCAGCTGTTGGTTATAAATATATGTGCAGTAAGAATATGCAGAGAGAAGACCACAAGTTTCTAATATGACCAAGGAACCACGGTACAGGAAATTCTCTCTGTGCTTTCTCACACAAACACTAGAACAAAAGATGAAAGGGAGAAGGGGGGTCTAAATAGGAACAAAATATGTTGTATTAAATTTGCAAAAACCAATAAAACAAACAAAAATATAATGTGGATTTACATTGACAAAACTGGAAAAAAGATGAAAGGGAGATTTGCTTTCAGTGTGTGAACATCAAAGTTGTCTTTAAAAACTGTTTAATAATGCATGTATTATTTACTTTGTGCTAAATACAGTTTAAAGCATTTAGTACATGTTAATTCATTTACTTCTGAGATGGCTTGGAAAAGAAAATACAGACCTTGCCAATGAGGAAACTGAGACAAAATAAAGCTGAGAGGCCTACCCAAGGTCACATGGCACCTAGTCCTTCTCCGAAGCATATGTGGTAAATATTATAATGCAGCTGCCTTTGTATCTGGGCAGAAGGTCGGTATTTCCATATCACATTCTGTGTCCTTGCCTCACTATCCCAACCAGGACAGGCAAAACTCAGAAAGAATCAGAGCAGCTCTTTCTCTCTCTCTCTCTCTCTCTCTCTCTCTCTCTATCCACAACACACACACACCACACACAAATTCATACCCACATTCTGAGTCCCCTTAGAATTCTTTCTAAACTAACTTTCTGCTTGATTCTGTTTCCTTTTTGTATACAGTTAGCTAAGTTTTCACACCATGGAATCCCTCATGCACATGTCTACATAGCAGAGATTATTGGCAATACACACCTCCCTTGCAATACTTGGTGAATTCTGACCAAATGCACTCTACATGCTGGGATCTGTGGATTTTACAGTTTTCTCTTACAACTGTTAGAAGCCATGCTGCTGTCAAGCCTGACATCCACAGTGGTGACTAGCTGTCACCAGAGTTGCCCTCAAGATGTGAAACTCAGAATTTGGTAAAGTCCAACAGTGTTGCCCTTGACTCAAGAAAATTGTGAATACTGTTATTTGTCCCACTTCCAAAAATCACTCACAAGTTTTAAGGTCCTTTTCCAGGCAACTAGATTAAAAGAAAGGAAGTGGTTAATTTTGTCCTGCCATCCTTTTCCTGCGTTAATAGTCCCTTTTGCATGTCTATTCCTTATCTAGTCCAAATAAATATCGTTCTCAAAAATTTTCTCAGAATCTGCTGCAGAAACATCCCAGACGCCATAGAAAACTGAGTATCACTGTGTCTGCTTTTGCTGAAAAGATTATTCTCTTCCAAAAGAAACAACTTTCTTGCTCTTCCTCCAGTGCCAGGGTCTGCTGCTCAAAGCCAAGCTCTTTCTCCTGTATTTTTTTTCCTCTATAATTTCCAGTGACCTTCTTCCAAGCAAATGATGACTTAAATAACTACAACATCTTTCAAGCTTGAGCAAGAAGCTAGGAATAAAAAGTAAAGCCCACTTAAGACGTGCAGTTTTGTATAGTGCCTTTTCAGAGGGAGTGAGTGTGGTTCCCATTGAAAAAAAAAAAAAAAAAAAAAAACAAAACAAGATAAAAAATGTAATTTAGTAAAATACCATGTAATGGTATTTTACTTAAAATTACATAAATTACATGGTATTTTACTTTGTTATTTTACCACGGCTACAGGCCCCTCTGAGGCCCAGTTGTAGTCCCCACCCCATGTGTGGTCCTCGGTATCCAGGCCTTGTTATCAGACGCCTCCCATTACCAGACACCAAGAGATTTTCCATTACTTTTCCACTACTCATCTACAGCCCCAGTGTGCCTTCACCTATGGAAAATGTAGAACACCTAATTGAACTTTTAGAGACAAAAATCCATCTGGGAAGTTAAAAAAAAATTAAAAAAAATTCTATAAATTCCTAAACCACAAGTCCTTAAATATCTGTTTCAGAAATATCAAAATTCTGTGTCTACTATAATATTTGAATGTTGTTTACAGACAAAACTGTACAATAATATGAAATTTGTCGCTGTTTCTATAGTGTGAGTTCACCAATCAGTCGTTTTCCATATTACCCAATCTATACAAAGTATTTCAACGAAACCGTGTTACTTCTTAAAAAAACAAAAAAAAAAAAAAAACAATGCACAGATGAAAAACGACGAATGGTATCCCTCATCTGTGGATGCTAGTGTCAATAACCCAGTTATAAATATTTCTTGTGGAGAAGATACATATTAAAAGAACAACCACAGAAAGACTGCATCAGAAAACTGACTGAAATGGTGAATTGGGAGGGGTGGGAGGGGCAGGAGAGGGACATGGGTCTATATTCTATTAATGTATATTTAATTTAAAATTGCATGGTATTTTACTTAAACTTACATGGTATTTTACTTAAAATCTGTATAACAATAACTTTGGGATTAAAACTATACAAATGTTCTCTATAATTTTTGTGTTATACAGTATCATCTTGTAAACATTTCTTTTACCTGTAGGATAATTTAACTTAATGATAAGTTTGCTTCCCAAATTCAACAACAACACACAGTCACCCAAAAAGCTTGGTAAATTTAATGAAATTTACACCTTGATTCCTGCCTATAGGTATGTGTAATACTACAACTGCCTTTTTGAGACTCATGGGTCAAAAATAAAAACCTAAAATAAAAAGGGGGGAATACAGTTATTATTAAACCTTTTGGTCAAAAACTTTCAATTTAATCTTAAACTAACTATGGGGAAAAGATTTGTATGTTTCCCCAGGTCAAAATGTCACCAACTTAACGTGAGAAAGAAAAGATACAGCCTTGCATTGAGTAGGTGTACCAAGAAATACCAGCAGAGAAGTTGGCCCCTTTTAACACTAAAAGGAAGAAAAGCCTGCAGACTGCTACAGGCATCAAACATCTCTGTGGATCTGTTTTTAACAACTGTTTATAGTGAGTCCTAATGATCTTACATCTCTAGGTGCTGCACAGTCTTATATGAGAGACTTCCTTGCCTCTTTTTCATAGCACAAAAGAAAAACATGGTGGTAATGAAGTCATTCTCTAAACTGTAAATTAGAGCTGACTGTTTAGAGTAATCTCTTATAAAACCGTAAAAACTGCTTTCTTTAATTGACTAATAGACATGGAACTGTGTTTGAAAGGTATTTATTCTCTTCAGAACCAATATAACAATAAAGTCTTTTAATTCTTTAAGCTGTGCTATAAGCAAAATATATTAATACAGAGAGCTCTGAAATCAGCAATGGATTATTCTACCAAGAGGATGTTGGCCAGGGGATCCAAGCCCCCCCCCCAAAATAAAGGCTTCTTGCCTTAAAACTGGTGATACCTGCAAGAAGAGAGGTGGTAAGGCCCTGCTGTCGAAGACCTTATGTAAGCATGGGAAGGAATGTATTGAGACCGCACTTGCAATGTACAGTTGGTCTGGAAACCAGAGAGTGTTACCCAAAGGCCACTGAACCAATAAAGCAAATGTTGTCTCCTTGAGTCAAGCAAGACTCCTCCATCAGCATCAGCTACACCTTCACCTGCCTGGAAATACTGTGCAGCAGTGGCAGCCATATGTCTGTATATCCCAAAATATTTGGTATTAGTCTCTCTTGGAGGAATAACTCACAGGATTATGCCACAAACTTACATCCTCTAGTGATTAAGAGATGTTATAAGCCACAGTAAGACCTTGTCATCTTTTACAGAAAAAAAATGTAACTTATGGATTAGCAACATAGTCCATCAAATTCAACTATCTGTGTCTATATAAAGTAACCTTCATAATATTAGTACTGTTTAAAATCCTATATATCTAATCACTTGTGCTCTATTAGTAGGATTGAAAGTTATTCCGGAACAACTGTCAGCCCATGAAAGGAAACAGCCAAACTGATCAGAGTCCAAAATGCACATCTCCAGACAAAGTAGACTGTTCTGCTTCTCGTCCACCTGTGCCCCTTTTGCTGGTTCAATTCCCAGCACCCATATGGTGGCTAAAAACCAGCTTTAAGCCAGGCGTGGTGACGCACACCTTTAATCCTAGCATTTGAGGAGGCAGAGGCAGGTGGATCTTCTGCGAGTTCAAGGTCCAGCCTGGTCTACAGAGTGGTTCCAGCCAGCTGGGCTACAGGGCGAACCCTGTTTAAAAGAAAAAAAAAAAAACAATGCTAGTAAAATATTTTTAAATGAAAAAAGAAGAAGACAAGGGCTGGACAGATGGCCTAGTGGGCAAGAGCGCCAACTGCTCTTGCAGAGGACCCGGGTTCAATCCCCAGCGCCCACATGGTGGCTGAGAACTGTCTTTAACTCCAGTTCCAGGGGAATCCAACACCCTCTTCTGACCTCCACAGCATTGCACGACACAGGTGCACAAAGCTTCATGCAGACAATACATTCATACACATATAAGAATAAATAAAAAGAAAAATAAAATTTTAAAAAAGACAAGTTTCTGACCTGCAATATGTTCCCCTTGTAAGCGTGGTAATAAAAAAAAATGATTTTGTTGCTAAAATCCTTATGTCTGAAATACACTTATTGGGATACATTATTTTTCTAAAACTAGCAATGCTAAAAAAAATAGAAAATAAAGTGAGAATGTCAGGTTTGAAGTGTGACTTCCTGCCACATAAATTCTCTTACCAACTGGGTGAAAATGGGAGATGTGTGATGACCAAAGCAGCTCCCTGGGTAAGTGACACAGCCACAAACCTCCTTTTGAAATCTCATATGCTAATCCCTTAGCTTGAGCCAGAGTCTGTGCTAAGGTCAAAAAAGTGGACCAGGAGCCCAGAAGATGACTCAACAGTTAAGAGCAATCTCTGTTCTTGCAGAGGATCCAGGTTTAACCCAGCACCCAAATGGCAGCTAACAGCTGTCCATATCTCCAGTTCCAAAAGAATCTGATGCACCTTCATGGGCATTGCATGACACGGGTGCACTTACCTACACGCACCCAATACATTCATACACATAAATTGCATGACATGGGTGCACCAACCTACATGCAGCCAACACACTTATACACATAAAATAATAAATAATTTTTTTGGTCTTTTTGAGAAAGGGTCTCCCTCCTGTAGCTCTGGCTGTCCTGGAACTTGCTCTGTAGCCTTGAACTCACAGAGATCCACCAGCCTCTGCCTCCCAAGTGCTAGGATTAAAGGTGTGCACCACCACGTCCGGCCTAAATAAAATATTTTAGTAAAAAAAGAAAAAGGGGACTAGAGTGGACTATTAGCAGTCTCTTTACTGCTCTGTCAATTGCTTACAATTATCATTTCATTGAAATTATTAATAAAGTTTGACACAGTGTTCTGATGCTGATTGCTGTGTCTGATTTGACACTTCAGTCCTTTCTGCTAACCTTTTGAAGAATTGGTGAGTTTTGTCCACAAAGACAGTCAGAAATAATGTATACAATTACATGTTTAGAATCAAAATCTGGGGGCCTGTCCTCTCAGCATCTTCCTGTGCGTTCAGCCGGGCACCATGGGGAATTGGGACAATTGGGTGGCCTACGTGAACCCAATAGCAATGGCCAGATCAAGGGGTCCAGTCCAGTCTTCAGGGCCAACAATCCAGGATTATCTGAATCGACCAAGGCCTACCTGAGAGGAAGTAAAAGAACATCTAGAAAAGAAAAAGAAAGGTTATAAGGCTTTGGCTGAATTTGAAGAAAAATAATGAATGAGAATTGGAAGAAAGAGCTAGAGAAAAAGAGAGAAATTATTAAGTGGAAATGGGAGCTCATCCAAAAAAAAAAAAGACAGAGAAAGAAAAAGGAAAAGAAGAAATCTGGTAGGTATTCATCGTCTTCTTCATCAAGCTCTGATTCTTCCAGCAGCTCTTCAGACTCTGAAGAGGAGGACAAGAGACAAGCAAAGTGGAGAAAGGAAAGGAAGAGCCATTCCCAGAAATCTTCTGAAAGCTCTGTGTCAGAAACTAAATCAGATAGTAAGGATAGTTTGAAAAAGAAAAGGAAGTCAAAGGATGTGACAAAAAAAGAAAAAGACACTAAAGGACTCAGCAAAAAAGAAAAATGTATGATGATAAACCCTTGCTATCTGAGTCATCGTCAGAGTCAGATTATACTGAAGAGGTGCGAGCAAAAAAGAGGAAAAGCAGGGAAGAACAAACGAATACAATAGATGAGGAGAAGAAGGAGGAGGAGGAAGAGGAGGAGGAGGAGGAGGAGGAGGAGGAGGAGGAGGAGGAGGAGAAGGAAGCACAGTAAGAAGAAGAATAAAAAGACTGCCAGTTCAAGTCCTGGCTCACCATAACCTCAAGACCACCAGGGCTCCTGAGAGAGTGCAGTGGCTAAGGAAGCCTCTACTGTGCAAATGCTGGCATACTTACTAAAGTGCATGAATTTCCTTGTTCTTAAAATTATTCCTGGACTATTCAGTAGCCACTCAGATTTGGCTGTGTGAAGGGGCCATGATTGTTGCCTGTTGCTTGAGCACCTTTGCTTGGTAACTCTGGGAACTAGTGGTTAAGAAATTTGGAATAAAGCTAATATTTTTACTAGAAGTACCTAATATAAGTCAACAGTAACTCACCATGGACACATCCTTAAGATGTAATGAGAAATAATAAGATGACTTTAGTAAAATTTGAAGTAAGGATTACACTAATATTTTAAAATCCTTTCTCTGTAGATAAGTGTATTTTAATTTTCCCCTTTGTAAACTTTTATTTCCCTGGGGAAGGGGCTTTTCGGGGGGTCTGCTATCTAGCTAGCAGAACAGCGTGCCTTTGATCCCCACACACCTCACTGGTGTGGACATCATAGCCATGATTCCTGGGAGTCCAGAGCTGGGCACTGTCAGTCTTGCCCTTGACTGTGGTTAATGACATCTTTGGGATTTTTTTTTTGTATGCTGCTTTGAATGAACCAGAGAGACAGCCCTATGCAGTATGAGAAGGCTCCCAAAGCTCTGGAATTTACCTCCACTTCAATAACTGAATGAATGTGTTAAATCATTTGAATTCATTTTAACTACACTTTGGCTTTGGAAAGGACTTGTTTCAAATAGACACTGGTACATTTTGAACTTGATAGCTAAACATTCTAAGATGCATGTTTTATACTGCTAAAAGTTTTAACCAGTCAGGAAATTTTTATGTAATCAGTGATAGTTATTTTATTTTTTGTATGAGTTTTGTTCAGACTACAACGTTTAGCTTTTGTTAACTCCTTATTCTTGCTATCTTAAGTTCATTACTATGTTAAATAACATACTTGCCAAGATATTAAGCATGTAAAAAGCAGGACTTTTTGTTTTTAACAGCTTCATATTGAAGCTGACACTTACTACAAACAAGTTGAGTGGCAGGCCTGGTATGCTGTATCTTGTTACATAAAGCTATTGCCAGAATCTTAGTCAATATAATGTCTTAAAAATTTGTTGTTGGGGCTGGAGAGGTGGCTCAGCGATTAAGAGTGCTATCTGCTCTTGCAGAGGACCCAGGTTTGATTTCCAGCACCCACATGGCGGCTAAGAACCATATTTAACTCCAGTTCCAGGGGAATCCAGACGCCCTCTTCTGACCTCTGCAGCATTGCACGACACCGGTGCACCAACCTACATGCAGACAGTACACTCATACACATAAAAAATAATAATTTTTTTAATTTGTTGTCTTTGCATATTAATAACAAATTATAACATTAAATTTGAGTGAAAAAGTACATTACTACTCTTCCTGTGTCATATTTTACTGAGATTTTGTGTCTCATATCTCTGCCGAATTATTAAGAATGTTAAAAGGAATTGATAAATCATTTTCATTCTACACTTTTATATAATCAGGTAATATGAAATGTAATTTGATGTACAATTTTGCCTGTTTTCAGAGGGTGTGCTGATTATAATGGAATATGCACAGAGCATTTTGGCATGAAAAGAGGCTGAATAGGGGCTGGAGAGATGGCCTAGCAGTTAAGAGCACCAACTGCTCTTGCAGAGGACCCAGGTTCGATCCCCAGCACCCACATGGCGGCTAAGAACAGTCTTTAACTCCAGTTCCAGGGGAATCTGACACCCTCTTCTGACTTCCACGGCATTGCACAACCTGGGTGCACAAACCTACATGCAGACAGTACATTCGTACACATAAAAAATAAATTAAAAAAAAAAAGAAAAGAGGCTAAATAAATAAGCTATTTTACTTAAAAAAAAAAAAAGGAATCAAAACCTACTGCAGCTCAACGTAAAGCAAAAATCATCTTGTCCTCCTGTTAGATCAATATGACTTCATGGTACTTTGACCAAGACCTGCGTCTCTTGCTCTAAACACTTGTTACCCCCTAATGTGTTGAAAGCTTTCTCTTTTTATCATTTTTTTTTGAATTTTTATGAATTTGATCATAGTTAGGCCTTCTCCCCTGTCTGAACCCCTCTCATAGCCCCCCCACACCTGATCCCATGTGCTCTGTCATATATGTTAAGGGCTATGGAGCCAGGATTTTGTCTCCAAATATCCTTTGGTGTGCATCCATCAGCTAGAGCCTGTTAACATATCTAGTGCCACGCCCTTAAAGAAATCCAACTCTCCCCCTCCCCTTAGTTAGTTAGCAATTACCTGAGTACAATAGTTCCTTAGACAGAGACTTTGAAGCTGGCATTTTGTCTGGCCTGAGCTGCGCTTGCTGTTACCATCGCTGTAAGTTCTTATGAGTAACTTGCCAACTGTCTGGAAAACTGCTTGCCTGTGGCCATCAGCCATCCCTGGCCCTTACATTCTTTCTGCCCTCTCTTCTGTAACAGTCCCCGAACCTTGGGTGGCAGAGGTTATATAGGTCTCCTATCCAGGGATAAGCACTCTGCAGCTTCCTTGACCTCACACCCCTCTATTCTCAGAACCTGATATACAAATATTGCAGCTTCTTTGGCTTCTTAGGTATACAGGAACTATTAATGGTCAGAGATGTATTTTTGAAAAAGCGATGGGTGAAAAAGTGTTCCTAACCTTATAACTGGGAGAAGTTCACCTCTTTAAGGGGAGAGGGAATACACGTACATATTTAACTGGGCAGAAGAAATGAGGAAGATAAATGTTGATCTGAAAAGCAGGTTTGGATGCTTCCATAAGAGAGAAACTCTGGAATGAAAAAGAAGCTGACTGGGTACCAATCTACCACTCAGAGTACCAACCACATCCCTTGATCCACTTGCCATTCATTGAAAGCACTTACTTGATGTCTAAAAGAAAGTTCCCTCTGGACTGATGAATATGAAGACATAGGAGTGTGAAGCATATCCTGCCTCCCTGGGATATTATAGCCATGCATGCTGCTGCTTAGAGATCATTTCATTGTAAAACAGAATGTGTTTACACTACTTAACAACTTCTAAACAGCCTTCTTTTCTGCCACATTCCAGAATCTTTGTAAGCACTCAGTTCTCATCTTCTCAAAAATTCCAGGAGGAAACCCTCAGAGTAACATGAAAAATATGTGACTGAATCTTGGTTTATTTAGAGGAAAGAAGGATAAAATTCTTCCTTGGGCCAGGTGTGGGGGTGCACACTTTTAATCCCAGCACTCAGGAGGCAGAGGTAGGCGGACCTCTGTGAGTTCAAGGCCAGCCTGGTCTACAGAGTGAGCTCCAAGCCAGCTGGGACTAAAAGAGAGACCCTGTCTCAAAAATACCAAAAAAAAAAAAATTCATCCTTGGTTGAAAGAATAAAACTTTTTTTTTGTAAATGCCTTTACAGAGACATGTGGTAAAAGCAGAGAACTCAGCATCACAATGAGTTGCCCTTTTTTGGTGGAAACTAGGTTAACACATGTGGAATTTTGAACTATATATTTTCATCATAAGCCCTTTTGACTATGAATTTTAAAAGAGCGTGATACATTGCCTTGATAAAAATTAGACAGTTAAGCAAAATCAATTCATTCACTAAGAATCATAATTTATAACTCATTTGGGAGCCTAAGTTGTTTGTAAGATTCTGTTTTCCAACCTGTATCTGAAACTATTATGTTCTTTTTCCTAATGTTCACATTAGTCAAGAGTAAAACTGACTCTGATGTGGTAATCACCTATTCTTTATATGTGTACCATATCATAAAAATGAGCTGCTCAATATTTGGCATGTGATATTTAGGACCAATATTATGCATGTAAGGTATGATGGCACATGGCTTTTAATCCTAGTATCTGAGAGCCAGTATCTGTGAGAGTGAGGTCACCCTGGTCTACACAGTGAGTTCCTGGTAGGCTATGGGTAGGAAGACCTTGTTAAGAGCACCAAGTGCTCTTGCAGAGGACCTGGGTTCGATTCCCAGCACCCACATGGCGGCTAAGAACTATATTTAACTCCAGTTCCAGGGGAATAGAACGCCCTCTTCTGACCTCCCTGGCATTGCACAACACGTCTGTACCAACCTACATGCGGACAGTACACTCATACACATTAAAAAGTAATAAATAAATAAATTTTAATTATAAAACAAACTTTATGCTAAAAGCACAGGCATATTCTACACTTTGCAAAGTCAAATAGCACAGATTCTGTATGTAGCAAGACAGTCTTAAAGGAAAATAATTCTCATGTCATTTATCTAATATTCCATAGGTTATATTGGAAATGTCCAAAAGTTATATTATTTTAAAATGTATGCTAGATAGCCAGGCTTGATGGCACATACATGCAACACAGCATATGAGAAGTGGAGGGAAGACAATAAGGAATCCAAAGCCAGCCTCAACTGCATAGGAAGTTCAAGGCCAGCCTGGGTCACCAAAAAATAAAAAATAAAAAAAATCAAAGAAAAAAGAATTATAGAGATGAATTAAAATTATCATTCAAAGCACTTTAACTGATTGTTAAGTAATAGATAAATAAATAAATAAACTAAAATTTCACTCCATATTGAGACCAGAATTATTAGACTATGAATTATGATCACTTCTTAATTCTGAACACCTAAATGTTAAGACCCTAACCTAATGTTTATTAAAATATCAATAGTAATAAAGCTGAATAAATATGCTTTATTCAAAACGAAGACCATTTGTTTTTCAGAGAAATACAGGTATCATTTGAAATATATTAGTAATAATTCATTTTAAGTAATCATGAATTTAGCTGGTTTTAAGCCTTTTCTAAAAATCTGAATTCTATCCTACCTAAAATATATACTAAAGCATCTTATACTGATTATATAATGAGTTGTTTAGAGTAAATGTAATAATCAGACAATTTGTTCAGAAGTTTGTTCAATGTCTGAACAAATTCAAAGTATTCACCTTAAATAAGTATTTTCCATAGAAGTAGGATTCCTAATGAGAGAAAATATTAACCCACCTGATTCTTTGGCTGAGATTCACTGTAATTCTACGAAGCAAAGAAAGGTCTTGCTCTCTACTGTCAGATTTCCCTTAGTTATGGTCTCGGGCTACTCTGGGCTGAGCAACATCACAGACAGGACAAAGCAATTCCCATAGAAATGAAGATGGAATTACTGAGCTGTACCCCCAGCTCTGAATACAATCTTAAAGAATAATTAAGACCCAGTGTACAGGTATGGTTATTTTCAC
Source organism: Rhizomys pruinosus (assembly GCA_009823505.1). Classification (NCBI taxonomy): domain Eukaryota; kingdom Metazoa; phylum Chordata; class Mammalia; order Rodentia; family Spalacidae; genus Rhizomys; species Rhizomys pruinosus. The sequence goes on along the minus strand of VZQC01010310.1, from coordinate 3,514,361 downwards.
AACAGTTACAGCAATAACTGATGTAAAAATAACCACACCTGCATGCCACACTTGTTATCAGAATCTAAACAAGATGGAAAAAATAAAATACATATGTTCTCTCTTTTTATTCCCTTTTGAAAAAATGCAATGTACATCTGGACAAATGAAAAATATTAAATTTAACAATGTACCCCTGGACTGGCTTCCAAATCAAGAAACAACATTTTCAGGACTCACTGAATTTGTTACTCAGCCTCTCAATCACTACTATCTTTCTTTTCCCAGATTTCAGCAACACCTTGGCTTCTAATGTAATAGTTGAGTTTGCCCTTTTTTTTTTTTTTTGAGACAGGGTCTCCCTATAGTCCCCAGCTGTCCTGAAACTCACTATGTAGACCACACTGGCCTTAAACTCATAGAGATCCACCTGCCTCTGCCTCCCAAGTGCAGCAATCGCAGGAGTGCACCACCACACACGGCTAAGTTTGCCTGCCTTTAAAATGCATACAACTAGAAAAATACAATATATTTGTGCGTGTCTACCTGCTTTGTGTCCGGCGCTACAAGTCACCCAGGGCTTCCTTTTCTCACTTTGAGCTGAGTAGACTAGACACACACCCCTGTGGTCAGTGGATACCAAACACTCGGTGTCATGAATCACAAGACTCATGTTCAGCCCTGCAACTTCCCTCAGACCAGAATCAGTAGCAGTCTTCATCTGGAGAAAACTCTGATTTATAAGGACACAGCACAGAAAACTGATGGACCCATTCAATGCTTTTGTTGTGTGTTTGTATTTGTTTTCTTTTGTTTTTTTTTTCTTTTTTAGGATTCAGGACTTAGGCCTTTCTGAATTAGTACATCACTAATCTACATGAGAAAGGTTAATGGGGAGCGCAATCACTGGAAAAAAATGCAAGAGTGAAGAATACATGTCTAAGTAATGTGTGTCCAGTGTCAACAAGATAGTTATAATAGACTAGCAAGCATTCAGATAAGCTTTATTTTATTTTATTTGTTTTTTGTCTTTTCGAGACAAGGTCTCCCTGTAGCCCCAGCTGTCCTGGAATTTACATTATAGACCAGGCTGGCCTTGAACTCACAAAGATCGGCCTGCCTCTGCCTCCCGAGTGCTAGGATTAAAGGCATGCGCCACCACACCCGGCTCTCAGATAAGCTTTAATCTGAAACAGTTTATCTACTATCTCTGATGTGCAATGAGTCTTTTATTCAATAACATAACAATTTGATTTTAGTAAGAGAGAGAACAGAAAGACTCAGACAGCAGGAAATGAAAATGGGGTTAATTCATGCTCATATCAAAGAAATAAAAAAATATGGATGTTAGCTTCTGGCTTTGCTTTTTCTAGAGAATAGAGACTGACAAAAATAGACATTAGGCTGGGTGTGATGGCACACATATTTAAACCCAGCACTTAGCAGGCAGAGGTAAGCAAATCTCTCTGAGTTCACAACCAGCCTGATTTACATAGTGAGTTCTAGTCCAGCTAGGGCTATACAGTGAAACCCTGCCTCAAAATGAGAAAGCATTTGGGGAGACAGTTGCATAAGGAACTCACTTGTGCTATATGTACTTCATTTTTCACAGTTAATATCTTACATAGCCAGACGTCAAAAAAGAAAGATGGCATTGATGACACCCATAGATCTTCAGGTTTTAGTAGCTTGAGGGCCATTCATTAGTTCATGTGGATTTGTGTGCATATATTATATAACTGCATCTGATTTTATTATGTGTAAGCATGTGTAATCATGAACATATATGTCTTTGTTTATTTTCTGGGAAATAATTATTGCTAATTAATTTGTAACTCTGAAGCTTTATGGTTATCGAAAAGACAGGTCAAACATGTAAATTGATCGCTTTTATCAATTTTTGTGTTCGTGACTTGGTTCAATGGAGAGAATTTAACACATCTCATATAAGTTCCAGCTTTCTTGCTTGCCTTACTCCTGTGTGTGTGTGTGTGTGTGTGTGTGTGTGTGTGTGTGTGATTGTGGATATGTTTATGCATGTATACATATTTGTATATGTATCACTTAATGAAGTATTTCAACATCCTGCTAGTATATTCATGCAGAAAACTTTTAGTGCACATAGAATACCGTATTCAATAGTTTCTCTATTGTAAAGAAGATTACACAAATATATCCCACAAAAAAAAATTCATTAAATTTCTTCCTAATTCTCAATATTCTTTCTGGAGTCAAAGATTCTGGTATCATTGTAATTAAGTAGCCAACATTTTATCAGTCATTCTGTTCCTGTGATGGAACACTTATAGGAGTTCTAAGGCTGTTCTTTCATGCGTTTTCTCTGGCCTTCTCTAAGAAGTGACTACCAAAGAGCTCTAATCTAGCAAGGGACTATTTGGCAGGGGGTGAACGCTTTTATCTCTAGTTCAGCACAATGTATGAATTTGATCTGACAGGTTTTCCAGTAATTTTGCAGCTATTGTTTGGGTTTTGGATACTGTTTTATTTTTATAAATATAGCATCATTTTACAGTTTCAATTTTAACTGACAGTTACAGATTCATTCAGAGAGAGAGAGAGAGAAAGAGAGAGAGAGAGAGAGAAAGAGAGAGAGAAATTATACAGGGACAGTGCCACCTTCTTGCCTCTCCATCGAATTCAAAGAATCAAAGGACCCACTTTCCACAAAGAAAAAAGTAGATAATCAAGGCAACAAAGCAGCATCGAATTCTGCATCTGATTCAGGAAGAGCTTAGGCTCAAAGGGAAGAGGCATCATCATGCAGATGTTTTCCATGAAAACCTCATGCTAAGTTCTTGATTTCATCTAATTAACTATTTCACATAGTCATAATGTCTACACAGAAGTTTCCAGATAAAGATGGCAGAGTAATAACATATTTTAAACAAAAATATTCACATTCTCCCTGGCTGTTTAGGGTAGAGATTTATAAAGTCAGAGTAGAAAAAGATAAATAGTTTCAGTATTTCTTAATTTCAGTCTTTTTTTTTTTTTTTTTTTTGTCTTTTCAATACAGGGTCTCACTATAGCCCCAGCTGTCCTGTAACTCACTCTGTAAACCAGGCTGGCCTTGAACTCACAAAGATCCGCCTGCCTCTGCCTCCCGAGTGCTGGGATTAAAGGCGTTATTGTACCTCTTTTGTAAATACTACATTAGTGTGCCATGAAGGACTTTAAGAAAGATGTAAGTACTTTCTGACAGAGCTTCAAGGAACTCAACTGCAGCTGTGGCTTCTCACCTTCTAAGTAGCTGAAAATAGTGTCTCCGTGGTGAGTTATGGATGGGTTTTGGGGTCCTTGTTCTGAAATAACATGGTTAACAGATTGGTCAGCTCTTGACGTCCATACCTCAAGTGGTCTCAGGAAGTACCAGTGAAATGCCATTGAGCCAACTTCTTGGCCTTTAGGCAAAAAAGAAAAAAATAATCTACCTTGCTCAACTCCAGGGTCATTGCCTGCAAAGGAAACTTGGACAAAAAGAAACATAGGGGCCAGGCGTGGTGGCGCACGCCTTTGATCCTAGCACTTGGGAGGCAGAGGCAGGCGGACCCTGTGAGTTCAAGGCCAGCCTGGTCTACAGAGTGAGCTCCAGGACAGCTGGGGCTACAGGGAGACCCTGTCTTGAAACAACCCAAAAAAACAAAAAACAAAAAAAAAAACAAAAAACAAAGAAACATGGAAAGAACATGGATTCCCTGAGAACAAAGCACATCAGTTCCTAAAGGGGAGACAAAAAATCAATCAGATCAGTCCTAAAAATAAATCACATTCCCATCTTTGGTGACTCTCATCTAGTCTTACATTCAGTAAGTTAAAATTTTACACGTTTTGTTTGTTTTTTATTTGTTTGTTTTTTTAAAACAAGGTATCCCTCAATAGTCCAGGCTTTTATGTAGCCCAGGATGGTTTTATACTCAAGATAATCTTCCTATATTAGTCCTCACATGCTGGGATTATGGGCAGACTAACATGTGAGTTCAAGATAAAGACCATCAATCATTGCTTACAGTAGGCTTGGAGATTGACTTTTAAAGGACATCTCAGGATCCTGACCACTGTTTAGGTCAGACCTCAATCAGCAGCTCAGTCTACTTGGTGAGTGTAAAAGGCAGACCTGACACATCATACTTTACACTACTGAATATTTCCAACCACAAAAGTATTGCACTTGAAATAATAATTCACGCCTACGATGGCCTTGGTGTGACCATGTGGTCTAAGGACAACATAATGGTTAATTGGCAGAAGACATGCAATGTCCTATAAATAAGATGCTACTGCAAAAGGTACTACAAGTACAAACCCTTGTGGCTGACCAAGTATCAGAAGACAGAACGGATGGAAGGGGGCCATAAGTGAGATGGGGTTGATCATTATAATTGTTACCACCTTGTTTGTGTTATTCTAGAAAGTGTGACCACAGGAAATAGCAGTAAATTTGAAACCATGTCAATATTTATTAAGAGGAAAGTAAAGAAGAAAGGTCAGATGCAAAGAAAAATAATCAAAGGACTGTGGAACCAACACAGGAGAAACAGCCCTTGTACTACCATGAAATAAAATATTAAAGAACTCCACACAGAAAGTGATCACAGTGCATGTAACCTTCATGACATCAGAAACAATCCAAATTTGTGTTAGGAAGAGTTTAAATGATACTCTAAAGAAATTTGTCATGGTTCCTTACTGTTATAAATCCAAACAGGAAAACATTGACTGTCTACTGTGAGAAGTTCTTGATCCCTTTCCCCTGAATTCCCACTCAGTCCTTATCATTGAGATTGGAGTAGAAAGATTTCAGAACAGGGGCACATAAAAAAACAGTTCAGACCAAATGAAAAGAGACCTGACACAGGGGAAAAATTATTGAAATCTGAGCTCAACAACACTGCCTTGACTTTTGCAGAATCTATCAACCCATTCTCAGCAATCAGCACATGTTGTACCACTCCAGCATAATTTTAACATGAAAAACTCAAATTAAAATCTAATTTTACAAATAGAAATAAAGGTTTTTAGTTTGTGAACATTTTACAGTATCTCATGCATCGTTTCATTCCTGACAAGTTTCTATATCATGAGTACACTAATGCTATATGTATACATGGTGTGAAATCAAGCAAAGATTCACCATTGATTGCTTTTTTATACACAGTATTTCCTCACCATGTCTTTGAGGAAGTAGAACTCAAATTTTACAAAGTACATTGTGTAAGTAAAATTTTTAAAGTACTTATTTAAAATCCTTGCAGGGGTTGAGAGGGGAAGCTAGTCTAAGGTACAAATTTTGAAAGGCAGTGGTGAAAAACACCATATTTGGAAACACTAACCTAGAAATAGAATTGCCATAGAGGCTCCAAGACAGGAAAAGTAAAATACAGATCAGCTTATGAAAGCAAAAGCACTTAACATCATTTTCCTCCTGACTCTAAATACCACACATAATATTAACAATAAGTCTCAAAACATCTCACACTGAAAGAACATATTTTATGCAGGAAAGTACATGCCGTGTTCATCAACTTTAAAAAATAAAAAGGAATGGGGACTGGAGAGATGGCTCAGTGGTTAGGAGAGCTCAGTGCTCTTTCTCGGGACCCAGGCTCAAATACCAGTACCCACATGGTGGCTAACAACCATCTGTAACTCCAGTTCCAGGAGATCCAATGCCTTCCTCTGGTTTCTGTGGACACTGTATGACGTGGGTGCACTTACACGCAGGCAAACATAACATGCATACACATAAAAAATAAAAAGAAATAATAAAACTTTTTTTTTAATTGCTGTATGTGTATGAATGTACTGTCTGCATGCAAGTTTGTGCACCCGTGTCGTGCAATGCCTCGGAGGTCAGAAGAGAGTGTCGGATTCCCCTGGAGCTGGAGTTCTCCTGGAATTGGAGTTTCAGACGGTTCTCGGCCGCCATGTGGGTGCTGGGGATCGAACCCGAGTCCTCTGCAAGAGCGGTCCGCGCTCTTAACCGCTAGGCCATCTCTCCAGCCCCAACTTTTTAAAGGCATAGGAAACACTAAGCTATTGTAGAGAAGTAGAGTAGCAACGGGCTCTGATGCAGGGGAAGGATGTGCTGACATGGGTGTAGAGAAGCTCCTAGTATATTATAGGACTCCAGATTTGATCAGGATGTGTGGATGGTTTTGTACGTGAATATTACTTCAAAGAAAGAATTATGAACACTAGTTAGTAATAAGCATAGGTAGGACTATGACGGAAAGGCATTAAAAATGGAAAGCGGGCTGGAGAGATGGCCTAGCGGTTAAGAGCGCCGACCGCTCTTACAGAGGACCCGGGTTCGATCCCCAGCACCCACATGGCGGCCGAGAGTCGTCTGAAACTCCAATTCCAGGAGAACTCCAGCTCCAGGGGAATCCGAGACCCTCTTCTGACCTCCGCGGCATTGCACGACATGAGTGCACAGACCTGCATGCAGACAGTACATTGATACACATACAGAAATAATAATAAATAAAAAAATTTAAAAAACAAAAATGGAAAGCATTCTGAAATGTATAAAATATAATATATGCTGATGAATCTATAGAGAGAGGTGAGGTAGACATATTTGTGATACAGGGTAGCAAAAAGTAAAATATTAATAATTCAATCTACATGGTAGATAGGCATGCTTGCTATAAAATGAGTTCAACTTGTCTGCCTTGAAATTTTCATAATATAATGAAAGAGGATATGAACATTTTTATACTATTACTGAGTGAATGTGTGTGTGTGTGTATGTATGTACCACTGCATGTGTATATACCACTACATTCGTATGTGGAGAGCAGAGGACAGCTTCTAAGAAGCTTTCACCGTGTGGATTCCTGGATTGAACCCACATGATAAAACCACTCAGGCTTGGCGGCAAGCATTTCATTCTTTGAGTTACTGATCCATCTCTCCAGCTATTCAACAGAATGTTTAGCTTCATGGATGTGGTTCACAAGTTTTCAATCTCCCTTTAAAAGAGGTGTACACATCTGTAATATTTGTACAAAATGTGTGTGATTGATAGCAATGACATATGAGCATTTACAAATAATTGAGTTATATTATCAATCAACTTTCAATCAGGTTGAACGGCAGAACACCATTTTAATAATTTAGAAATGACCAGCTGTGCTGGATGGCTGTGGTTGTCAGCTTGACACACCTGGGTGGACAGAGCCTCAATTGGGGAATTTCCTCCATTAGACTGGCCTGTGGCCATGTCTGTGAAGTATTTTCTTGCTTGTTGAGTGATGGGGGAGGGCCCAGCCCATTGTGGGCAGTGCCCCTGTGGACAGGTTGCTCCGTGTTGTCAGACAGCAGGCAGAGCATGAGGTAGAACAAGCCAGTAAGCAGAGCTCCTCCATGGCTTATACTTCAGGTTCCGGCCATGAGTTCCTACTTTGGGCTCCTTCAGTGATGAACTGCGTCCTGGGAGATGTATCAGCCATTAAACCCTTTCCTCCCCAAGTTGATATTGGTCAGATTGTTTGGTCACAGCACTATGAAAGCAAACTAGAACACCAACATTTCATTAAATGTATTATACTACATATGCAAATGTGTCAGAAGTAATTCTACAACTGTAAAAGTATCAACTTTAGGGCTTACTACACTGAAAAGATGATTACTAAGTAAGAATGAGACATAGATAAAATATAAGCTCATTTAGCTTTCTGGCGGGGGGGATACCTCTATTTCTTCAGTAGGGTTTAGAGAATTATTTTTATAGTAATTTTACAATTCTTATTTATCTTTATTATATGTGTATGAGTGTTTTGTCTGAATGTATGTAAGTGGAACCATGTCCAGAAGAGTGTGTCAGATCCCTTGGAACTAGAGTTAAGGAGTGTTGTTAGATACCACGTGACTTCAGGGAACTGAACTCAGGTCTATTGCAAGAGCATCCAGTGTTCTTAACTGTTGAGACATCTCTCGAGCCCCATGGAATTTTCTTCTAGTGATATTTTTATTGATTATTAGAGAATTTCATACAATGTGTTTTGACCATATTCAGATGCCCTCCCCCTCCCCATCTCCTCTCTGATCCACCCCAACATCCCTACTTCCTCTCATCAAGTTCTGTACTGTATAAGGTATGGGACCACCCTCTGGAATCTCCTCAAACTACTTGCTGCCACATCCTTAAAGAAAACTGACTCTCCATCTCCCAGCACCCAGAGTTCTTCAGCAAGGACTGGGGCTTCTTGACCCCCTCTCTACTCCGTGCTCGGGGTGTTTCTGGCTTGAGCTTGTGCAGGTCTTTTGCACGCTGTCACGAGTACTCCGGATTCACAGGTACAACTGCCCTGTGGTGTCCAGACAGCACGGTTTGCTTGTATTCATGCGCCACCTCTGATTCATATAGTCTTTCCACTAACTCTTCTAAATGTTCCCTCAGCCTTGGGAGGAGAGGGTGTGACATCTTATTTTTTTTATTAATCATTTTCTTTTTTTAAATGTGTTTAATGTATATTCATGGGAGCCACTGCTCATGTATGGAGACTACCATGGAGACCACTGAGCAATTCACCCATCCTTGATTAATTTCTGTGTCCAAATCTTTCTCTGATATTTTTTAATCTTTTTACCAATCATCCAAGGGCAATTTCTTACAAATTATACTATTAAAACTTAATGAACTTTAGTTTTATTATTTTATTAGTGTTGGTGATAATAATTTACCTTTCTTATGACCCTATAAATGCTAATTGGTCATCCTATCTTCAAATGAATATAGAAAATAATTCTATATTATTACCTCTGAAATAGAAATGATTATTATAAAATGTTGTCCATTTCTATTTGGGACATATTGACAGGAATGCTCTTAGATAGAGCACTTGAGACATTCAGAAGAGTCTTTGTACCCCCCCAAGCGAAATTCTGAAAGCTTAAATTGTTCTTTATTGGCAAAGTGATAAGCATACATTGCTATTTTCAGGAGGAGATTCTAAGGCACAGTTTGAAGATGGTCTCACACTCACTATGTAGTTGAGACTGGCCTCGGCCTGCCAAGCCTCTGCCTCATCTCCCGAATGCTGGGACTATAGGCAAGCATTACTGTATCTGGCTTTCATATATTGTTGTTTTAAGTAATCTTTTTGAAAATCGTTCATGAAGAAATATACCAGAGTATAAGATGAATTTAATTAAGCAAAGTATTCCTGATGTGCATTTTTGCTTATAATGACCACCTAGGAAAAAAGAGTAGTTAACTAGATGTGGATAAAAGCAAATGAACCCTTCATACTGAAACTAGACAAGTTAAATTGGCCTTCTTTTGTAATCACGCTGCTTCTAGTGGAGTAAGTTTAAATCCCTGGTAAAGTATAATTTTTATTCTTTGCTTGTGAGTTTACACCTACTTCAGTGGAAAACAAAGAAAACAAAGAAAACAAAGAAAAGTAGGTGCTATAATATTGGCATATGTAAAAGCTACAGCTCATCCGGAATCATTATTTTGTCAGCATCCCAAAACTGTTGAAATGGGTGAATCAGAGACAGGAGGATCTCTGTGAGATCGAGGACAACAACCTGGTCTACATAGCAAGCTCCAGGCTAGCTGGGACTACAGGGAGACTCATCTCAAAGAGACATAATAAATAAATAAATAAATAAATAAATAAATAAATAAAATTTGGACAATTGAGGGGGTTTTTTGTTTGTTTTTTGGGGTTTTTTGTTTGTTTGTTTTTGGTCAGACCAGGCTGGCCTTGAGCTCACAGAGATCCACCTGCCTCTGCCTTCCACGTGCTGGGACTACAGGCATGCACCACCATGCCCTTCGAGATGGAGGTTTTTAAATCGAATTTCTAGTTTTTTTTCCTTTTTTTGGTATTTTTGAGGCAGGGTCTCCCTTTTAGTACCAGCTGTCCTGGAGCTTGTTCTGTAGACAAGGCTGGCCTTGAACTCACAGAGATCCGCCTACCTCTACCTCCGAAGTGCTGGGATTAAAGACCCGTGCCACCACGCCTGGCTTTAAATCGAATTTCTGACTTTTTGTATCTTAGTTCCCAATTGGTTGTCTCATGACAACTAGATTGTAGAAAAAGTTGGATATGCACTGAAATCAAGCTGAAAACTAAGTCCAAAATTTGGAAACCATTCTAGTTCCTGTGTTGTCAAGTAACTTGTGGATCTTTTCTACTATATTATCTCTGTCATGGATTAATAACAAATTTTAACACTTTTAGGCTAAACACACACACACACACACACACACACACACATACAGGCACACACACAATGGACATGAGAGTTCCCTTACATGGCCCATGGTTTTAATATCTAGTGGTCTATCCTGACTTCATTGCTCTGAGCCTATTGTTTTATTCAGAGATTATTTATTAAGGGTCTCCTAAAATGCATATTAATAAATATATCCTTGTAATGGTTGAAAAGGAATGGCATTGTAGTATATTTGTAATATAATTGTATTAAGGCAAAGGTGTGAATTTGCAATATTTGTTTCATAAAATAAGTAGCTAAACATGTTGTGAGAAAAGTTTAATTTTCATGTCTCTTGTGACTTTGTGGGATAAATATGGTGCTTCTTACAAATATATGGCTGTTTAATTTTACAGTTTTCAACAATACAAACTTCTTTTGATTTAAAAGATACACAGAGATGCTGCATATAATTTTCAAGAAGACAAAATCTAAAATAAAAGAAATAGCATAGTTATCATGAAATTATATAACATTCAAATCCCCAAGAGAACATGGAACTTTTCCTCTACATTATTTGCAGTCTTTCAAAACCCAATTTCTTTTTTTTTTTTTTTTTTTTTGGTCTTTTCAACACAGGGCTCTCCCTGTAGCCCCAGCTGTCCTGGAAACTCACTCTGTACACCAGCTGGCCTTGAACTCACAAAACCACCTGCCTCTGCCGACGAGTGCTAGAATTAAAGGCATTAAAACTACACATACAGAAATAAATTTAAAGAAATTTTAAAAAAAATACAATAAATAATAAAATAAAATTAAAAAAACATTCTAGCGGGGCATGGTGGCACTACACTAATCCAGACTCTAAGAGGAGACAGACTTCTACATGTAGTCAAGGCAGCCTGGTCTACAACAAAGTTCAGGCCAGCTGGGCTAAAGGGAGACCCCGTCTCAAAAAGACTAAAAAAAATAAAATACAAAACCCAATTTCTGTGATTTAGTATAATTTAATTTCCATAACCTAAATTTATATAACATCATATATACATATCTATAATGTTAGTAAATTAAAATCTAGCAGTACAGTATGGGATTATAGATATCAACTATTATTTAAACAAAGAAGAAATAGTTTAAGGGAAAAGCATGTCGATTAATTTTTAAGGTAAAGAGACAGATTAAAATAAAAAAACAGCCTATGAGCAGGGTGGAGAGTGCTGCCCAGTGGTGGGACACTTGCCTGGCAAATGTGAACCCTTGAATTGGATCCTGGACACTGTAAAAAAGAAACAAAAACAACTGTGATTAACAAGCCTAATTAAGTTTTTTCTCATGGTACAAAAATACATTTAAGCAGCACAGTGTTTAGGCTCTTGGTAAGAGGATTATTATTGAAACATTTTAAAAACATAGCAAAGAGAAGTACCATTTTTATTAGCCTATTTTTTACTTTCTTAAATATTTTATTTATTTTTTATGAGTGTGTTGCTTGCATGTGTTTAAGTGCACCCATGTCATGCAAAGCTCAGAAGAGGGCATTGATCCCCTGGAACTGGAGCTATGGATGGTTGTTATCCACCATGTGGGTGCTGCAAATGGAACCCAGGTCCTCTGTAAGAGCAGTCAGTGCTCTTAACTGCAGAACCATCTCTCTAGGACCCATTATTAGCATATATCAGTTGTATGAAATAAATGGTTTCATTCTATAATATTAGAATTAGATCTTTTTTTAATTTAACTTTTTTATTATTGGTTTTATGCATTTCGTTAATTCATTTTCCAATTCGATCAGGCCATATTTCCTTTCCTTCCCCCCACCCCACCCCATCCCAGATCATGTATTCTGCCATAAACTGTCCTGCATCTTTCAGGTTTTTTTTTTTCATTTTTTAGCTAATAGTGATAATCCATGAGTATAAGCATCCTTCATGCAAAACCAATCTACAAATGTTGTGCCCAAACCCCACAGTCCCACCAACCAGTGGGGGGTGACAGGTCTGTTTGTTCAATCAGTTGATCAAATGAGTGTCCAGACTACATGCCTGTAGTTTCCACCATTCACCCCCAATCGCAGCCTTACATTCTAACACGCCCCTCTTCCGCAGATTGTTCCCTAGGCTTAGAAAAGGGGCACAGGTGGATGAGAAGTACAACTGTCCCTCTCTCTGGGCTGTTGACTTGGATTCTGGTCAATTCTGGCTGTTCCTTCATGGGCTGACAGTTTGTTCAGGAGTAACCTTTCGATCTACTAATGAAGCACAAGCGATTTAGATATATAGGTATTTAAGCAGCACTAATATTTATGGTAGGTTACTTTGGCATAGACACATATGTTTGGATGATATGTTAATCCATGAATTACATTTTTACCCCCTGATAAATGTGACAGGGTCTTACTGTGGCTTATAACATCTCCTAACCTGTAGAGGATGTAGGCTTGTGGCATCAGCCATGGGTTATTCCTCCAAGGAGAGAGCCAATAGCCAATTAGATTTGGGATATACAGGCACATGGCTGCCTCTGCTGCACAGAAGTTAGATCTTATAGGATAATGTGATTATTGGCAAAAGTAATTCTATTTTCATTATATTTGTGTAGTAGAGTGTATAAGTTAGAATATTTATACCCAGTGCCCTAGAATGTGTCTGTATGATATAGTCTTTATGCTCAGTATGCCACAATGTTTCTGTGTTATAGATAATACTAGTAGGTACTATGGACATTATTGCCAGAGAGAGCTAACCATCAGCCTTACCCATCCGGGGACCCTGAGAGCTATAATAATAACCTTGTTGATTAAATATGCTCACTAGTACAATAGTGGCACAAATGACATGGGACCAATCACCTTCTAACTGAATTTAATGCCCTCTTTACAAGATGGAGTCCGTACCTGACACAGCGATCACAACCAAGAACCCATGGCTAGAAAAGTCACAGCTTATAGGAGAGAACCTACTACTATCATTCTGCTAAATAGACATAATATTAAACTGACTCATAATGACTGATTGCTATACCCATAGATTAGTGCACCTGTCAACTCCAGCAGAGAAGCTTCTTGCAGAAGATGGTGATTAACAAAGAGACCCACACTGGTCAATGTGCAGAGACTAAATGACTACAGAATGTTCAGCCCTAAATGAGACACCCATACTGCACCCTATCCTCCCAAAGCTCAGGAATCATTTCAGAAAAGGGGGCAGAATGATTTTAAGAACCAGAGATGGTAGATGAATGCAAAGTAAATGCTGTATTGTCCGGACAGTACAGAGGCATTGCACATATGAACCCACAGTACTTAAAACAGGATGGACAAAACTTATGCAAACCCAAGCCAGACAGGGGTCCAGCAGGGACAGGTTAGGAAGGCAGGAGGCCCCAGCCCTAGCTGAAGATCTACTGGCAATCGAGATGGGTGCTGGGAGAAAGTAAAGTTTCCTTGCATCGCAAAGAAAGAAACTGATCACACCTCAGTTTTAAAGGGTTTGAGAATCCCTTCAGTTTCCAGAGTCAAGAGTTCAAGATCATTGTTTTGGTGGGCTAGGGGAAAGAGCTCTCAACTAAAGAGAATCGTCGTTAAGACTTGGAATCTCACTGTTGAATAAAGGGATGCCCAGTTTATCAACAGCCTTAAAGAAGTGGGAGGCAGAGGCAGGCGGATCTTTGTGAGTTCAAGGCCAGCCTGGTCTACAGAGTGAGTTCCAGGATAGCTAGGACTACAGGGAGACCCTGTCTCAAAAAGACCAAAAAAAAAAAGAAGTGGTTGCTTATTCATCTAGCTAAGGTAGCATTTCCTGAAAAACAGCTGTCTCTTCTGATAAACACCTCCCTGGGGAAAACAGAAATAAGAGACTCTTGAGAGGGATCAGGAAGCACTGATAGACTTTGATCCAAATCCAGAAGATGGTTCCAGCTAATGAAGATGCGTGAGAGAATAAGGAGCAGATCCCATCCTGGGGAAGGTGAGGGTCAGGTCTGTAATGGGAGCCAGGGAACAGCCCTGTGTTTTCTATGCAGCACTGAATGAGCGAAGGGTTAGAGTCACAATTTGCTCTGGTTTTCATATTATTCAACAATATTATGCTTTAGAGATTAAGTAAAGAATAAATGCAAATATAAAAGCTAAGAAAAATAATTTGTTGTTGTGCTGTGCTCTCATAAAAGTTTCAGACTTGCTTGGGACTTAACACACATGTCTTGTTCCTTGAGTCCTACCTGTGGAATAAGACTATCTACCTTACGTCTATCTGTCCCACCATTAAATCTGAGGGACATTATTTAGTTTCATGGATTCACAACTAAAGAGGTCAGGACAGACTTCTATTCTTACCTATATTTGACTTAAATGAAAGCTAGATGAGATTGTTGACTGAAAAGTAACACGTGAATGTGCTAAATCCTTTGAAATTTTTAGAAGAGTGTGAGCATATTTTTGTAACTAAGAAAAAGTAAAAGTGATACAAATTTAATTATGGCACCCCAAAATCTGTATATCTACTATTCAGAATATATTTGGAGAGAGGGTTCTTATGAGGCAAGTGAATTAAAATGAGGTTGTTAGGGAGTCCTCATGCAATTTGATGTCACCAAAAGAATTATCATAAAGACACGGGAGGGTTCTCTCTAAGGTAAGGAGGGAGCCTCAGAAGAAGTAATCTGTTGACAGATTCTAGCTCCAGAACTATGAAAACTGTTTCTTGTTTACACAACCCAGTTTCTTTACTTTGTTGTGGAAGGACTAGATACCAAGGGAGTATGTAAGAAAAATTCCCAAGGGAGACTAGATGAATAAGCTTTTCCCTACAAGGAAAATATCTGCAAATAGGAAAGGATTTAAAAGACTGTCTCTTTCTTCAGTTCCCCAGTATTTTTTAAATCATGTCTCAGGTAATCATGGTCATGGGCTGTAAATAAACTAAGCACCTCATGTGAGGCAGGCACTTACATATCAGAAGGCTGACCCAGATCATTTCCCCACAGCCACTGCTCACTATTTCTGTTGTAGTAGACACCAACCCAAAAGAAATGTTTCAGTGTGAAGAAATCCTGAGTAAGAAAACACATAAACACATAGAATCCCTGTTGTTATCTCTTCATCAACTATATGGAAGCATCTTTTAAAAAAATCAACATTTTATGTATATACCTATTCTAGGCCTCCAGCCCACAGACACAGGAAATGTGTACTGTGTTTAATGATGTGATATAGCTATAAAAATACAAATTTTCGGGCTGGAGAGATGGCCTAGTGGTTAAGAGTGCCAACTGCTCTTGCAGAGGTCCGAGTTCGATCCCCAGTACCCACATGGCAGCTGAGAACCATCTGTAACTCCAATTCCAGGAGAACTCCAGTTCCAGGGGACTCCAACAACCTCTTCTGACCTACATGCACAAACCTACATGCAGACAGTGCATTCAAATAAATAGATAAATAAATATTTTTAAAAATACAAATTTTCAGTAATCATGTGAGATGTAGAATAAAAGCAAATGAATATGAATGAAAAGATAGTGTTGGTTTAAAAAAAAGGAGTCAACTTTCAAAAACTAGAATTTTCATAGCTTCCTTGGAGAATAACTTTACCTGGCACTTTTTAGACATAACAAAAAGACTCTCCTTTTTCAGCAGGTACTTTAACCTGATAAAATTGCTGGAGGTAGGGGGCTGGAGAGATAGCCTAGCGGTTAAGTTTAATCCAGTTAACTACTTCAGGCACGGTGTGTGTTATGACAGAGAGCAACATACCATCTCCTCTCTGTTTATCTTGATGAGACTGGAATTGAGAGAGGAGCAGGCACGCTGACTCTCTTTCCACGTTAGCTGTTCCTTGGAGAAGTAATAACAACTGCATCTGAACCAGACCCAGTTCTTTGGACAAGGATGATAACGATATCCTAGAGAAAGATTATCACTGCAATGAAGAGACTCACAAACTCTGATTTTGCTTATTACTTTTTAAAAGCATACCTTGTCAAAAGATGTTCCTCTACGCTCTTGTAGAAATATTATACAAAGACAGTGTTGGTAGTTAGAACGAAATGATGAACTGGAAACACATACTTTTGGTTTTATTTTTATCTAAACTTGATACTAACTTTTAGATCATTCATGTGACTCAGAATAAGCATCAGCTGAGACCTAGTCATCCTTATAAGTGAACCATTAATTTTCCTTTTCTTTGAGACAGGTCTCCCTGAAGCCCCGGCTGGCCTGGAACTTGCTATGTAGACCAGGCTATCTTTGAACTCAGAGATCCACCTGTCTCTGCCTCCCGAATTCAGGAATTAAAGGCATGTGGTCATTAGTTTTCTTCTATCTGTAGCATTTAGAGGCTAAAACATCTTCTTATAGCATCATTAGATTAATTTTTGTAAATTTCTCCTCATTTTAATTCTATTCCTATACAAAAGTATAAGAGCTAACAAGAATTTTATATTATATACAGATATATATATAATAAAACTAAATACTTCTGTATTGCTATGTTGTAGTTAGTTACACATAAACTTCTATCTCATATTAACATGAGCTGTTTCCTGTCTAGGACCACGGCATGTATCTCTATAAATTCCACTGTCTATAAAGGTTCTGTCTGCTATTTGTAAAGCTGACACAAGCAATAAATATCTTTTCCTAGTTCAATCAGTGCAGAGTCAGGCGATAGAACCAATGCCTACCTTTTAGCTGGATTGTGGACGAAGTGCTTTCAGGAGATGCTACAAAAATATTTCACATCATTAGTTCTTTCTTTTGCACTGGCGCATGAAAATGAATTAATAAAAGGTTGTGTTCTGTAAGGAACAATCAGTAATTTGGGAGTATATGTATTTTTATTTTATGTTTATGGATATTTTGCCTGAATATATGTGTCATATAGATAGATGTGTGCAATGATTGCAGAGGCCAGAAGAGGGTATCGTATCTCCCAGAAGTCAGACACGATTTGGGTGCTGAGAACTAAATCTGAGTCCCCGTCAAGAACAGCCAGGGCTCTTCACCATTGAACCACCTCTTCAGCACCTGACAAATCCGCAATTTTAAAGTACGCGTTTAAAAGAAATATTGTCTTTTACCGCCCAGTTGTGTTGGATCTGGCAGTCCAACCCACTGTCAGGCTTCTAGATAAGCATACCTGCTGCCCGCTGCAGTGGCAAGAAGGAATTTTGATGAGCGAAGTCGCTGGGAGCCTGGCCCAGAGGAGGGCAGAGAGAAAAGCTATATTTACTCACAGTTTGCAGCGAGAACAGCAGCCAGCACGGCGGCAGCCATCAGGACAAGGCACGTGACACCAAGCACACCAGAGATGCATCTCCATGGAGGTGAGGAATCCTCTGAGAAAGAGGAAGAGCCAAGACCAGGATGGAAAGCAGAGGGTAGAGAGTGGGAGATCACAAGGGACAAGCAGATTAAACGCGTATGGACTGTTTCAGTCAAGAATGCATTCTGACACTATTTACTTCTAAGTCTCATAATTAAGTCTGCGAGATATCCCCACCCAATTTTTAAAGGAAAAGGGTGCATTAATATAAATGCTTGAATAATAAAAATATATTTTTGTTCTGAAGGGCACATGGGAAACACAGAGTATCTAGAATGTTCCAGGGATTTAAAATGGTGTTAAACATTCAATACAAGAAATGCAAACACCTCAGTAGAAAAATAAGCCAAAAAGCATGAGCAAATAATACACAATTTATATAATGAAAGAAAGGAGGTACCCAGTTCTCTTCAGAGCTTTTGGGCTAAAATAATCAATTAATAGGAAAACTGAGTCTGCAGTTCTTATATTCTGCTTCCCATCCCCGTTCTATGTTGTCCCCTCAGCCTGACCAAGTCCAGAGGGCTAAACAAGAAACCTGTCTGAAACCAAAGGGGAGATGATGGGTTTAGTGCAGAGTTCCCCTGCAAAATAAAGATGGCAACATTCTGAATTAGGAAGCCGAATGAATGCCATTTGATCATTCTTCCCTTCCATATTTCTTGCCTTCTTTCCTTAGCCCAGTGAATACATGTAAAGGTTTACAATGTGTCCTGCATGGAGGAGACTTAAGAGGGTTCAGAATGACGGGGTTCTCTTTGAGCCTAAGGGTTTCTTCCTTCTCTTCCTGAGTCTGTGCCTCAGATGCCTGATGAACAGGTCCAGTTATCTGGAGCTAACTCACATCTAGGATAGACTCAAGTTTAGCACCGAGTCTTGGAAATATATATTATATAAATTAAACTTTTTCATACATCATACATCATTTCTCAATCCAATTTAGACTCATTTCCTTTTCTTGGAAACTTTTAACAATCCTCTTATTCTTGATCATCTTCTTTCTTTGTTGTTGTTGTTGTTGTTATTGTTGTTGTTGTTTACTTACCAGCATTCTCATCCAAATAAACACAAGGGACTTACTGCAACCTCCCCTTATGAAAAATGAACAAAGATCAATAAACTATAAAGTGGATATTCTAGAAAGGAAAGCATTGAAGGCTTGCATTTTATTGCAGTCG
Organism: Rhizomys pruinosus; assembly: GCA_009823505.1. Classification (NCBI taxonomy): domain Eukaryota; kingdom Metazoa; phylum Chordata; class Mammalia; order Rodentia; family Spalacidae; genus Rhizomys; species Rhizomys pruinosus. Next base: position 3,495,688 of record VZQC01010310.1, on the reverse strand, counting down.
GCTTTTTTTCATCTGGGGGTGGGAGGTATAATCTCTTTAGGGTTTGGATAATCTGAATTCCTATGGAAAACTCAATTCACTCTCTACTTTCCTAATTTTAATGGTACCCTTCACTGGGCATACACCTGCCTTTGGAATAACCACACAGCAAAGTCAGATTCAAGATAAAAGAAACATCTTTCTGGCTACGAACGTTTAGCCAACCAAACTCAACAATTCATTTCTGAGCAATCTGTGAATTAGTCTGTGGCATTTTTGAAAGTTCTCCTTCCCCATCTATTCTACCTATCTTTTTCCAGATAATTGGGTCTGGAAAAATGCAAGCCTTTAGCAATCAGAGGAATTTTCCATAAACAAACCATATAACTTTGCATGAGAACTTACTGAGGATTTAATTTTATTATTGCTAATATCAAGTTTGAGTTCCAAGTCTGAAAGAAATATATCTATTTTGTTTCTTTGTTTCAGGTTATTAGATCAAAAACTCCATGTCTACTGCAAATCATACCCTGGTCTAGAAATCCACCAGCCCATTTACATGTACAATTCTTACACAATAAAATTCTCTGGGCCTGAGACCAGGATTCCTAAGCCCACACCTCTAGACAGCTGTACCCAGTAGTTTCTCGACTCCTTGACTCCTAAAGTCCTGTAGCCAGGGAATTCCTTTCCATCTTTTTTCACTACTAGAAAGTTTATCCTTCCATTAAAAGCTAAACCAATTCTTACTTTAGCAATGAAAGGTCTAAACTATCTTAACTGATCTCTAATTGCTTTGATATTGACCATTTGGCCATTTTCAATTGATATTTCATTTTAATTTGCATAGTTCTAATTAGACTCGTGTAAAACATCTTTTTGTTTCTTCTTGTATCTCCCTATTTATAGCACAGTCTAGTACACAATTTTAAGTATTCTCTCCGTGTTTACTGAATACAGACTCCTACCTTCACCAGAGATGTCTTCTGCTGTATTTTTGTGCTTTTTGTGACCTTTGCAGTGTTTTTGCTCCTCTTCAATGAATGAAAATTCATTTGAATGAAATTTAATCTTCCTATCATTCTTTGCTGATTGTTTCTGAGAGTTCTCACTTAGGGTAGGCAAAACTGAGGCCTCTTCATTCATCTTTATAAAGAGAAGAACTGTATGGGATGCAGTCCAAATATTGATGCATTATAATCGGGGAAAGGATGTTATGGTACAAACAAGTGAGGAATTTTTTTTAAATATTTTGAAGAACATATATTCCTAGTACCCTTTTTTATTTTTTTAACATTTTTATTGACATTATCTGCATTTCGTACATGTTTCTCAGTCCAATCTAGACTCATCTCCCCTTCCTTGCCCCCCACCCCACCCCAGTTTATGCACCCTGCCATCCATACCCTGTATCTTTTTCTGATTCTTTTCTAAGTTTTTCAAGGCAAAGGATTATTGTCCTTGAGGGAACTTTACTGTTTCAGTTAGTTCCCTGTCCCAGTTCCTCTGCTGTTGTTGTTCCCTCCAATCTGTATTGCTTCAACATATGCACATATACACACATCACACCTATACTAAAATTATATCATGCACAGTCATGTTCACTGCAGTTCTCTTCACAATAGCGAAGAGCTGGAACCAACCCAAATGCCCCTCAACCAACAAGTAGATAGAGAAAATGTGGTACATCTACAGAATGGAGTTCTATGCAGTAGAAAGATAGCATCATGAATTTTGCAGATAAATGGATGGAGCTAGAAGATATCATGCTAAGTGAAGTAACACAGTCCCAGAAAAGCAAATGACGAATGGCATCCCTCATCTGTGGATGCTAGCACCAAGCACCGAGTTGTAAAGCAAACTGAGCAACATCAATATTATCTACCTCTTTCCCTGAATGCCTAGTGCCCTTTATAAATGCATGTTTACAGCACTGAAGCCCCAAATATAAGAAATATATCACCAAAAACTTCGAAGTAAATAAAATATTAGACGATTTCAAAGCCATTAAATTATTTTTTTATTTGTACTGAGAATCAAACCCAAGCCCTTTTGCATGCTAGGCAAATGTTTTACTGGCAAACTACATTCCCAACCCTTACCTTTATCAAATCAGACATTCTTTGAACTTAGAATTCTCCCACCTTTATCTCCAACTTCATTCTTATCTGAATGTGACTAGGCTGGGGATGTAGTTGAATCATACCATGCTTACTTGCCATGCATAAGACTCTAGGTTCTAAAAGTGACTGTTGTCTTTAATAAGAACTGAAAAATCAATTTATCTATGACAAATTAATCACAAAAATTCTTCCAATAATCACATCATTGAAGCTGACATTTTGAAGTTCAGTTAATAGCCAAGTGATTTTCTGCTTATACTACTAGAAATCTAAGTGGTATTAGCTATAGCTCCTAGGTAGCATTAGCATTATACACTTTGTAATAAAACATAGGACCAAGATAAGCATTCCCTGGTTCTCTAAGTGACTTCATAATTTGGGACTGATGGACAGCATCTTCTGTGTAATTTTAGTACTGAAACAAATCCATATCTTATTTGTACAGTCTTGATTTTGTACTTCTTTTCTACGTTTCATATGCATCCTCCATGTTATTAAAAAGTAAATAATGCTGGGTGTGGTGGTGCTCATGTTTAATGCCAGCACTTGGGAGACAGAGGCCAGAGATCTGTAAGATCAAGGCCAGCCTGTTCTACATAGTGAGTTCCTGGGGCTACAGGGAGAACCTGTCTTTAAAAAAAGGAGGGGGGGAATCAAAATCAAAACAAACTAGACATTAAAATATCTAAAAATTCAGTTTGAAGACATTTTAGTTGTGTTTCCTAATTTTGGCTCTCAGTATAGAGCTGGCAAAACGCTGGTCAAAACAAAGTCACTTAATTATAGAGTTTAAAATGATTATTAACTCTGCTTCCCATAAAAAAAGTTTTACTGTGAAAAATCATAACACCTAATAAAAGAGTCAAGTAACAAAACTCTTGATTTCTTGAAGTCAGAGATCTTTAGTTAAAGTTTGTATTGTTAACAAAGTCTAAAAAGAATATTTTGATTAGTCATATGTTCCAAAACTTAGGGAAGAGAGAATTACGAGTGAATTAGAAATGATTAAGTATACCTGGGTTGAAGAGGAAATTCCAAGATGTTCTCTTACAGTTTTAAGGTGTTTGTACCTCAGGAGTCTGGAGCTGGTGATGAAGAGCAGAAATGGAAACTGGGGAGCCCAGTCGAAAGGCGTTTGCTCCGTCACATGTCACAATCACCAACAGAAGCGTCACTGATTTTTTTTTTTCCTTTACCACCCCTAAGACCTGTGAGAACATTGCTTTAGAACTCGAGGGAGGTGACACATCTGATTTGCAGCCATAGCTGGTGATAGATTTTTGTGAACAACAGGACATTTCTGAAATAAAATCTTCCTTCTCATAAAGCACATTTTCACCAGAATTGTGCCACATTTGGCTCTCTGAAGCCACAAATTGAAAGCTAGTATACTAAAATGCATAGCAATGGTGTGTGTGTGTGTGTGTGTGTGTGTGTGTGTGCGTGTGTGTGTGTCCTGCGTCAGTCTGTGTATCATTTCCTGGTTGGAAAACCATTATAGGGCATACTAATACAAATTAGGACCGCTGCCCCATCACTTGGTGACAGAATGTGCTGGGAACACTTTAGGGTATGCGTCATCACTGACAGAAATGTCATCTTATGCCACATGTGACTAACTTGATTTTTCAATGTGGGGACAGAAAATGCTCAGACTCTTAGATAGCAAAGGTCTCTTTAAGTTGTGCTTCTGCTCAGTTTAATTCCATTCTTCAGCATTTTTCATAAATATTTTTAACATTTTATAATAATTGTGTGGTGTGTGTGTGTGTGTGTGCAACGCGCACGCTCCGTATCTCGTGTGCGAACTAGCACCATGGCCTATGTGTGGGGGTTAGAAAACAACTTTCCAGAGTCAGCTCTGTCCCCATCCCACCATGCTGGATCAGGAAATCAGATTCAAACTCCAGGTCATCAGCTTGGACATAAGTGTGTTTAACTGCTGAGATATCCTGCTTGCCTCCATATTCAGCGTTTAATAACCCCCCCCTCTTATTGTTTTTATTTGTTTTTATGTGCATGTGTGGTAAGTGCATCCCAGTCATGCAATGCCTGAGGAAGTCAAGAAGAGGGGCACTGGATTCCCGGGGACTGGAGTTTAGGATGGCTGTTTTAGCTGGCCATGTGGGTGCTAGGAGCAAACCTAGGTCCCTCTGCAAGAGCAGCCAGTCCTCGTAACCACTGAGCCATCTCTCCAGCCTCTGGTAGTCAACATCTTTAATAAATTTAAATCAGGATAGCAGACAACTCATGGTTAGAGCCCTGGCTGCAACAGTCCCCCCCCCCCCCCCCCACAAGGTCAAGCTAACAAGCATCTATTAACCGTAACTCCAGTTCCAGTGGATCTGATGCCCTCTTCTAGGGTCTCTTCTGCAGGTATTGCACACATAATAACACTTACCAGACTGCAGCCAAAACATATAAAAGAAAAATTCTTTTCCAGGACAGCGGGGGCTACAGGGAGACCCTGTCCCGAAAAGACCAAAAAAAAAAATTAAATATTAACGGAAATGATGACTCAAATTAATTTATGCAGACACTTGAAAAAGTTACTTCATAATTATCATAATGGCAAATCTGGAGAAAAAATAAAGTGATTGGTATGTAGACTGATTTAGTAGTATAGTCCCAGTCACAAAAGTATGCCTGATATATAGTATATGCTGATCATTCATTTAAAGAATAAGTAAAATAATGATCTAATAGCATACTAATGGTGTAAACAATGGTTAGAAAACACAGGATCCTGTGAGAATATTCAACTGGCAAAGTAGATTATATTTTAAGGAATGAGGGAAGATTTCTCTGAGAAAGATTTTTTCAGCTGAGTTGAGAACATAATATCTGTAATACTAAGTACATGAGGGAAGTTAAGGAGATAACTGGCTCCAGCCATGAGATGTTTAAATTAACACATAACACCTGTGCAAACAGCAGAGGAGGAGCTGTTGGAACACAAGATGAAACACTGGACAAATTATGCAAAATCAAATTAGAATGGCCATTTTTTGAATGCATGGGAAATTATTGTTTTATCCTGCTTTGTTTTAGCAGACAAATGGATGTGCATACTCACACTTCTAGACACATTCCGTCTTTAATGAGGTTTAAAGAGCCAAGAGTAGATACTTGAGGAATCAGAAGGAGACAGTAGGAATTCAAGAAAATTGTTGCTCTGGAAGTAAAGATAAAGGAAAATTCTTGAATTGGATATGATTTGGTGATTAATTGGAATGACAGGCGAGTGGAGATAGAGGGCCAGGGTGCAAGATATGACTAGACTAGATCATGGGTACCATTCACCAGCATGGTTACACTGGAGGGCAACCCTTTCCTGCATAGGGCACAGATGAGTTGGACACAGTTCTGTGAAATTACTCTGAGACATCCAGGTGGAGGGGCCAAGGAGTGAATGTACATAGCAGAAGCTCAGGCAAACTTTTAGAGAATAAGTGCTACCATGAAGATGGAAACATTACACTGGAAGATTGAACATCACAAGTTGAGGACAGCTAGGAGAGAGACTTGAAGAATGCTAAGAAGACAATGAATGCCAATAGTTATTGCCAACAGCCAGCTAAGCCAAAGACAATCTCAAAAAGCACACCACGAGGGAGCTGTAACTGCTTCAGAGTGAAATTCCTGATGAACTCAATACTGGCGAGAGATGGGGTGAACACGAACTTCACTGATCAAGCCAAAACACTTTTTAAAATAAAAGAGACCATTGTAGTCATATTGGGGAAACATATAAATCAGTGAATTATCTTGATAAAAAACAGTACTATCTGGAACTAACTAGTCTACAGCCACCAAAAGACTTGTGCAGAGAACTATACAATGCTTTTACTCGTTACCACTCCTCTATCCACTCAGCATCGTGCTTTGATTCATTTCATTTTGCTCAGTAGAACATTCCGCTTTCTCAAAGATAAGAATTTTGCATCATGTTCGGATGCTGCCAGGCTGTCTCCTTTCCTGGAAATCATCTCTTCCATGCAATCACTGTTTATGTGGTATCTCTGCTCGGCCAGGGCAACTGATAATATATGTACAGCAAACAATCCAGAGTCTTATTCTCTGCAGAAATGTAACCTTCTAATCTTCCTCCTCCTCCTCCTCGCTCCTCCTCTCTCTCCTCCTCCTCCCCTCTTCTGTTCTTTTTTCTTAGTGCTTTCTTTCTTTCTCTCTCCTCGCCTCTCTCTCTCTCTCTCTCGCTCTCTAACTCTCTCCATCGTCACTCCGCTCTCTCTCTCTTGGATAAAGGGTCTTCCTGTGAGCCCAGGAAGTCAGTCCTCAGACTCACTATGTAACTAAGGATGGCCTTGAATTTATGACCATCCTGCCTGTGCCTCCCACACGTTGGGATTACAGATAAGCATCACCATCCCCAGCTTCTTCTTTTAACTTGAGAATCTACTGTCTTTCCAATAACAAGAAAAAGTAAGACTTTCTACCTCAATAAACTACAAGACCATAGCTGAATTTGGTGTAATTTTCAGGTAAATCTTTTCTTCCTTAGATACTTCACAGGTAGGAGAAATACAAGAGTAACAGATCTTTCCTTTGTGTATTTGCTTTAAAAAGACGAAAAATAATATGCATAGCTCAACTACAGCAACACTTTGCTGACTCATGTTCCTTATTTCTTACTTACACATATTGTGTATTCTAATTTACCTTTTACCCTGTCATAAAGGATTTCATAAAAATCACACTTGTACACTATGTTACATATTCTCTTCCTCAAATTATGTTTGGGTGCATATGCACACATGCATATAAACTCAAAAGATGGCTCAATAAATAAATGTTATAATCTAGCAGTGCAGTAAATAGATATATCAGTCTTGTAAAGGAAAACAGAAATATACTTTTAGTAATTGCATTCAGAAACAGTAATAATAGTTCCTAAAGGTAAAAAAGGGTCTGAGAGCGGTGGCTTATGCTTGTAATCCCATCACTTTGGAGGGTGAATGAAGCAGGCAGATCTCTGTGAGTTGAAGGCCAACTTGGTCTACACAGAGTGAGTTCCAGGACAACTGGGGCTACAGGAAGATGCTGTCTCAAAAAACTCAAGAAGAAGAAGGAGTAGGGAGGAGGAGGAGGAGGAGGGGGAGGAGGAAGAGGAGGAGGAGGAGGAGGAAGAGGAAGAGAAAAGAGAAAAGGAGGAGAAGGGGGAGGAGAAGGAGGAAGAGGAAAAGGAGGAAGAGGAGGAGAAAAAGGAGGAAAAGGAGGAGGAGGAGCAGGAGCAGGAGGAGGAGGAGGAGGAGGAGCAGAAGGAAGATGAGAGGAGGAGAAACAATGGGGGGGGGGGCTGGGAGATGGCTCTGTCAGTAAAGTGCTTGCTGCACAACCATGAAGACATCAGTTTCATTCCCAACACTCAAGTGAAAAGCTGGCAAGACCCTCTCAGGCCAGTGCTGGGGACGTGAAGACAGGAGGATTCTTTAGGCTTGCTGTCCAGACACTTTAGTTGAGTCAAGGAGCTCCAGGTTAAATTAGAAAACCTATGTCAAAACCTGGGGCTTGAGAGATGGTTCAGCTGTTGAAAGCCCTGGCTGCTCTTGTGGAGGACCTGGGTTCAATTCCCAGCACCCACATGGTGGCTAGCAACTTCCTGTAGCTCCAGTTCCAGGGAATCCCATGCCTTCTTCTGACCTGTGCCCACATTGCACGACACGGGTGCACTTACATACATGCAGGCAATACAGTCATACAATTAATTAATTAATGTATTTTAATTAAAAAATTAAGTGGCAAGCTACTGAGGAAAACACTCAGAACAGGCACACACATTAACACATACATACACAAAATTTTCCAAAAGAAAGTAGCTTTGTTTTCATTCAGTTTTAGTTGGTGCTGTTGTTTGGGTAGCGACGATTGGTGAAGCAAAAAGCCATTCCCTTTATGGTAAGATATGGAGGTGGGGGAAGGGCAGCCGCTGGAGTTCCATCACTCCTGGGGAGGACATGCCCCTAAGACCTATGACTCCCCTCTGAGTCTCACCTCGTCAAGATTCCAACACGCCTTATTAGAACTAAACTGAGGGCTAAGCCTTGAACATACTGACCTTTGGCAAACATCCCAGATCCAAACTGTAGCACATGGCAATGATCCTCTGCATTGCTCTAATACACCATTCACTCCAAACACATTATCTGAATTTGACATTACATTGCACTGACTTGTGTCAATAATATTTGCACTTAGTAATCAAAGTTTAATTTTGCAAGTGCAAATTAAAAATATGGACTATTTCTAAATAAACTGATAAATTAATATCACATTTTTCTTAGGTCAAACTGACAAGTTTGAGATAATGTGAAACCCAACCAAGTGTTCACAATTTTCATCTAGGTACTGACTACAAGGGGGGGCGTGGTAACAAGCTTCACTAAGAACGGGATAGATTATTAATGGGCTCTGAAACTTTTAGTATGATAAAATATATGGTACCTGTGAGGTTTAAGCTCAGTTTTCAAGTTCATGGAATTTGGAGGCACAGCAAGACAGCACTTCCAGGGAGGATTCACTGAAGGGGGAAAATGTGCCCTCAGGAAGGGCAATGCCTGCAGATAGGCAGCCCCAATATAAAGGGGTCTAAGGGAAAAGTAGCATACACTTGCTGTTGCTTTCTCCCAGGGAAATGCATGCCTCAATGGTGCTGCCATCCTCTGCTGACATCAGACTCCAGGTTCCTCAGCCTCCACATTATGGACACAAGACCAGTAACCATCCAGGGATCTTCCAGCATTCAGTGCCTGGTTAGAAATGCTGAGGTACCCGGCTTTACACACCGAGCAACTACTGGGTTCTGGGCTTTTCCACCTTGCAGACAACTGTTGTTGGATTTCCCAGCACCTGTCATGTAAACCAACCTAATAAATCCCTTTTATAATGTGCATACCAAGCCAGGCGTGGTGGCACACACCTTTAATCCTAGCACTCAGGAGGCAGAGGCAGGCAGATCTTTGTGAGTTCAAGTCCAGCCTGGACTACAGAGTGAGTTCCAGGACAGCTGAGGCTACAGGGAGACCCTATCTTGAAAAGACCAAATAAATAAATAAATAAATAAATAAATAAATAAATAAATAAATAAATAAATAATGCATACCTCCTATTGGTACTTCTCTCTACAGAACCCTGCCTCATACAAGACAAAAACAACTAAGGGGACCCTTTTCTTTGTTCATTCATTCTTGGCTTCCAGCCCCACTCAATGCAGTATCCTCCCCACAAAGAACGTAAGACATTACCAGCATCTGGGAACTTGATAGGTCCTCAAAAGACAGCCTATTGTGTCAGCCTATCAAACAAGACATGAACTGGGACCCATTTGGATCTTGGGGAACTTTATCTCAATAAAGTAAGGGAGCACAATATTTTACCTTAAAGAAAAGAGAAGGAAGAATACACTCTTCCTAAATGTGAGAACTATGAAGCCAGAGTTAGAGCAGCTGGACTTGAATGAACTATAAACAGAACATTGCAAGCCAGCATGACACTGTCCCACCCTATGCTCAGCAGAGTTCTAAGAGGTCTTTGCTGCCTGAGGGACACAGCGACAGGCTGCAGAACCTCTTCATGGCAAACTTGTGAGAAGTATGAGAGGATATTCGCTGTTTTGAATTTTTTTTCATTTTTGTGAATTTTATAGAACATCAAATCTATGATATTTTCATACATTTTGTTGCGTTTTTCTAAGATTAATTCTCAACCAATTTGATGATTTCCTCAAGAATTTTCAAGTTAGTTCTAAGCCCTATCTTTAATTTTATTGGAATCATTTTTGATAGACGATTAAGAGCATATATTTAGAATCAGATATGGAAGATTGTAAGTTCAATTTTGCCACACATTATTTATATAATCTTAGTCCAGTTGAACTTCCTAAAATGGTGGTCTGATCCCTGTTAGAGGAAAAGAATAAAGACATCTTCATCAAAAGGGCTTCTAGCAATTGAATGAGTAAACTTTGTTAACTATAATTATGTGGCATTGTTTGTTTCCAACTCAAAATATCTTTCTTCCTTAGTGTAGGTATATATTTTCTTTTTTCAGGAACTAAATAGCAAAGCCTTCACATTGTGCCAAAATGAAGATCCACCCCAATTGTGTGATATAAGGTTGTTACTCCCCTATCCTCCCTAATGTCTCATGATATCATAAGAGATCATAATTGAAAACATATCTATTTCATTCATGGCTAAAATTATAGTATATGATGTCAGTCATATATACATTATGAAAGATGAATTTATACCTGGTATATTATGGAACTCAAAATTAATATATCACTGATCTAATTCAGAACTTTTTACTTATAAAGACCAAGAAACCATACCAGAGGAACTATTTTCAAACAAAGGCTGCTACTGGGAAGTCAGTCTTGTTTAAGGGTGAGATTTTCAGTAGACTGACAAGGCTGCAGTGGATGAACCTACACTTACTCCAGAGGAAAGACATTTAGGGACATAAATTTGGCTGTATCAACCTTTAGATAGAAGATAGGTATATGATGATAGATGATAGATTAATGATAGATTGATGATAGACAGATGATAGATTGATTTTTAGATGATATATAGATAGTTGATAGATTATAGATAGATGATAAACAGATAATAGATAAATGGATAAATGATATATAGAGAGATAAAAATATAAAAGATATATAGATGGATGATAGATGATAGATAGATAGATAGATAGACAGATAGATAGATAGAGAGAGAGAGAGTTGACCTCACAGACATCTACCGAATATTCCAACCAAACACCAGAGAATATATTTTCTACTCAGCACCCCATGGAACATTCTCCAAAATCGACCACATACTGGGACACAGAAAAAAACTCAACAAATACAAAAGGATTGAAATAATTTCATGCATTCTGTCAGACAACAGTGCAATAAAGTTCAATATCAAGAACACATGGAGATTAAACAACACACTCCTGAATAATAAATGGGTCAAGGAAGAAATAAAGAAAAAAATAAAAGCATTCCTGGAATTAAGTGAAAATAACAACACAACACAACAAAACCTATGTGATACTTTAAAAGCAGTCCTAAGAGGGAAGTTTATAGGCCTGAGTGCCTACATTAAAAACAAAAACAGAAAGAGCACAAACAAATGATCTAACACTGCAGCTAAAAACACTTGAGAAACGACAAATGAACCCCAAACCCAACAGACAGGAAGAAATAACAAAAATCAGAGCAGAAATCAATGAATTAGAAACAAAGAAAACAATACAGTTGATGAATCCAAAAGTTGGTTCTTTGAAAGGGTAAACAAGATAGACAGACCTCTAGCCCAGTTAACCAAAGTAAAGAAAGAGCAACTCCAAATCAGTTTGTGATGAAAAGGGAAACATCACAACGGACAAAAAAAGATTCAGACTTCACCAGTGAGGAATTAGAGATGGGTGAGAAACATCTTAAAAAGTGTTCAACATCACTAATAATTAAAGAAATGCAAATTAAAACCACTTTAAGATATTATCTCACTCCAATAAGACTGGCTAGGATCAAGAAAACAAATGATACCAAGAGCTGGAGAGGTTATGGGGAAAGGGGAACACTCATCCACTGCTGGTGGGAATGTAAACTCGTACAGCCACTATGGAAAGCAGTGTGGAGAACCCTTAGAAGACTTGGAATGAACTTGCCACCTGACTCAGCCATACCACTCCTGGGTATATACCCACAAGACTCATCTTACTGCAGAGATACATGCACAGTCATGTTTATTGCAGCTCTCTTCAAAATAGCAAGGAGCTGGAATCAACCCAAGAGCCCCTCAACCCATGAGTGGATAGAGAAAATGTGGTACATCTACACAATGGAGTTCTATGCAGCGGTAAACAAAGATGACATCATGAACTTTGCAGCTGAAATGGACATGAATGTAAACTGCAGCTGTTTTCAAGGAATAGATGCCTATGGATTGCAACACTACTAAGAAATATTTATAATGGGTGTGTTTCATCATTTCATCCGGCCTCTTCAGATTATATACTACCATTGTTGGACTGCCCAGGCTGTATCATGGAGACCAGTACAGGAAAATCAAGACAGGACATGGTGCTTACTGGACCTCATTTGGTGACCATGGGAAGGGAAAACCCCAGTGTGGAGCACAAGGGCAGAACTGTTGGTGGTTTGGGCTTGCCAAGGAGGAGTCTTCAAACATGACATCTTTCAGTCTAATAAAGAAAAAAATCATAAGCTGAAGATGCTAAAACCTATAATATATATGGCATGCATATATGCATATTTTGGGGTGATGCATATTTGAATACTTCAAAAACCTATATTCTACTAAATTTGAAAACCTAAGTGAAATGGATGAATATCTGAAATCCTGAAATTCACCAAAGCTTATCCAAAAAGAGATTAACAGCTTAAACAGACCCATAACATTTGAGGAAATTGAAAATATAATAAAAAACCTCCCAACCAAAAAAAGCCCAGGCCCAGATAGTTTCACTGAAGAATTCTATAAAACATTTGAAGGGGACTTACAAACATTACTACTCAAACTGTCCAGAAGGAGACAAACAGAGGGAAATCTCCCAAATTCCTTCTATGAAGCCAGCATTACCCTAATACCCAAACCAGGCAACCCAGCACCCAAGAGGCACAGGCAGGTGGATCTCTGTGAGTTCCAAGGCCAACCTGGTCTACAGAGAGAGCTCCAGGCCAAAAGGGGGGCCCTGTCTAAAAATAAAGAAATATGATTGAAGATTAGTTGTCCAGGGACTGCAGAGGTGGCTCAGTAGCTAAGAACACTGCCTGCTCTTGCAGAGGACCTGAGTTCAGTATCCACATGGTAGCCAACAACCATCTGAGGCCCAGCTCTGGGGAATCTGACACCCTCTTCTGGCCTCTGGAGCCACTGCATGCATACAGTGCACTTACATGAAGACTGTCCTAGTTTGTCTTCCATTGCTGTGACAAAACACTCTGACCGACACCAACTTGGGGAGGAAAGGGTTTATTCAGCTTACGTCTCCCAGGTCACAGTTCATCACTCAGGGAGCCCAAGGCAGGGACTCAGGGCAGGAACCTGGAGGCAGGAGCTGAAGCACAGGCCATGGAGGAATGCTGTTCACTGGCTTGCTCCCCTGGCTCATGCCCAGCCCACCTTCTTGTACAGTACACAACAACTTGCCCAGGGTGGCACCACGCTTGTGGGCTGGGCCCTCTCACACTGCTTGACCATCAAGACAATACTCCACAGATGTGGCCACAGGCCAATCCAATGGAGCCAATTCCCCAACTGAGGCTCCCTCAACCCAGGTGTGTCAAGTTGACAATAAAGCTATCCAGCACAGAGACATATCTCCCTGCCCAACTGGAATTGCTGAGGGAGGGTCCAGGTGTGACCACAATAGTGATTCGGGGCACAAGGCAAGGCCATCACCAAACCCTAGAAACAACTTAGAGAAACTGGCTGGCAGGAAGCAGAGTGAACACAATGCTCAGCAGGGTACTGACTGGGTTGTTTCCTACCCAGTTTTTGGAGATCCTTCAGAATACAAAGGGAAGAGTGAGTTAAACTTCCAATATATAACCAAAATTGAAAGCCTGAAACCTAGACAAGTCAACACTCCATAAACAAGGAGAAAAAAAAAGGCATCTGAAGGAGGCAAGCAAAGCAAGCCTTCAACACAGTGAAGAAATATTCGGGATTTGCATAAGACTACAAAGAGAAAGAAACCCACAAGTGGAGGGGGCACAACGAAGGAACAACATGGGAAAAGCTCAGAATAATTTCCCACCAACCTCTACCAATACCCTGGGAGATTCCTACCGTGAGATCTCCCTAGAGGTAGCCCAGAACCCAGATCTTACAGTAACAATTGCAGACATTTTCAAAGAAATCAAAGAATATAAAGAACAAGTCAGAGAACTAAGGAGAGAACATGAAAAACTTAAGACAGACCTAGAGGGAGAAAATGACAAACTTTGGAAAGAAATAATCAGAGACTGACAAATGCCAGAAAGAACTAGAGGGAGAGAATGACAAACTCTGGAAGGAAGTGGAAACACTGAAAAGATCCCATGCTGAAATAAAAAAGGAAACCAACCAGTGAAGCAAGGAGCTACAGGAAGAGATTGAGAAGCTCCAAAAGGGAAGTGGAAATACTAAAGAAATCAAGGATAAAATGAAAAGGGAAATCAAGCACTCATCCAATCAAGAGGAAAGGAAGAGAAAAAGCCTCAGAAGTAGAATGGAGGAAGCAGAAAAAAGAATATCAGACCTGGAAGATAACACAGAACAACTAAAAAATTCAAGTAAAGATTATAAAATTTAAAAATACACAAAAGTGAACAACCAGGAAATGTGGGACACTATGAAAAGATCAAACCTCCGCATCAAAGGAATAGCCTGTTGTAATCTCTCCTTTTGTGCTTAGCAGGAACCAAGCGGTCCTGCTTGGGGGGAGGGGGGCACAGCACCTGCCGGCAGTTGCTGTGTGGAGCTGGTCTCTTGGTGCAGAGATCAGCTGGCTACTTCCCGTAGCCCAGCCCAAGTGATAATTTCAGCTTAGGCTCTTACCCTGGACCCAGGAGACACGTGTTCCACTCTTGGCCGGGACTTCCCACCTTCCCAGAGCCAGGACAAGAATTTCACTCACAACACCAGCTACCCAAGTTGGTGATCCACAAAGGAATCTCTTTCCAACCACACTGGCCATCCAAAAGAAATGCAGGCTTACCTTGGCCTGTATGCCTGTAATAATTAATAAAAATATCAGCTGGGAACTCCATGATGATGTTATTATGGAATTTGATTTATTCTTTGCTATAGCCTGCTTTTATAAAATAAATGATGTCACCTCCCAGGGCAAATCACAGGCTCCCCAATTCCGCGCCACTGCTCACCTTGCTCTGCCCAGCATCATGTACCTAGGCCATGCTGCTTGTTCCTCCTTGGGGTGAAGTCAGACTCTTGGCCGTGCGATGCCCTGAGGCATGCCAGCTGGAAAGCTAGTTTGAAATTCAAGCTGGGTTTTCCCACAATAGCGGAAGGAGAAAAATCCCAAGAAAATGGTATTTATCAGATTTCAACAGAATAATAGATGAAAATTTCCCCAAAATAAAAAAAAGACAAACCCATACAAATACAAGAAGCACATAGAACTCCAAACAGACAAAATCAGAAAAGAAACTCCCCACACCATATCATAGTTAAAACCCTAGATGCCCAAAACAAAGACAAAATTCTGAAAGCCACAAGAGAAAAACAAGTTACATACAAGGGGAAACCCATCAGAATTACAACTGACTTTTCAGTGCAAACTATGAAAGCAATAAAGAATGTGGAGCAAAGATTCCAAGTGTTAAAAGACTATAGATGCCAACCCAGGTTAGTATACCCAGCAAAAATGTTGATTATAGTTGAAGGACAGATAAAAATCTTCCATGACATAAATAAGATGATAGAATACACATCAAGAAAACCAACCCTTTAGAGAATACATGAAGCAATTCAAAGGACAGAAGAGAGGAGCAACAATCCCCAGGCACCTAGAAAGAGAAATTAATAAAAGCATAACTGCAGAAGTAGAAACGTAGATCAAAAATGCAAATGGATAATAAGGTGAAAGGAAGCAACACACATCTATCAATTATAACCTTAAATATTAATAGAGTAAACTCCCCAATCAAAAGACTTAAACTGGGAGAATGGATTAGGAAAAAGAACCCATCTATATACTGTCTGCAAGGAACCCATCTCAATCTCAAGGATAGGCACCAACTTAAGGTGAAAGGATGGGGAAAAAGTATTTCAAGCAAATGGGTACCAAAAAGAAAGCAGGAGTTGCTATTTTAATATCAGACAAAATAGACTTCAAAGTATAAGAAATCAGAAGAGACAAAGAGGGCCATTACATTTTTATCAAAGGAGCAACTCACAATGAAGATTTCACAATCATGAATACACATGAACCAAACTCTGGTGCACCAAACTTTATAAAGACAATGCTCCTGCCGGGCGTGGTGGTGCACACCTTTAATCCTAGCACTCGGGAGGCAGAGGCAGGCGGATCTTTGTGAGTTCAAGGCCAGCCTGGTCAACAGAGTGAGTTCCAGGACAGCTGGGGCTACAAGGAGACCCTGTCTCGAAAAAAGCCAAAACAAACAAACAAACAAAAAAGACAATGCTCCAGGACCTCAATGTACAGATTAACTCCAGCACACTCATAGTAAGGGACTTCAATACTGATCCCTTTGGACAAGTCAACAGGACAAAGAATAAACAGAGAGACATCTGAACTGAATGATATGACACACCAAATGGACTTCACAGACATCTACTGAATATTCCACCCAAATACCAGAGAATACACTTTCTACTCAGCACCCCATGGAACATTCTCCAAAATCAATCACGTACTGGGACACAGAAAAAAGCCTCAACAAATACAAAAAGATTGAACAGGTTCTGAAACTAAGCTACCATTTATTTTCAAACAGGAATTTTGGGTATATGGGTGGAGGGTATGCATATTTTAGAGTAATATAAGATCAAAGGAATGAGGAAAAAACTAGTATGTCATGACATTGTATCTAACCACAGTATTTATTTATGGGAGTACTTCTTAGTATTTCTTATACAAGGCTGCTTGAGCTTTTAGTCCAAGCCTTTTCTAAAATATACAGTAGTTAAAAGTATCAGGCTGGTGAAACTTAGCCTTTTTCGATGGTTAATGACCATACTTAATGCCCATACCAATTTGGCCGAGGGTCTTAAGGGATAACTTTGTCCCTTGCCCTCAGAGGTCAACTAAGTCCCAGGGTACTATGCATGGGGGCATCTCTTGAAATGTCCTGCAAATGTGAGTCACCAGTCTTCCTGTGCAGGGAAGGTCATGGAGATCCACTAATGGGACTTCAGCCAGTGTCTAGTCTATAAAGAGGAAAGTCTGCTCATACTTCAAAAAGGGAAGCCTGGTCTAGCAAGACCTGACTTTGCCCTCCAGTGGATGGAACTGGTAATAACTGAAAAGCTAAAATGAGTCAGGGGCTCCCTCGCTCCCTCCCCCCCTCCAAAACCTGAGTGACCTTGAGAAAACAAATACCTTAATCTGGGCTGTGTGGCCTTAAACATCCAAAAGGAAAGTATAACAGGTGGTGGGCTATAGCAAAGAGGGTAATTTCCGCTGTGGGCCTCAGATACTATCTAATCATATTTCTAGTCTTCTGTCTGGTGGAACCTAGTGGTCTGCTAACAGTTAATACATTCCAAGCAGTTTCATCTGCTAGTCACAGGATGTTTGGTAAGACACTGAGGTGCAAAGGAATGACTATTAAGGAAGCTAAAGATAACACAAGATAAATTGTAATTGGGCTGTGGATCTGCAGCACTCCAGTCTTTCAACAATCATTAACATTCTAATCAATGAATCAGCCTTGCAGCAGGTTGAATGGAAGGCTATGGTCTTTCTGAGAACTTGACATATTCATCATCTAATGAGTAGTTAACAAGTTTTTTTTTTCTATTTTATCAGCTATCTCCTCACTCCTGTAATTATTTCCTTTGTTGTGCAGAAGTTTTTTTGTTCATGTAATCATATTTGGCAATTCTAGCTATGATTTACTGTGCTGAATCCCCTTGTAGCTGGTAGTAAAAGTGAGCCTGTCTCCACTGTGAGACTTGAGTGCTCAGTGTAACCAGTCAGGGACTTGCCAGGATCACCTGGAGCACAGGTAGGAGCCAGGTGCTTCATCCAGGCACATTTTAGGATAGATCTACTTTTGGGTTGCTGGATAATTCATTCTTTGGTTTGTTGGATAGCTAAATCTTTGACTTCTGAGGCTGGTGGGGTGGAGTGGCCCTGCTTGCTGGGATCAAAGCTGGGCCTGTTAAACCCTTGTCTGGTGTGGCTGTCCGGGTGGAGTCGCCCTTGTAGCTGGTAGTAGAAAAAGAGCCTGTCACCACTGTGAGACTTGAGTGTACAGTGGTTGGGCCAGGACTTGCCACAACCACCTGAAGCACAGAGTACTGGGCCATGGGCTAAGTCAGGCATATCCCACCCCCCATTCCTGCCAACTGGAATTGCTGAGAGAGTGTCCAAGGGGATTTTTTTTTTTGGAGAACCTTCAGAACAGAAAAGGAAGAGTGAATTAGACTTCCAATATATAAACAAAACTGTAAGCCTGAAACCTAGACAAGTCAATACTCCATAAACAAGAAGAAAAAAAAAGGCATCTGAAGGAGGCAAGAAAGCAAACCTTCAACACAGTGAAAAGACATTTGTGATTCACATCAGAATATAGGCAAAAAAAAAAAAAAAGGAAACCCAAATTCCAGGGACACAACGAAGGGACAACATGGGGAAGGTGCAGGATAATTCCACACCAAGCTCTACCAACGCTGTAGGATATTGCTACAGTGGGATCCCCCTGGAGGTGACCCAAGATGCAGATTTTAGAGGAACAATTTCAGACCTATTCAGAGAAATTAAAGAATATAAAGAACAAGTCAGAGAACTAAGGAGAGAGAATGAAAAACTCAAGAAGGACCTAGAGGGAGACAATGACAAACTTCAGAAAGAACTAAAGGGAGAGAATGACAAACTCCAGAAAGAACTAGAGGGAGAAAATGACAAACTCCAGAAGGAAGTGAAAACACTGAAAAAGGAAGTCAACCAGTGAAGTAAGGAGCACCAAAAAGAGATTGAGAAGCTCCAAAAGGAATTGGAAATACTAAAGAAATCACAGGATGAAATGAAAAGGGAAATAGAACACTCATCCAATCAAGAGGAAAGGAATGGAAAAAGCCTCAGAAATAGAATGGAGGAAGCAGAACAAAGAATATCAGACCTGGAAGATAACACAGAGCAACTAAAAATCTCAAATAAAGATTATGAAAAAATTAAAAATACACAAAAGTGGAACAACCAGGAAATATGGGACACTATGAAAAGATCAAACCTCCACATCATAGGAATAGAGGAAGGAGAAGAATCTCAAGAGAATAGTATTGATCAGATCTTCAACAGAATAATAGATGAAAATTTCCCCAAACTAAAAATAGACAAACCCATACAAATACAAGAAGCACATAGGACCCCAAATAGACAAGATCAGAAAAGAAACACCCCACGCCATATCATAGTTAAAATGCTAGATGCCCAAAACAAAGACAAAATTCTGAGGGCTACAAAAGAAAAACAAGTCACATACAAAGGGAAACCCATCAGAATTACAACTGACTTCTCGCCTCAAACCATGAAAGCAAGAAGAACATGGAGCAAAGCATTCCCAGTGTTAAAGGACTATGGATGCCAACCCAGGTTACTATACCCAGCAAAAATGTCAATTATAGTTGAAGGAGAGAGAAAAATCTTCCATGACATAAACAAGATGATAGAATACATGTCCAGAAAACCAACCCTTCAGAAAATACTTGAAGCAATTCAGAGGGCAGAAGAGAGGAGCAACTATCCCCAAGCACCTAGAAAGAGAAACTAATAAAAACATAACTGCAGAAGTAGAAACCGAGACTAAAAATGCAAATGGATAATAAGGGGAAAGGAAGCAATATGCACCTTTCAATTATAACCTAAATATTAATGGACTAAACTCCTCAATCAAAAGACATAGACTGGGAGATTGCATTAGGAAAAAAAATCTATATGCTGTCTACAGGAAACCCATCTCAATCTCAAGGATAGGCACCAACTTAAGATGAAGGGATGGAAAAAATATTCTAAGCAAGTGGTACCAAAAAGAAAGCAGGTGTTGCTATTTTAATATCAGACAAAAATAGATATTAAAGTAAAGGAAATCAAAAGAGACATTACATCTTTATCAAAGGAACAATTGGCCATGAAGATTTCACAGTCATGAATACATATGCACCAAACTCTGGTGCACCAAACTATATAAAGACAATTCTTCAGGACCTCAAGGCACAGATTAACCCTAGCACACCAATAGTAGGGACTTCAATACCCCACTAAGTCTTTTGGACAGATCAACAGGACAAAGAATAAACAGAGAGACATCTGAACTGAATGATACAATACACCAAATGGACCTCACAGACACCTACCGAATATTCCACCCAAACACCAGAGAATATATTTTCTATTCAGCACCCCACAGAACATTCTCCAAAATAGACCATATACTGGGACACAGGAAAAACCTCAACAAATACAAAAAGATTGAAATAATCTCATGGATACTTTCAGACCACAGAGCAATAAAGCTCAATATCAACACCAGGATAAGCCCTACAACCTACAAGAACACATTGAGACTAAACAACACTCTCCTGAATAATGAATGGGCCAAGGAATAAATAAAGAAAGAAATAAAAGCATTCCTGGAACTGAATGACAATGATAATACAGCACAACAAACCCTATGGGACACTTTAAAAGCAGTCCTAAGAGGGAATTTTATTGCCCTGAGTGCCTACATCAAAAAAACAGAGTGTTCCCCTTTCACCACAACCCCTCCAGCATCTGTTGTCTTTAGTTTTCTTGATCTTAGCTAGCCGTAGTGGAGTGAGATGATATCTGAGAGTGGTTTTAATTTGTATTTCCTTAATTATTAATGATGATAAACACTTTTTAAGATGTTTCTCAGCCATCTTTAATTCCTCACTGCTGAAGACTCTGTTCACCTCTTTACTCCATCTTTTGAGTAGGTCATTTGTCTTCTTACTTCTTTGATTTTTGAGTAGTTTAAATATTTTTGATGTTAATGCTCTGTCAGATGTGTCTCTGGTAAAGATTTCTTCCCACTCTGTGGGTTTTCTCTTCACCTCCTTGATTATTTCTTTCGCTGTACAGAAGCTTTTGAGTTTTATGAGGTCCCACTTGTCAACTGTTGACCTTACTTCCTGTGCTGCTGCTGTCTGGTTTAGAAACTCTCCTCCTACACCTACGTCTTGTAGGATTTTACCAATTTTTTCTTTTATCACCTTCAGGGTTTCAGGCTTCACATTGAGATCTTTGATCCACTTGGAGTTTATTTTTGTACATGGTGAGAGGTATGGGTTTAATTTTGTTCTTCTAAAGATGGTAATCCAATTTTGCCAGCACCATTTGCTGAAAAGGCTATCCTTCCTCCACTGAGGGGTTTTTTTGTCCCTTTGTCAAATATGAGGTGGCTGAAATTGTATGAGCTCAAATTTGGATCTTCAGTTTTGTTCCATGGGTCAACTGCTCTGTTTTTGTGCCAGTACCAGGCTGTCTTTATGATTATGGCCTTGTAATATAGTTTGAAGTCTGGTAGGGCAATCCCCCCTATATTGCATTTTTCACTCAGGGTTTCTTTAGCTATTCGGGGTCTTTTGTTTTTCCATATGAATTTAACAATTTTTTTTCAAGTCTGTTAAGAAGCTAATAGGGATTTTGATTAGGATTGTGTTGAATCTGTACATCAGTTTGGGTAAAATGAACCTTTTTACTATATTAATTTTCCCAATCCATGAGCATGGAATTTGATGTCATTTTCAATTTCCTTCTTCAGGAGTTTAAAATTTTTGTTGTAGAGATCTTTGGTATTTTGGGTTAGGTTTGTTCCCAGGTATCTTATTATTTTTCAGGCTATTGCAAGTGGGAAGGTCTCCTTGTATTCTTTTTCCACATGTTTATTGTCGGTGTAAAGAAAGGCTAATGATTTTTCTAGGTTGATTCTGTAGTCAGACACTTTACTAAAACTCTTAATCGTTTCTAGAAGTTTTCTGGTGGAGTATTTTTTTAATTTTTTATTTATTTCTGTATGTGTATGAATGTATTGTCTGCATGCAAGTGTGTGTACCCATGTCATGCAATGCTGTGGAGGTCAGAGGAGGGTGTTGGATTCCCCTGGAACTGGAGTTCTACTGGAATTGGAGTTTCAGATGGTTCTTGGCCGCCATGTGGGTGCTGGGGATCGAACCTGGGTCCTCTGTAAGAGTGGTCAGCACTCTTAACCACTAGGCCATCTCTTCAGCTCTAGTGGAGTTTTTAGCATCCCTTAGGTAGGGGAAAGGGGAACACTCATCCACTGCTGGTGGGAATGTAAACTTTACAACCACTATGGAAAGCAGTGTGAAGAAACCTTAAAAGACTCAGAATGAGCTTACCGCCTGACCCAATCATACCACTCCTGGGTATATACCCCAAAAACTCATCCTACGGCAAAGATATATGTACATCCATGTTTATTGCAGTTCTCTTCACAATAGTGAAGAGCTGGAAACAACCCATATGCCCCTCAACAGACAAGTGGATGACAAAAATGTGGTACATCTATACAATGGAGTACTGTTCAGCAGTAAAGAAGGATGGCGTTATGAACTTTCCAGGTAAATGGATGGAGCTCGAAGCCATTATGCTGAGTGAGGTGACACAGTACCAGAAAGACAAATGGAGAATGGTTTCCCTCATTTGTGGATGCTAACACCAAATTCCCCAGACAAAAGACAAGCTAAATGACAGTATGGTTACATTTTTGTTTTTCTGAAAGCAACTATGTTGTTATAATGTGAATCTCTCAATGGACTCTAGAATCCACCCAGAAATTATTTTCAGACTCTGTAATTACTGTATATGGGTGGAGAGTAAGCATCCATATTTTAGAATAATATGAAATTAATGTAGGAAAATGTGAATTCCTAAGCATAAAAAACAGACTGAGAGAAAGATGCAGGACAGTTATGGCAGAATTCATGATCTGGGTTGGGATGGGGTGGGGTGGGGGGAAGGGATAGGGGAATATACCTGAACAGAAATGAAAAAATGATGAATGAAATACATAAAACACCAATAAAAAATGAAAAATAAAACAGAAAGAGCACAAGTGAATGACCTAACATTGCAACTAAAAACACTTGAGAGACAACAACAAATGAACCCTAAATGAAGCAGACAGGAAGAAATAACAAAAATCAGAGAAGAAATCAATGAAATAGAAATGAGGAAAACCATACAAAAAAATCAACGAATCCAAAAGTTGGTTCTTTGGGAGAATGAACAAGATAGACAGACCTCTAGCCCAGTTAACCAAAAGAAAGAAGGAACAGCTCCAAATCAATATAATCCATGATGAAGGGGAAATATCACAACAGACAATGAAAAGATCCAGACAATCATACAGGAATACATAAAAAAACCTATACTCTACTAAGTTTGAAAACCTAGAAGAAATGGATGAATATCTGAAATTCTGGGAATCATCAAAGCTCAAACAAGAAGAGATTGACAGCTTAAACAGACCCATACTATATGAAGCAGTTGAAGATGTAATAAGAAACCTCCCAACTAAAACAATCCCAGGCCCAGACAGTTTCACGGTGGAATTCTATGAAACATTTCATAAAGACAACCAGTATTACTCAAATTCCTTAGAAGGAAACAAAAAGAAGGAATTCTCCCAAATTCCTTCTATGAAGCCAGCATCACTCTAATACCAAAACCAGGTAAAGATACAACCAAAAAGGAAAACTATAGGCCCATCTCACTAATGAACACAGATGCCAAAATTCTAAATAAAATAATTGCAAATCGCATTACAGACTCATATCAAGAAGATCGTCCATCATGACCAAGTTGGATACATAACAGAAATTCAGGGATGATTCAACATACAAAAATCAATAAATATCATCAAACACATAAAGGGACTGAAAGACAAAAACCACACAATCATCTCAATTGACACAGAAAAAGCCTTTGACAAAATCCAGCATCCCTTCATACTTAAAGTCCTAGAGGGAATTAGATTGGAGGGATCATTCCTCAATGTAATCAAAGCCATATACGGGAAACCCACACCAATATCATCTTAAATGGGGAAATGACAGAAGCATTCCCTTTAAGGGTAGGAACTCAGCAAGGCTGCTCCCACCACCACTCCTCTTCAATATAGTGCTTGAAACACTTGCTAGGGCAATAAGGCAAGAAACGGAAATTAAAGGAGTACTAATTGGAAAAGAAGAAGTCAAATTATCCCTATTTGCAGATGATATCATTTACTCAAGGGATGCTAAAAACTCCACCAAAAAAATTCCTAGAAATGATTAACAGCTTCAGCAAAGTGGCAGGATAAAAAATTAACCTAGAAAAATCAGTAGCCTTTATACCAACAACAAGCAACTGAAGGAGGAATACAAGCAGACCTTCCCACTCACAATAACCTCAAAAACAATAAAATACTTAGGAACAAACATAACCAAAGACAACAAAGACCTCTAGAGCAAAAATTTTAAACCCCTGAATAAGGAAATTGAAGAAGACATCAGAAGATGGAAAAACCTCCCATGCTCATGGATTGGGGAAATTAATATAGTAAAAATGTCCATTCTACCCAAACTCTTGTACAGATTTAATGCAATCTCAAGTAAAATCCCCAAGAGTTTCTTCACAGGATTGGAAAAAAAGAATCCTTAATTTCATTTGGAAAAACAAAAGACTCCAAATAGCCAAAACAGCCCTGACTGAAAAGAGCAATACAGGGGGAATGTCTATACCAGACTTCAAACTATACTACAGGGCTATAGTCATAGAAACAGCTTGGTACTGGCACAAAAACAGACCTGTTGACCAATGGAACAAAATTGAAGATCCAAACCTGAGCACATACAATTTCAGCTGCCTCATGTTTGACAAGGGGGCCAAGAAGACACAATGGAGGAAAGATATCATCTTCAGCAAGTAGTGTTGGCAAAAATGGATCACCACTTGTAGAAGAATCAAATTAAACCCCTACTTCTCACCCTGTACAAAAGTCAACTCCAGATGGATTAAAGACCTCAACATGAAACCCCAAACTCTGAAGGCAATAGAAGAAAAAGTTGGCAGCAGCCTATAGACACAGGCATAGGAAAAGTCTTCCTAAATCAGACAGACAGCAGCTGCATGAGAATTAAGGTCAACAATTGCCAAATGGGACCTCATTAAACTTAAAAGTTTCTGTACATCAAAAGAAACAATCAAGGAAGTGAAGAGAAAACCCACAGAGTGGGAGGAAATCTTTACCATAGATACATCTGACAAAGCATTGATTTCCAGAGTATATAAACTACTAAAAAAACAAAGAAGAAATAAAACAAATGTATCACTCAAAAGATGGAGCAGAGAGCTGAACAGAGACTTCATAAGTGAGGAATTAGAGATGGCTGAGAAACAGGTTAAAAAGTGTTCAATGTCACTAATAATTAGGGAAATGTAAATTAAAACCACTTTAAGATATCATCTCACCTGGATAAGCCTGGCTAGGATCAAGAAAACAAATGATACCAAGTGCAGGAGAGGTTGTGGGAAAAGAGGAAGACTCATCCATTGTTTGTGGGAATGTAAACTTGTATGGCCACTATGGAAAGCAGTGTGGAGAACCCTTGGAAGACTGAAAATGAGCTTGCCACCTGACCCAGTCATACCACTCCTGGATATATACACAAAAGACTCATCTTACCTCAGTGATACATGCACAGCTATGTTTATCGCAGCTCTCTTCACAATAGCAAAAAGCTGGAACCAACCCAAATGTCCCTCAACTGACGAGTGGATAGAAAAAATGTGGTACATCTACACAATGGAGTTCTATGCAGCAGTAAAAAAAGACAACATCATGAATTTTGCAGGTAAATGGATGGAACTAGAAAATATTACATTAAGTGAATTAACACAGTCTGAAGAAAACAAAGGATGAATGGTATCCCTCATCTGTGGATGCTAGCACCTATAACCCAGTTGTAAATATTTCTTGTGGGGAGTGATGCATATTGGAATGAACAACAGAAAAGGCTGCATCAAAGAACTGACTGAAATGGTGAATCTGGTGGGGTGGGAGGGTTGGGAGGTGGACACGGGTCTATATTCGATTAACGTATATTTAATTGATGTTATTTTGACAGGTATCCAAATTTGCCGAAACTTTGTCTACATATCATATGGTATTTTAGGATTTAGTAAAAGTAAAAATGTCTACATTAAACAACGTTGTTTAAAAGGTTTTAATAAAAACAGTAATAAATTTAAGCTAATTGGAAATATAAATTGTTGTCCACATTTGTTTTATTTATAATTTGTATAACAACAACTTTGGAGTTAATGTATACAAATGTTCTCTATAATTTATGTGTTGTACAGTATCATCTTGTAACATTTTCTTTTACCTGTGGGATAATTTAATTTAAGGAATTAAGTTTGCTTCCCAAATTAACAACATACAGTCAATGATAAACAGCTTGGGTAAATTTAATTAAAATTTCCATCTTGATTCCTGCCTATAGGTATGTGTAATACAATTGCCTTTTTGATATTCATGGGTCAAAAAATAAAATAAAAAAGGGGGGATACAGTTATATATTAAACCTTTTGTCAAGTTTTTCCATTTAAATCTTTTGTTTTAATTTTTTAATTAATTTTATTTCTGTATGTGTATGAATGTTCTGTCTGCATGCAAGTTTGTGCACCCGTGTCGTGCAATGCCATGGAAGTCAGAAGAGGGTGTCGGATTTCCCTGGAACTGGAGTTCTCCTGGAATTGGAGTTTCAGACAGTTCTCGGCCACCATGTGGGTGCTGGGGATCGAACCCGGGTCCTCTGTAAGAGTGGTCGGCACTCCCAACCGCTAGGCCATCTCTCCAGCCCTCCATTTAAATCTTAAAACTAACTATGGGAAAAGATTTGCATGTTCCCACAGGTCAAAACATCACCAACTTAATGGCTGAGAAAGAAAAAATACAGCTTCGCATTGTGCAGGATGTACCAAGAAATACCAGCAGAGAAGTTGCCCCATCTAAACATTAAAACGAAGAAAAACCAAACATCTCTGTGGATTCTATTTGTAACAACTGTTTATAATGAGTCCTAATGAACTTTACCTTCCAGCTGCCACAAAGTTTTAACATGAGAGACTTTCTTACCTCCCTCACATAGAACAAAGAAAAACATGATGGTAATGAAGTCATTCCCTAACTGTAAATTAGAGTCAACTGTTATAGAGATAATCTCTTATAAAACCGGTATAACTGCTTTCTTTAATTCACTAATAGTCATAGGAACTGTGAAAGGATAATTCTCTATTCAGAGCCAAATATAATACTAAAGTCTTTATAAGCGGTGTAATTAAGCAAAATATATTAATACAGGAGAGCTCTGTTAACAACAATGGGTTATACTGCCAAGGAGATGTTGGCTAGGGTATTCAAGGCCCAAAAAAGGTAAAGGCTTTTTGCCTGTAAACTAAGATTCCTGCAAGAAGAGAGGTGGTAAGGCCCTGCTGCCGAAGACCTGGTGTAAGCATGGGAAAGATGTATTGAGACCACACATGCAAGTGTACAGTTGGTCTCTGGAATGCCAGAGAGTGTTACCAAAGGCCACTAAATCAATAAAGCAAATATTGGTCTCCTTGAGTCGAGCAAGACTCCTCCATCAGCATCAGCTACACCTCACCTGCCTGGAAATACTGTGCAGCAGTGGCAGCCACATGTCTGTATATCCCAAATCTAATTGGCTATTAGCTCTCTCCTTGGAAGAATAATTCATGGCTGATGCCACAAGCTTACATCCTCTAGAGGTTAGGAGATATTATAAGCCACAGTAAGACCTTGTCATCTTTTACAGAAAAGCTATAGTTCATGGATTAGCATACCATCCAAACATCTGTGTCTATACTAAAGTAACCTACCATAATAATTTGTACTGTTTAAATGCCTGTATATCTAATTGCTTGTGCTTCATTAGTATGATTAAAAGGTTATTCCTGGATAAACTGTCAACCCATGGAAGGAAACAGGCTGAACCGATCAGAATCCAAAACGACATCTCCAGAGAGAGTAGACTGTTTTGCTTCTCCCCCATTTGTGCCCATTTCTAAAGCCTAGGGAACAATCTGTGGAAGAGGGGGTGTAGTAGACTGTAAGGGCTGTGATCGGGGTGAATTGTGAAACTATAGCAATATGGACTGAACTCTTATTTGATCAACATGATTGTATATACAAGCCCCTCTGGGTGGACAATGGGGGCCTCGGGCTGTATAAGTTTGGGCATAGCTGCTTTCAAATTGGTTTTACATGGAGGATGCTTGTATTCATTACTTATTACTTATTAAAAAAATAAAGATAAATAAAATTTATTATTTTATTTTTAAAAAAGAATCCTACAGAAAGTTGTTAACTGTGCATGTATCTTGATGTGTTTCCTTCACACATTAATCCAGCATTTTCATGGTTTTTTATCACCGTTTATTTGTAGTAAGGGGTCAGGAACAGGCCATGGAGACAGTGCATTTGCTGGAGCACTTCAGTAATGGCCAGGGGAAACATAGCAGAGAGCAATTCCAATGCTGCTTTATTCAAATGCAGTATGTCCTTATATAGGCAGTGTGCCATCACCTCCTAGCAGCCAATCCCAGACCCTTGTAGCATCATGACATCTCAATTCATGGATGTAAACATAGAGGTCCTGTGACCCTCACCCATGTCTCTGGAACATGCTGTCTGAAATATTAGCTCATGCACACACCTAAGCTCAGATCAGACATGCCCACAGTTTTTGATGGATTGGCCACTTGTACTTTCATTTAAAAAGTATTCAGTTCACTTAACATTTAACTTTGCAGTCTCACATTAAAGTCTTTGACCCTTTCAGAGTTGTTTTTGAGATGGTGATAGGTATCTGTGGGAATTAAAGCTGCAGGTAGTTGTTATGTGGATCTGGCCTGCCCCCTAATGGCTATGTGGAAAATGTCCACAATGATTTTGGAAATCTAACCTCCCTGAATTTGAGAAAGGTTAGGACTACAGAGCTTGATTGTAAATTTTGTATTTAATTTTATTTTATTTAAGTGCTTGGAATAGTGGTGTATCCTTTTAACTCTAGCACTTGAGAGGCAGAGGCAGGCACATCTCTGTAAGCTCAAGACCAGGAAGAGCTATTACAGAAGATCCTATCTTAAAAATAAATAAATAACAGGCTGGAGAGATGGCCTAGAGGTTAAGAGCACCGACTGCTCTTACAAATGACCCGGGTTCGATCCCCAGCACCCACATGGTGGCTGAGAACCATCTATAACTCCAATTCCAGGAGATCTCCAGTTCCAGGGGAATCTGACGCCCTCTTCTGACCTCTGTGGCATTGCATGACACAATGGGTGCACAAACCTACATGCAGACAGTACATTCAGACAAATAAATAAATAAATAAATAAATAAATAAATAAATAAATAAATAAATAAATAAAATTATAAAATTAAATAAATAGGGGCTAGAGAGCTGACCCAGTGGGTGAAATCACTGGCTGCTCTTCCAGAGGACCTGTATTCAGTTCCCAGCACCCACATGGTGGTTAACAACCATTCATAACTCTATTTCCAGGGAAACCAACAACGTCTTCTGACCTCTCTGGGCATTACATGACACAGGGGTACTTACATACATGCAGGCAATACACTAATACACATGAAATAACAAAAATAACTAGATATTTTATAATAAATAAATATACAAATAAAAATACATGATTATATAAAAAGTATTCAGGCAGACAAAAATAGATGATAGATGGCAGGCAGCTTATTTTTCTTTTGGTTTTTTTTTTTTTTTTTTTTTTTGTGTGTGTGTGTGTGTGTGTGTGTGTGTGTGTGTCTTTCAAGACAGGGTCTCCCTGTAGCCCCAGCTGTCCTGGAACTCACTTTGTAGACCAGGCTGGCCTTGAACTCACAAAGATCCGCCTGCCTCTGCCTCCCAAGTGCTAGGATTAAAGACACACACCACCATGCCCGGCTGGCAACTTATTTCTTACAGATGGATAAGGAAGCCTAATGCTGTGGCACTCGCTCTTAAATAATTACCTAAAATTATTTTAGAGCACAAGACTACAAGGACTTATGGAAGAAAAGATGGATCTAGCAAGAGTTAGAATTATACTGTGTCAGGCCATGCGTAGTGGCACACGCCTTTAATCCTAGCACTCTGGAGGCAGAGGCAGGAGGATCTCTGTGAGTTCAAGGCCAGCCTGGTCTACATAGTGAGCTCCAGGCTACTGGGGACTAAAGGGAGACCCTGTCTCAAAAAGACCAATAAATAAATAAATAAATAAATAAATAAATAAATAAATAAATAAATTATACTGTGTCTACTGCTTAGAAGGAAGATATGAGGTGTGCTCGTATCAGACAAGGTTTTTCAGAAAAGCAGAGAGAGAGATTATGAAATTGGTTTATGCCATTAAAGAAGTTGTGAAATCTCACAATCTGCTGTCTACAAACAGGAACATATGGAAAGTAGGTGATGTAATTTAGTACAGATCCAAAGATCTGAGAACCAAGATGGCTGGTAGTACAAATCCAGTCCCCAAAAGTCTCCAGAGCCACAGGCTTCAGTGTCTAGTGTTCAAGAGCTAGAGGTGTTGATATCTAGATCAAGAAAAGAGAAAGATGAGCTGAGCCGGGCCTGGTGGTGCACACCTTAATCCCAGGCAGAGGCAGGCAGATCTCTGGGAGTTCAAGGCCAGTCTGGTCTACAAGGTAGTTCCAGGCCAGCTGGGACTATAGAGAGAACCTGTTTGAGAGAGAGAGAGAGAGAGAGAGAGAGAGAGAGAGAGAGAATTAATTTTCCCTCTGCCTTGTTTCCTGTTAGAGCCTTCATGGATTGGATGATGTCCATGCACAGTAATGTTACTGGATTCTGGTTGCCACAGCAATTCAGGCTGGGCTAGCTATCCTTGATAAACCAAATAAAAGCCAATTTAATAGTGAAAACCAGAAAGAGGAGTTGTATTCAATGTGGACACATGGGAAGAGGGACAAAGAGATCCACCCCTATCTCCCCAGTTCAACTTCCCTGTCCTTAAGGTTCAGGTGAAAAGCCAGGGTTGCACATATCTAAGCAGTCTAGGCCAAGGTGTGGTCCCAACATCATGGACCCACTGTTGTCTGGGCTTCAGTCTCATCCTGCAGTCAGTGGTCTTTGCTGAGATCTTTCCATCCATCAAAGATCCTTCAAATTTCTTTTATATAGGTTTTTTTGTTTGTTTGTTTGTTTGTTTGCTTGCTTTGAAGACAGGCTCTTCCTATGCATGTAGCCTAGCCTGGCCTGCTACTCATTATATAGCTCAGGTTGCCCCCATGGAAATCCACCTGTATTCGCCTTAGAAGCGCTGGGATTATAGGTATGTACTAATGCCAAACCTGGCTTCTTTTCGTCTTCTAATCCTTTTTAATTTGGATAATATTGATTTGTTTTCATCTATATATGATTGTGATAAACCAGAGATTTTGCATGTTGATTCTTAAACTAACAGGTATTTGTGGCCATATTCATTTAAACCATCACCCATCCTACTGGACAAGGTACAACTATGTGGTCATTTCCAGTTCTGGCTGTACACTGCCACTGCTGCCAAGGCCCGGCCTTCATGCACACCCATGGACACTGAGGAGGATCTGCTCATCTTTATCATTTACAAGACTCTGTGTGGTTTACATAGTCAGGGTTGTGAGCATCTTAAATGGGCACATTTAATAATTCATGAACATTCATTTTGGAAATAGAAGGTTTTGATGCTTAATTTGTTACACAAACGACTAGGCTTAGAGAGTACTCAGAGTATAAATTAAGCATTTCTTAATGTGTTTATGATTATGATTCCAGAAGTCACCATTTGAGGTAGAAGAGCACATACAGGCATGCCTGAAAGGAACAAGACTATTGGAGACTCTTGCTTGGGCCCCCCCTTTTGTCTTTCAGACAGTGAAACTAGGCATCCTAGGCAACTGGAATTTCCTCCCAGAAATCTCATGCTAGGAGAAAGAAAAGACTGAAGCCAGAGAGGGATCTTTGTAAAGAGCTTTCATAGTTTGCAAGTGTGGTCTCAAAACATTTTTCCCATGCTTACAGAGGTCTTTGACAACAGGGCCTTACTGACTCTCTTCCTGCAAGTATCCCAGTTACAGGCAAAAAGCCTTCAACTTTTAGGGGCTTGGATCCCCTAGCCAACATCCCCTTGGCAGAATAATCCACTGCTGATGTCAGAGCTCTCCTGTATTAATATATCTTGCTTAATTACACAGCTTATAAAGACTTTACTACTTGCCCTTGAATGGAGAATATCTTTTCACAGTTCTTATATCTATCAGTCAATTAAAGAAAACAGTTATGCCTGTTTTATAAGAAATTGCCACTATAACAGTTGGATCTAATTTACAATTTGGGGATGACTTAATTACCATTATGTTTTTTTCTGTTCTATGAAAAGGAGATAAGAAGGTCTCTCATATTAAAACTTTGCGGCACCTGGAAGGTAATTTCATTAGGACACATTATAAACAGTTGTTACAAATAGGATCCACAGAAGTGTTTGATGTCTGTACCTCAGGGAGTCTGAGGCTTTCCTTCCTTAATGTTCCAGATGGGCCAACTTCTCTGCTGGTATTTCTTGGTACATCCTGCACAATGCAAAGCTGTATCTTTTCTTTCTCAGCCATTAAGTTAATGACATTTTGACCTGTGGGAACATGCTAATCTTTTCCCATAGTTAGTTTTAAGATTTAAATTGAAAAGCTTGACAAAAGGTTTAATAAATAACTGAATCCCCCCCTTTTTATTTTAGGTTCCTATTTTATGGCCCATGAATCTCAAAGAGGCAGTTGTATTACATGTACCTATAGGCAGGAATCAAGGGGTAAATTTTCATTAAATTTACCCAAGCTGTTTATCATTGACTGTATGTTAATTTGGGAAGGAAACTTAATTCCCTTAGTTAAATCATCCTACAGGTAAAAGAAAATGGTACAAGAAACTACTGTACAACACAAAAATTTGTATGCATTAACCCCAAAGTTATTGTTATACAAATTATTAAGCAAAACAAATGTGGACAATTTACATTTCCAATTAGCTTAAATGTATCACCATTTTTATTAAAACCCTTTTAACCAATTTTGTTTAATATAGACATTTTTACTTTTACTAAGTCCTAAAATACCATATAATATGTAGACAAAGTTTGGGCAAATTTGGATACCCATTAACCACACATCAATTAAATTTTCCTTAAAATTCTTTCACTAGACTGTGACTTCAGAGAAATCAAGTCCATTAACTTATATTTATTTATTTGTATTTCTGTATAAATCTCTACTGAATATCTCTATATAAATGTATAATACTAAAAAAAAAGAAGAAAAAAAAATAAATGTATAATACTTATTTCAAACATATCACTATAAATCTTATAAAGTGGGTTTATAACAAGCATTTTCCTTTCAGTCCTTGGAGATGGTTTTTCCAGGCCTGGAACAAACCCTGTTTTAAAGATGTTTTGTGTTGGCAGCCTACCACACAAACAATGTGTGCTGTGCCACGCCCTAGGATGGCGCCGACTTCCTGAGTCGCTGGAACGGCAGCAAGCCGCTTCCCGCTGTTGCCTTTG
The DNA here is from genome assembly GCA_009823505.1 of Rhizomys pruinosus. Classification (NCBI taxonomy): domain Eukaryota; kingdom Metazoa; phylum Chordata; class Mammalia; order Rodentia; family Spalacidae; genus Rhizomys; species Rhizomys pruinosus. The sequence goes on along the minus strand of VZQC01010310.1, from coordinate 3,462,182 downwards.
CATTGGACAAACTGCGCATGGCTACTACTCTCTGAGCCCGCGCCTTGGGCATGCTAATGAGGCATCAGGGCACTGTACCAATCCAGAACATACACGAACCCTCTAGACTGCTATATAAGCAGTGCTTCTGCCCCATTTCAGGGTCCTTCTCACAAAAGAGCTGTGCACAATAAATATTACCACAGAAGAATCCTGTTGTCCACGTGAAGTTCTTGCCGGCGAGACTACAGTACGGGGCAAGTGGTGCCGAAGACCCGGGACCGAGACAAGTGGTGCCGAGAGCCCGGGCCCGGGAACCTGACATCGTCACTGGCGCCGAGAGGACCCTTCGACTTCCAAAGAGGGTTCAGAACTGTGGCCAGGTAAGTTTTTCTTTAAGTTAAGTTCTGAGAGATATGCTTTTCTCTGATGATCTAGAGGGATTGGAAGCTTGCCTAATTATTTTATAGGCTGTTGTAATTGTCCTTGTACCATTGTTTACTCTCTCTTGCTGGGACGATCTAAACTGTAAAAAAGAAATTAGGGAAGGACAACAAGCCCTTGCGGACCTTCAGGAAAGCATGTCAGAAACAGAACGGAGTGAAAGGTTAGATGCGCATTCAAAGAGAAAAGAGGATGCTAGCGAGATTATTAATAAAGGTACCTTATACCCATTTAGAGACCTACAAGCCCTGACATTAAATGATTCAGATTCTAATGAAAAATTACCACTATCTGAGGAGGAGGAATTAGAGGAGGAAGCAGCCCGGTACAAAAATGAACACTTTCGCCCCGCCCGGCGAAAGAAAAGGTTAAAACTGAAAGTAAACAGGTCCCATAGCTTTCCCGCTCCCCTGCCTTCGGCTCCTCCGCCTTATGCACCTGGGAAATGCTCCACCTCCTTTTGTTCCCCGGAGGCGCGACATGCCATGAGGCAAATGTTCCCAATCTGCATTTGTGTAGTTTGGTGCTTTGTTCAAAGTTAAGTGTTTTCAAAAAAGTATGTTTTGCATGTATTTTTTTACAGTCTTAAATTTTGACTGCTGAGAAGTTTCTATTGTACAAAACTTCATTTAAAAGGTTTTTCTACTGAATCCAGGGTATTCTGAAGATCGAAGCCTGTGTGTAAATGCTACCAAATGGCAAAAACCAACAATAAACCATTTGATTTTTACTTTTTTTCTAAATATCAATGCTTAACCAGAGCTATTTCAATTAATTTGTCAGTAGAGATTTAAAAACAGCTACCCATTTATTCCAGGAGTTAAAAACATAACCATATTCAATGAACCTGCAAGTTAAGTGTTAAAAATATGCTCTGTGACTCTGTACTACTAGTATTAGAACTAAAAAATCTTCCATGCAGCAAATGCTTAATGCTTTCCATAAATGTGGATTTGTCTGCCTTTATGTAATCTGTATTATATAGAGAAGGGAAAAAGTGTTGCTGATGTTTGCCTTTAAAAGGCTGTTTGTTACAGCCCTTACAAGGGGATAATTGTAGCCGGGCATGGTGGCGCTTGCCTTTAATCCCAGCACTTGGGAGGCAGAGGCAGGCAAATCTCTGGGAGTCCCAGGACAGCTGGGGGATACTGTCGGTGTTCCCAAGGCCAATGCCAGTTCGTCATGATGCTAAACTCTTTCCCCGCCTCTTTAGTACTAATCCATCTTTAGATGTACCCTATTTGCCTTTAGATATAGAACTAGCTAACATTAATAAAAATAAAAGCTTCATATTAAGTGGCAGCTTGTGCTTCCATAAGGTAAGTAATATAAATGACAGCTCAGAATGTGTTCAAATGTATAATCAAACTGCTGCATGGTTTGATGCCCCTGATACGCCTGGGAGGGCCAATGATGATGGCCTATCTCTCAGCCAAAGGGTCCAGTTCAACCTAAATGGTCACCCTTCTGTACTGGCCGGAGGGAAACAGCTTTGCCCCCTTGGACAGGATGCCAGTCACGGGGAGTACGCTGGACAATTAATGGCCTTTTACCTTTTGGAATACTTCTACTACATTTGAACTATGGCAGCTAGCCCAGCTTGGCTGTGAGTGGAAATATTCTGGCCTATGTGTGACCAGCATCCAATATCAAAACTTCACAAGGGCAGCAAATTTGTCTAACCAATTGTCTAGATATCTTTTAGGTAATTGGACTGGAGAATTTGACAGCTTGATGAACCAACTTCGTATGGCTATTGTCACCGTGAACTCGACTAGAGTGGACGCCTCCCTTGCTGAAGGACTGGCCTCCTGGATTACTGCTGCCGTCTCACACTTCAAACAATGGGCAGGGGTGGCAGGGTTTGGCCTATTTCTATGTGGAGGGATTATAATTATGCTCTGGATTATGTGTAGGCTCCGTGCCCAGCATCAGCGCGATAAAGTAGTCATTGCACAGGCCCTTGCGGCTTTGGAAGCAGGCTCCTCCCCAAACATTTGGCTTAGTATGCTGGAGAAGTAGTCAATGACGGGTAAGACCTGCTGCAAGTATTACCAACCTAAGACAGGGAACAGACCAAAAGCTGTCTGTCCACCCCATGACGGGTAAGGAATACCTCTGCAGAGGCAACCTAAGACAGGCATTCTCCCAGCCAATTTTAATAGAGTCTCTGACAGGTCATGTCGCCCCTGAACAGTCAGCTGCGGCCCAGAGACCTTGCTCTATTAAAACAGAAAGGGGGAACTGTTGGCAGCCTACCACACAAACAATGTGTGCTGTACCACGCCCTAAGATGGCACCGACTTCCTGAGTCACTACAAGCCGCTTCCCGCCGTTGCCTTTGCATTGGACAAACTGCGCATGACTACTACTCTCTGAGCCCGCGCCTTGGGCATGCTAATGAGGCATCAGGGCACTGTACCAATCCAGAACATACACGAACCCTCTAGACTGCTATATAAGCAGTGCTTCTGCCCCATTTCGGGGTCCTTCTCACAAAAGAGCTGTGCACAATAAATATTACCACAGAAGAATCCTGTTGTCCGCGTGAAGTTCTTGCCGGCAAGACTACAGTGCGGGACAAGTGGTGCCGAAGACCCGGGACCGTGACAAGTGGTGCCGAAGACCCAGGACCGGGACAGTTTTGCCTAGTTGTTAAATGTTTTACAATACACATTTAAACATACTTTAAATTATATCTAAATTAAAATAAGATTATTGCTTAAAACCAATGTTAGTTTTTGTCTCAGGCATTGAGGGAGTGTAGCTGATAGTGGTACCATACGCCCATAAAGTAGCTAAGTGTAACAGCATTTGTACAATCAGTAATTTTTTTTTTTTGGTCTTTTTGAGACAGGGTCTCCCTGTAGCCTCAGCTGTCCTGGAACTCACTCTGTAGACCAGGCTGGCCTTGAACTCACAAAGATCTGCCTGCCTCTGCCTCCCAAGTGCTAGGATTAAAGGCATGTGCCACCATGCCCAGCCCAACAATCAGTAATTTTTTAACTAAGACAAGTAAATTACACAAATGACCATAGAAGTTTAACTAATTAATAGAGCTGCATCCGAGTTGGAGGGGCCAGTTCCAGCTTGGAGGCTTTTTAGAATTGTACAAATGCATATTAACATTTACATAAATCCAATTAAAGATTGTTAACACCAAAAAGTATAAACCAAGTTTTGTATAGGTTGAATCTGTAAAGTGATTTATAGTTGACCTTTTAAAACACAGGAGTTTAGAAAGCTATAGGGGTTAAAACAAGATACTCATACACCCATACACACGTGTGCACACACACATACATACAAGTATACACAAACATATGTACAAAGGAAAAAAGGTTGTGAGATCAATCTGTGGGAAGAAAGTTACATTATTATCTTATACTCAATGAGAAAAGGTCATTTACACAATTAAAGTTGGGTTTGAGTCTTTGCAGAGGTCCACCGTCTGTCTCCTGAGTATTGGAATCAAAGCTGCACCTTCAAAACACAATGAAATATGAAGCACTGCCCCTGAGCAAGAGTGCCCAAGGCTTTATGCTTCCCAGTGAAACACAGAATACTGCAAAGCCAGCCCTTCCCCCACCAGCCATCCGCTGTTTCCAGAGCAGGAGAGGGGCACAGAACAAACATTGGACTAGATTAACCAGAGTATTTACAAACAGCTATGAACTGAAAAGCTTCATATTTTGCCTTTGGCATTTTCAAGGCAGAGTTTGCCCACAGTCAGAGCTGGCCAGGAGCACACTGCATAGACTAGGCGAGTCCTCAACTCACAGGCATCCACTTGGATTAAAGGCGTGGGCCATCATGCCAGGCTCTACAAGCCTGGAATTTACAAGCTCAATTTGCATCATAGAAGACTAGCCTCTAGAAGAGATCTTGGGGGAAGTTTAGCAGACAAAAGAAAACTTCAGCAGAATTAAGCAGTATTTTACACTATTTAACACGATTTACAGGGAAAAAAATTTAAAGAGGACTTTTTAAAAGCACATTTAGATTGTGGCTGGCTTTAAACAAGTTTCCATGCAAGCCAAGGTTGATAGATTAATTCCTGGGTAGGGAGTTGCCTCTACAACCCAAGCTGGCCTGTGCAAAGATGCAACTCTATAGAAGGCTGGAAGCAAAAGGCTTGAGCTTGCTCCACCAGCTTGCCTGTCCTCCCTGCCTCTGTGATCTTTGCCATCTGAACTGTGGTCAGAAGGCGGAAGCTGGGGCTTCTCCTAGGGGCCAGAGACCAGGCTGCAGGGCAGGTTCCAAGCCCATTTCAAAACCTATAGAAGGCAAGTGGACGGGAGAGGAAGAGCCCCTCTCACAATTTCTCTGAATACCCACCATCTGGGAAGGCTGGGGAAGCAACAGATGCCCCCAATCCAGGGAAGCCAAAACGGCACCTACGGGGTCCCTAATGGTGTCCTGCTGAGTGGGTGAAAACCCACAAGAGAATGCAAGCTTTCCAAAGCCTATCAGAGAAAGGGTCTCCAGCACACAGGCCAAGTCACCATCAGCGCCGTCCACAGGCACACCAGCAGAGTCAATACGAGAACTCCCTCTGTGTCCATGCCTTCACTGATTTGGAGATGCTAAACTTTCTCCATGCCACAACTTGAAACACAACAGCCACAGCAAACCACAGCACACAGTCAACAAACACATGCCATACATCACAAAACAATTTCTCCTGAAACATAGCTTCCTTAAAGGTGTCATTTCCCATCTGTCAGGTTGTGAGCTCCAGAAGCCCATTGGAATGCAGAGACACCTAAGATCCATGTTGCCCAAGAACCTGCTGTACCAGGCATAGCCTTTGGCTATCCTAAAGCAGGCCACCACCAATTACTCAGGAATCTTCCGCCTCGCCTTCCGACCCACCCCACCCTCAATGAATCCCACTCCCACCTTCTCCCTTAAATTCCCAAGCCAGACGCCATTCTGTGCTTGGCTCTATCTTTCCCCTGAGCCTACCCCCTGGCTACCCTGAATTAAACTTTGCTCCGAACAACTTAGACCTTGTGGCCTTTCATTCCGGGGGGAGCGCGCCATAACCTTACACCATCTTGCAGAGATTCTAGCTTACCAAACTGGTCTCTGTCAGGTTGAGATCCAGAAGCCCATTGGAATGCAGAGACACCTAAGACCGGAGGTCCTAGAACATGCTCTACCAGGCATAGCCTTTGGCTATGCTAAAGCAGGCCACCACTGATTACTCAGGAATCTTCTGCCTCGCCCTTCGCCCTTCTGGAAGCCAGATTCCAGATTCCGACCCACCCCACTCTCACTGAATCCCACTCCCACCTTCTTCCTTAAATTCCCAAGCCGGATGCCATTCTGGGCTTGGCTCTTTCCCCTGAGCCTAGCCCCGGCTACCCTGAATTAAACTTTACTCCAAAGAACTTAGACCTCGTGGCCTTTCATTAGGGGGGAGGGGGGAAGAGAGCCATAACCTTACAGTCTCCATGCCCCACAAACGTGGTGCCATTATGTAGGAAGATTTTCTTTTTATGCCCAGCAGGGACCACATGGCCCTGGGGTGGAGCCAGACTCTTGGCCATGCAGTGCCCTGAGGCATGCCAGATGGACAGCTAGCCTGGATTTCAAGCTGGATTTCCCTATAGGAATAGAGGACTGGGATGCCTCATGCTGGGATCAAAAGGAGAGGAGCGGCCAGTAGCAGAAGTCGGGCAGCCTTCATAGACAGGGGCTTGGGTAACTTTCCATGATATAAGGTTGGTGGCTTAGCCTGTGATTGGATGGTTAACCCAGACTGCCATTTTAGAATATTGGGAACTGAAATACCATTCATGAGTCTGCCAGCAACCTAAGATTCCAGAATTTTATTGATGACAGGGACCGAAGGTGCACTTTCTTTAGCTACTTCCTGCTGGACAGCAATTCAGCAAATAGGGGTTGTCTCAAAAGGCTGGAACATTGGTCTGAAGTGTGGGGGTCAAGCGTGTAGGCAATGGTAGGTTGACCTGAGGGGATTCAGTTAAGAGCATCTGATTCACTGTCAGGTCATCTCATTGATTTGGTCTTGAAAAAAAAATTTTGTTTTTAATTTTTTTTTTTATTAATCCTATTCACTTCCATATGTGTATGAATGTATTGTCTGCATGCAAGTCTGTGCACCCATGTCGTGCAATGCCGCGGAGGTCAGAAGAGGGTGTCGGATTCCCCTGGAACTGGAGCTCTCCTGGAATTGGAGTTTCAGACGGTTCTCGGCCTCCATTTGGGTGCTGGGGATCTAACCCGGGTCCTCTGCAAGAGCGGTCGGCGCTCTTAACTGCTAGGCCATCTCTCCAGCCCCGAAAAAAAAAAAATTTTTAAGCACGAAATAATCATCATTATGAGGAAGATGGATATCAATGTGCCAAGGAGGGGAAGAAGTGAAGGCAAGAATAATTAAGCACAAATTTTAAGCAGGGAACCAAGAGAAGTCTGAACAGGATGAATTCCAAGGGCTTCCAAAAGCTGCTGGGTCTCTCCTCATTTCTCTTTAGGCTGCCATGTTGGACTCGGGAATTGCTCTCTAGGCACATTTATAGTTGTAGGAGTAGCTAGAATCACAGTGTGAATTCCCTCCCAGATGGCTTCTAGACAGGGAGAGAGAAGAAATTTAGCCATCATTTAATTTTAGATAAAAACAATAGTGGTTTTTGTTGTCTGTTTGTTTTCGTGTTTATTTTTATGTTTGTTTTTGGCTTGCAACTAGGTAATGGAGAGTTGATTAGGCCAAGATTTGAAGTCTTGCATCTGAATGGCATTTTCTTATTAAGGACAAATCATTAATGAGAAATTGTGTGAACAACATCTCCTATGAACAGAAGCCTAATGTCTGGGAAATGCAGTCCTTTGGACTCTAAAGAATTATAGAAATAATATTAATTTTTGGTTACACGTTCCAGTTGGATGTTTAAAACGATCCAGTTGGCACAAATAAACTAATTTATTTTTACTTTTCAGGTTGGTTGAAGATCTGTTCCCCAGGATCACAAGGGCTTGGGTGGAGTATCTGGCTCCTTAGAACTTTCTTTTACCAGTTCCATCTATGTGAGTATAAATTAGAAGGTTCTGCTCAACTGTGGCTTCATTCAGAAGCATGAAGAAAACTCCTTCCTGTGTTGACCTGCCTGTTTGTAGACTGGACACTGGTTTAAGTCCTGTTAGTTAGAACTCCATAGCCTCCTTGTACAAGAGGACAGGGGATTCATCATTGTTACACCAGACATTTCAAGAGACATCCCATAGTGCCCTGAAACTTAGTTGACTCTGGAGGATGAGAGACAAAAAAGTGTCCCTCTAAGCCTCTCTGCCCAGATTAGCATAGGCTTCAAAGTATGATTATCAAAATCCAAGAAGATCAGTTATATCAGTTTTGTACCTTTAATTACTATATAAAATGTAGCAATCTTGAATAAAGACCCAAATAGTTTGACTAGATATATTTATTATTTTTAAGTTAGTCTTCTATACAAATTAATTTGTGGTTTGACTGAGGTTTGAACTTGGAAAAATTAAAATTATTTTAGATTTAGGTATGTAAAGGGCTTCCCAGATAATTTCACTAGAAGTTAAAGAAAGATTCTTAGGGTAGGCAAGCTGGGAATCTCAGCAGCTGCCCCAAGGAGAAGAATGGAAAGGAGACATGAAAAAGCAATGAGACTGAGTATATTAGAGCTTGCGTGGGGGCCCAACACCTGGCAGACTGACGGCCACGTGACACGGAAAAGAAAGTTTTAGAGAAAAAGTAGAGAAGTACAAGATGCTAGCATAGCCCAGAGCATTAAAGAAAGTAACTTCCTGGAAGGGATATGAAGAAGAAAAGGAGAGATTATGCTTTGCAGGCAGACTTACAGAGACCTACATGTCTGTTGCCAGACCCAGTAAGCACTGGGACGCTGCACACCCTTCTGCTGGCAGAAAAGGTGTGATGAAGCAAACAGAGAAGAATTTGATAAGCAGAGCAAGAGTTAGGGCATGGTTGACCATCTTGCCTGCGTGGTGTTCGATATCGGCAAGATCTGTGTGGAAATTTATCAGGTTTATATTGAGGCAACCTCGATAGTGTCCTAGAGATGTGGCAGCCATGACAGGTGTCCCTGTCGTGATGTGAGACTCAGGGAAGAGAATGTCCAAGTTGCATCCCAAGAATAAGCAAGGCGCACCCTACATGAGGGCATGGGGAGATGTTCAGTGAACTGGTACAACTTGAAAGGGAGTCAGATGTCTCTGGAGAGAAGGGAAGACGTCCAGGCAACAGCATTAGAGGAAGGAGAGAGAGCAGGAGTGTGAGGAGATGAGGAACAGAGTGGAGGGCAAAGAAGGCAGTGAAAGAGATGAGTAGCTCCCTGAGCAGACAGCTGTACCCGCCAGAGGCAGACATGGTCCTCATCATTGGAGGTCTGCGCTTTGGGTTTGGAAAGAGGGAACAGGTCTTCAGAGACTTGGGAGTTCCTCCTGGGTTTCAGCACCAAATGTATGGAAAGAGGTGTAGCGAGGACCATTGACCAAGACCCCTCCATGGGGGACAGCAGTTTCCTGGGGAATAAACTTTGGGCTGCCTCTTCCTGGGGTCAAAGGGTAGCAGGTGTCAGGCAGCCTTTACAAGCAGTTAGGGGCTCGGGTAAGTTTCCGTGACACAGGTTGGGCAGCTCAGAGCATTACTGGTCTCCTGACAGAGAGAGGAACTTGTCTGGGCTGAGCTCCAACCCACCCCAATATCAAGAACTGCTACATCATTTTAGGAGTCTGCCAGCAACCTAACATTTGGTTCATTTAAATTTTTTCTTTGTAAGACAAGTACCAACAAATTTGCTTACAAAAAAAATCCCAATTGTGAGTCCCCTGGCCTGCATTCTTTTTTTTTTTTTTTAATTCTTTATTTATTTTTCTCTATGCATATGAGTGTACTGTCTGCATGCAGGTCTGTGCACCCGTGTCGTGCAATGCCGCGGAAGTCAAAAGAGGGTGTCGGATTCCCCTGGAACTGGAGTTCTCCTGGAATTGGAGTTTCAGACGGTTCTCAGCCGCCATGTGGGTGCTGGGGATTGAACCCGGGTCCTCTGCAAGAGCAGTCAGCGCTCCCAACCACTAGGCCATCTCTCCAGCCCCAAGCCTGCATTCTTTTAAACTTGAGTGTACTGTTTTGTAGACTTGCCTTTATACTGCTTTTGAATTACGCTTTACTGATTCTCAAGTACTTAGATGTTTTAACTCTGTTATCAGTATTTACCTCTTAGAGAGTTGTATCAGGAAGTCTGAGTGGTAAGTAGAAATCTCTAATTAACAAACTCTGGAGAATCTGATTTCTCAATAGAGAAGCACTGCCTAATCCCAGTGGGAGTCACTGAGGGTCAAAGCAGAGTGACTCAGCTAAGAGACACCTACCGTCAGCCTCCCACCCGTCTGATTTTTATCATCTAATTCCTGGACTAGCCAGCCATGTCAACATCACCTGGGAGCCTTTTAGAAAGAGCTGGACCTGTTAGGTAAAAAATAAATCCCCCTATATAGGTAGATTATAAACCCTCCTGGAGTTTTGCCAGCTTTTTCCTTTTTCTATATTCAGTCTGAATTTTATTTTTATTTATTTATTCATTTTTTGTTTTTGTTTTTTGTTTTTTACATACCACATGAGCTTGGGACAGTCTGAATTTTATTAACTGATACATAAAAACAAAAAATAGCTAGGCATGATGGCACATGCCTCTAATCCCAGCACTCAGGAGGCAGAGGCAGGCTGATCTCTGTGAGTTCAAGGCTGGCCTGGTCATCACAGTGAGTTCCAGACCAGCTGGGGCTACAGGGAGACCCTGACTCAAAAAGACAAAAAAATCATATATATGTATATATATATACATATATATACATATATATACACATATATATATGTATATATATATATATATATGATACAATGTGACATCTCAATAAACATATACTGTAATGTATAAATCATCTGTGTCAGCACACATTTCTTTTTGATAGTGGAAACATTCAAATTTCTTTCTTTTAGCCTTTTGAGATCTACAGTACATGAAGGTTGCTCACCCTACTAGCCCATACACCAGCACTTCTTATATCCATACAATGGAATGTGGAGCCCACTGAGTGTTCCTCCCCGGTCACTCACTCTCCCCTTCGCCCTGTCTCCAGTCTCTAGTAACCATCATTCTCCTATCAACTTCTTTGGAATCAGTGTTATCAACTGTCCAAACCTGGATTCCTTCTTTCTCTTTTCATATTTACAACACACTCTTAATTTGAGTATCACTAATCTCCATGTCTGTAGGAAGGAACCAAATCACAGAATCATGAAATGATATCTAGTTAAGTGGACTGGATTCAAATGATAAGGTTTTGCTGGGAATCTCAGCTCTGCCAATCATTAGAAATGAAGTCATGCATACATGTTAATAACATCCCTTAAGAGTTTGTAAAAAATGGGACTTGGTGGTGCATACTTTTAATCCCAGCAATCACTCAGGAGACAGAGACAGGCAGATCTCTATGAGTTCCAGGTGCTGTATAGTAAGGCCCTGTCTCAAAAAAAAAAAAAAAAAGAATTTGTAAAAGGTAAGCACCATATTAAAGTGTCCCAAATGTGTAGATGTGAAACCTTGGTCACTAGTGGGAAGTGGCAGTGTGATAAGGAACCTCAAGATTGCCCATAGCTATGCCATATTCTGAGCTTCAGCTGAGCCCAGCAGTTAAAACTTAAAGTATGGGAATAAAAGAAAAGTTTAATTCAATTGAAATGGGACAGGAGTTTTGAGAACAGGTCAGCATGTACCTGGTTGCTCAGAAACTCACTCATTCTGCATGGCTTCTCTATTTTATGCTTGGCTTGCTTTTAGAGACTAGGAATTGTCAGAGGGGCTTACCACCCCTAAGCTTGGGAACTTAAAGTTTCCACCCCTGGATATAGTTTTTCCTATATACACACCCTTAACTAAGGGTTTGGTGTGTAGCTGACTAAAGACTTTCTATTGGCCTGATTTTGTGTCTGAGTGGTTTTCTCTGGTGAAATCACCCTATTACAGCAGTATCCTTAGAGGTAGAGCCTTCTGAAAGAAAGGTGATTGGGCACGTACCCTTGAAAGGGGTATCAGGGTCTCTCTCCTACTCCACAGCCAGCAGAGGGTAAGCAGTCAACTTCCACTGAGTGTTTGTACTGCCATGATGCACCACGCTGCAATAGGTCCCAATAGCCAGGACAAGTGGACTGAAGCCTCAGAAAATGTCAGTCAACAGGTTCCTTCCTTATATGTCCAGTATTTTATCACAGAAACAGAAAGGGGAGCTAATATACTCTCTGAATCTGATTTAAAAAAACAAAAACAAAAAAACAGGGTGCCCCTGTAGCCACAGATGGCCTGGAACTTGCAATGGAGACCAGGCTGACCTCAATCTTATATAGATCCACTTGCCTTTACCTCTTGATTGCTGGGATTAAGGACTTGAACCACCACATCCAAGTCTATTTTCTCATTAAACATTCAAAAGTAAAAGGACATCTCTTCAGCATGTGGATGCAGAGCTTGGGGGGCCTTTACCTTTCTCTCATTTAAGCACATCACACCATGTAGCTGCACTTAGCATGACATCTGACTTTTCAGATGAGAAAGACACACCATGACAGAGGGGCAGACAGAGGGGCAGACGTCCCCTACCTCTGCCCTTTGATGAGGGTTCCTTAACTACAGAGTGAATAACAACCTCCTGAGTCAAGTGACAATGGAGCTTAAAGGGATTTGTAAAAGGTAAATAGTAAAGACTATAGTTTCAGGGATCATTTCTATAGTTTGTAACTAGAGAAGTTTCTCTGACTGTGTAGAGTACCAGAAACCACGAGGACAAGATGAGAGGCAGTGCTTCCTCCTTTAAAAAAAAAAAAAAAAAAAAAAAAAAAAAGGTAAATATTAAGCCGGGCTTGGTGGCGCACGCCTTTAATCCTAGCACTTGGGAGGCAGAGGCAGGCAGATCTTTGTGAGTTCAAGGTCAGCCTGGTCTACAGAGTGAGTTCCAGGACAACTAGGGCTCCAGGGAGACCCTGTCTTGAAAAGACCAAACAAAAAGGTAAATAGTAGGTACTTGCCCTAGTGTTTCCGAGGTCGACTGGAATCTACACAAACAACTCTGCAGCTGAGGGAACCAGCAGCCGCAGAGAGAAAGGCAGGAACTGGGAGCTTCTTCAAAGTGATTGACAAACAGATACCTCTCAAGACTTGTCTCCTGACTCAGCCCCCCTGAGAGACCTGGGTTGGAACAAAGTTCAGCTCTGCTCCTCAAAGGGAGAACAGGTATGCTTTGCCCATACAAAGGGACAAGACATTTGCTTCTGCAAGTAGCCTGTGGGAAGGGCTTGAACAACCACTGCTTACAGAAGACAGCTCTCATTTTTTAGAGAGGTCTTGCTAGAGAGAGTCCTGCAGCTGCTGTCAGGACCTTAACAAAAAGAAAGAAAAATCTATCTGGCTCTGCCGTTCTTCCTTGGCAGCGCTGCCTCCCCAGGGAAGCATCCTGTGGCATTTCCACAGAGGCCATAGCCTAGCAAGATGCTACCTGCAGGTCTGTGTGTTTCCTGTGTTGTCAGAGCCCTGGAAGAAATGCTGTGGATGTTCTCACTAGTTAAAGAATCTCTGCTTCAGAATTCTGGAGAGCTCAACACCAGCCTCTGTTCCATATTCTCCTAAAGGTTTTTTTTGTTTTTTTTTTTTTGTTTTTTTTGTGTGTGTGTGTGTGTGTGTGTGTTGTATTTTGAGATAGGGTCTCCCTGTAGCCCCAGCTATCCTGTCCTGGAACTCACTATGTAGACCAGGCTGGCCTTAAACTCACAGAGATCTGCCTGCCTCTGCCTCCCAAGTGCTGGGATTAAAGACATATGTAAATGTATTGAGTACACTAAAGCGACAGAAGACCCTATTTCAAGTCTTCCAAACTCTAATGATTCTTTGTCCCACCTCCATATTTAGTTTCTTGTACATGTCCTTATTGTGGGTTTAGAAAAAAGGAAAAGTGTACAAATATGCTCACAAAATAAAAATTTGCCAAAAATTAACTTCTCAAAAGGTGAGTTGACATTAGTACAGGTATATTATGCAAATCACTTAAACTGTGTGTCAAATTCCTTAAAACAGAAAGACTCAAGATACAGAATCACAGAATTGGTTTTATTTAATGTTTACCCAATGTAGATACATTGTGACTTTATTTTAATTTTTTAAATTTTATTTATTTTTGTATGTGTATGAATGTACTGTCTGCATGTAGGTTTGTGCACCCGTGTCGTGCAATGCCGCGGAGGTCAGAAGAGGGCGTCGGATTCCCCTGGAACTGGAGTTCTCCTGGAATTGGAGTTAAAGATGGTTCTCAGCCACCATGTGGGTGCTGGGGATCGAACCCAGGTCCTCTGCAAGAGCAGTCGGTGCTCTTAACCACTAGGCAATCTCTCCAGCCCCCCATTATGACTTTTTAAACCAAGGTGGAAAAAAATGGACTTGAGATAATTAGTATTAGAATTCATAAGAATAATTCAGTATCTTATTAGCCTTATAATAAACTAACCATGTGAATTTAAGAGAATCAATTTATTGCTATGTAATTATTAAACTGACTACATTAACTTATTTATATTTAAATTGTGATTTGCATCACGATGGCAAATAATTTTAAACTCTTTGTAGTATGTGCCCCTTATAGTTTTTGTTATAGTTTTGGATATTAAATGTTTCCCAAATGACCATATGCAAAAGGGGCTTAGTCAACAGTCAGTGGCTCTGTTAAGAGGTGGAGGAACCTCTAAAGAAGTAAAGCCTATTGGAAGTTAGGCTGTTGAGGTATCCCAAGAGGAGACATCAGAGCTTCCCTCTTCTCTCCTCTTCTCTCTTCTCCTCTTCTCTTTTCTCCTCTCTCTCCTCTCTCTTCTCTCTCTCTCTCTCTCTCTCTCTCTCTCTCTCTCTCTCTCTCTCTCTCCCCACCCACACACCAATTCTTGACTTCCATGAGGTGGCCAGCCTTCTCTAACCTGTACTTCCACCATGATGTGCTGTGAGATGCTATATGGCCAGGCACTCACAGATGAGTTTAAGAACCCCTCATGCTGAATTTGGGTAAAATCCATGTCTGTATTTGGCTCATGCCAAGGAACTTTGTATGAAGCTAAGCTTAAAGGTGAAGACTAATCTAATGGAGGAAATCTCAAAGTAATACAACATTCAGGCAGTGGCATCGCTATGCCATGATGCCCTGCCCTGTGTGGGCTCAAAGCAGCACAGCTGACCAACCATGGCCTGAAACTCCTGAAATCATGAGACAAAAATCAGTATTTCTTCTTTAGGTTGAATCATTTTTTGGTATTTTGTTACAGTAATGGATGTCATTTAACTGAAAATCATTTCACTGATATAGGATTCCTAGTTGCTTGGTTGAACAATTAGTGCTCAGTATTTAATGGAGCAGAATCTAGATGAACTGGAAACATTAAGGTGGATGTGTTCTGAAAGTGAGCGAATGTCAGTTCTAGGCCTACACATTCATGTGATTATTTACTCATTCCTTACTCTAGCAGTCATGGATGGCCAGGCATTTGCTGGCTCCTTTATACAGATACAAATAAACATATGGTCCTAGCTCTTGAATGAGCTAAACATATAACTTGGAAAGCAATCTATGTTAAAAAAAAAAAAAACAAAATGAAAAATATAATGTAAATAACAAAATACTGGATGCTTAAACATAAGTCTGGTGATATAGGACACAGTTATAGATTTTCCAAGTGAATGTTAGAGGAGATACTGGAAACTGGTTCATCTGAAAATATATATTAGTCTCTTTTTCCACAGTAAAAAAAATTCTGAGTTACACAGATGGCTGCTCAGAGTAAGGACTGTGTTTCCCAGCTACTTGCAGCTACATGTGGCCCTGCTAAAGTTCCAGCCAGTAGATGTAAATCGAACATTTTATCACCTCTGTGTGATTACAGTGAGCTGAGATGTTGTCTTTGGTCTTCTGATAGAGGACCACACCGAAAAGATGGAGGCCTGACGTAGAAGTGAGGAGACAGTCCTCGTTCCAAACCTGGGCTTTTACATTAGGCTTGGCTACTAAGTCACTTGTGGTGGTCCAAAATCCTCATACAGGAGGTGTTCCTGGAGAGCTCATTAGGCAGATAGGATGAAGAAAGTTCATCCAGATAGGGAGCAATGTGAGGAAAAGACTGTAAAAGCAAGCAGAAGCTTCCTAGGGAGGAAGCATCACAAGGGGAAAAGGAAACATTTTATTCTGCCAGTGTTTTCCCTTTTTAAAACTTACATGGGGAGCTAGAGAGATGTCTCAGTGGTTAAGAGCACTGGCTGCTCTTACAAGAGGCCCAGGACCAGTTCCCAGCACCCACATGGTAGCTAACAACCATCCATAACTCCAGTTACGGGGGCCCCGATGCCCTCTTTGGACCTCCATGGGCATTGTACAGCGTGAGTACACTTGTACACATGCAAGCAGAACACTCATACACACAAAATAAAAAAAAAATATATTTAAAACTCCCATGGACTCACTCAGACATCCTAATTTGCTCTGACCGTGGTGAGGACCCATCGTGCACTGTGCAGTGAGACCTGGATTTAAACCCAAGTTGGTGGATTCAACACAGGTGCCAATCTAGTCATGAAAATCTTGACCCTTCCCCTCCCATTGCAGGTTCTTTATTCCCCTGAGAGTTTATTGTGTTAGCTAGCACAGTGATTCATATATACAGTCCTCACAGTACAGCAGAGCCTCTGTGTTGTCTGCTGTCTGTGACAAGTGGAACTAGAAAATAGAATGTGCCAATAAGAATTTCTTTTTCCCCTGTTCTTTATCTTAAATTTCTCTTCTTTGTTACTCATGGGTGACTAAAAAGTCCAGGTACTATAAGGACTTGCTAGCTAAGGATTTTAAAGTTAACTTCAAGAAGCCAAAGAAAGACATGTCACCAGGCTCTTCTGGAGCTAAGCTGAGCACAGATGGGAGAAAGTGCTTCTTCCAAGCAAGCAGCTCTAGTTGTGTACTGAGCCGAGCGGCTCCTGGTCATCCTTCTCTGAGTAATGGAATTTTATTTCATTTGTTCCTGTGCACACAGTACATTTCTCTGGACACTTTATTCAAATATTCTGAGGACATGAAAATAAGTCTAAAAATTGGTATTAATTTTATCTTCATAAGCGTGAAATGCGGTTTGGTTTGTCTCACAGCTAGGTTTCACACCCTGCTATGGGAAGGCGATCGGCAGTGCTCTCCTTGAGGGTGTATTGATGCTTCTAACATAGAGACTCAGTTGTAGCTGGGAGTCGAACAAAATAGGGCACTCGATGCTGGATTTCAGGTCAAGTCCTCTGAGGTGCCCGCTTCAATATATTCTGTCTCTGTCGTGCCTTCTTTGGCCAGGGCACTTTTGTCCTATTAGCAGTGAATAAAAGAACCAAATCAAGCTGGGCTTGGCATGGTGGTACAAGCTTTTAATCTGAGCAATTGGGAGGCCGAGGTAGGTGGATCTCTGAGTTCCAGTCCAGCCAGGGCTACATAGTGATTTCTTGCTTCTATTAACAGACATGAATACGATGAGGCAAAAAAAAAAGCCTTGAGAGAAATGAAATTTATACTTAGAATGTAAGTATATGTTTAGTGGTTTGCAAAGAATTTACTAAATATTTCCAACACTCTGAGATTTAATTATTGTATTTGGAAAAATTTGAAAAAACTTAGAATCTCATTCTTACAGGTGATCGAGTAACCTGTTCTCAATCGACAGAGCTTGGGATTCAAGTCTCTGTCTTAAGATTTTAGAGTGTGTGTGTGTGTATTTGTGTGTGTGTGTGTTGTGTGTGTGTATGTGTACATGAACATGCAACACAGGTACACAGGTGCATGTGTATAGTGAGTGTAGAGACAAGAGAACAATCTCAGATGTTGGAGCTGTCCTAGCTTTTATTATCACATTTATTTATTTATGTGTGTATGCATGTGCATGTACAACTCCACACATGTGCACATGCCACATCATGTGTATGGATGTCAGAGGACAGCCTCCAAGGGTTGGTTCTCTCCTTCCACAATTTATATCTCAAATCCAGGAATCAAACTCAGTTTATCAGGCGTGGCCAAAGGCACCTTTACCCTTGAGCCATGTCACTGGTTTCTTCTTGGTTTTTGAAACAGTCTTTCACTAGGGCCTGGGACTCCCCAGTTAGACTAGACAGACTGGACAGTGAGCCTCAAGGATCTACCACTGAGATCATAAGCACATTCCACCATACCCAGCTTTTTTTTTTCATGTGTATGAGTATATTGCCTGTATGTATATAAGTGCACCCTTCCCATGCAATGCCCTCAGAGGTCAGAATAAGGCTTTGGATTCAACCTAGAAATGGAGTTATGGGTGGTTGTTAGCCACCATATGGGTGCTAAGAATCGAACCCAGGTCCTCTGCAAGAGCATCCAGGTCTTAACCACTGAGCCATCTCCCCAGGCCCCAATACTCGGTACTGGTTATTAAATTTTCAGCCCCATTATCCTGTCTCCTGTAACCTAAAACAGTGTATGAATGTGTGCATGGGTATTTGTAAGAATCAAGAAAGTGCAGTAACTGCAGTAACCACAAGGGCAGTTCCTTGAAAACAGGAACACATGACGATTATCCCATTTGTGTTACAAACAATAGATGGGATTAAATCCATAACATCTGTCTGAGGTCTTGCGTATACTGGTCTCAGTCAGCAGGGATTAGAAAGGGCAAAATTCTTCTCTGATAAGATAAGGGTGCCATTTTACTTCCTCATTTCATGCTGGATATACTGTTTCAATAAAAGAAAGAACAAGCCCTTGTTCAGGAGCACAGTCCTGAGAGAATTCTGAAGTACCAAGTTCTCAACACTCTGGCTCCACACTTGGCTAGAAATGGGCGTTAAGAGTCAGGTTGCTTTTCTAAGCCTAAGGAACAATCTGCGGAAGAGGGGGAGTGATAGAATGTAAGGGCTGCGATTGGGGTGAACGGTAAAACTACAGCAATATAATGTGGACACTTATTTGATCAACTTGATTGTACATACAAGCCCCTCCAGCTGGATGGTGGGAGCCTTGGGCTGTGTGGGTTTGGGCACAACTGCTTGCAAATTGGTTTTATACGAAGATCCACTCTGTAAGATTTGCTGTTTAAAAGGGTATACTTAAAAATAACATATATTTATATAGAGAGGTATTTCAGTAGAGATTTATCCAGAAAGACAAAATAAACCATATAAGTTAATGGACTTGATTTCTCTGAAGTCATAGTCCGGTCATATAGCTTTAAAAAGCAAAGTGTATATTGGGTAAAATTAATTTGGCAGGTACTCAACTCTGCCCAAGCTTTATCCACATATTATAGGATATTTTAAGGCTTAGTGAAATGTTTAGATTAGTTAAATTTGATTGTAGGTTTTGGTGAAAATGGTAATACATTTGAACTAATTGGGAATATAAAATGTTAATTGTTTTATTTATAATTTGTATTGAACTTCCAACAGTAACTTTGGGGTTAAGGTATACAAATGGTATCTATATTTTTCTGAATTATACAATATCACATTGTAAGACTTTCTTTCTTTTACTTGTAGGACAATTTAAAGGAATTAAGTTTAAATTTACTTCCCAAATAAGTAGCATACAGTCAATGAGAAACAGTTTGGGTAAATTTAATGAAAACTTAAGCCTTGGCTCCTGTTTATGGGTATGTGTAATACAATTTAGGCATTGATAGGTCAAAATATAAAAATTTAAAAAACAAAAAGAGGGAGGTGGGAGGTGGGGTAGTATCCCTTCTGGGATACAAATGGAAAACTCTGTGTTCCAATCCTATTGACAATTTTTCAATTTTGAGATCTTGAAACTAACAATGGGAGATTTGTATGTTACCACAGGTAAAAACACCAATCTAAATGCCTGAAAACATACAACTTTTGGCTGTGCAGGATGGACTGGGAAATGCCAGCAGAGAGGCTGACCCATCTGAACATTAAAGAAAGAGGAACCTCAGACTGCCTGAGTCACAGACACTGAGCATCTCTCTGAATTCTATTGGGGTTAACTGTTTATAATGGGCGCTAATGAAGTTTACCTTCCAGCTGACCTTCCAGATACTACCTCTCCCCTTTATAGGAAAAGAAAAACATGATGGTATGAAACCACTCCCTAACTGTAAATTATAGCCAACTGTTATAGTGGTAATTTCTTATAAAACAGGTATAACTAACCTTTTTTTTTATTGACTGTAGGCCTGGAAAATGTGAAAGGATAATTCCTATCTAGAGCCAAATTCAATATAAAGTCTTTATAAGCTGTGTAACTAAGAAAAATAATATATTAGTACAAGGAAGCTCTGACATCCAGCAATGAATTATTCTGCCTAGGAGATGTTGGCTAGGGGATTCAAAACCCAATTACCAAAGCTTTTGCCTATAAGGGGCAAATATATGCAAGGAGGAGAGAAGGCCAAGTAAGTCCCTGTTGTCGAAGACCGGTGTAGAGCATGAAAAAATAGTATTGAGACATCACTTGCTAATACAAAACATCCTCTGAAATGAAATCGCAGAAAGAGTCAATTGGACCGATAAAAGGCACTCCTAAAGGCAAATACAGGGGAGGAGAAGATAAGAAAGTTCCCTGGGAGAAGAGAGGGGGAGCACCTATGGTCATCCTTGGGACAATCATAGTCGCGATACTACTAGATCAGCGTAGCATCCGCACTTCGTCGCCACCAGATCATTGACAAAGACCATAGTGCCATTGTGAGTGGAGGCAGTCATTATATCGCCAAATCTACTTGCGTGCTACAGCTGCTCATCCTTGGCGGAATAAACTCACAGTGGATTCCACAAACTTATGTCCTCTAGTTTTAGGAGATGTTATAAGCCAATAAGAACTTGTTACCCTGTTATAGTGAAATCCAGTTTGTGGATTAGCATACCCATCTGTATTAGTCGCTTTCTGTTGCTGTTGATAAAGACACCAGACCAAGGAATTGTATAAACAGAAGAGTTTATTGAGCTTACGCTTGGCAGTTCCAGGGAATTAGTCCATTGTGGCGGAGGCATGTGGTGGATCTGGAGCAGCAAACAGAGGGCCACATCTCGCAAAGAGCACAGGAAAACAGAGAGGAAGCAATGTAGAGCAAGAGGCTTGTTAAGCTCACTAAGCCTGCCCCCAGTGACACACTTCCTGCAGCATGGCCACACCACACCCCAAGACCTCCAAAAACAGCGCCACCAAACTGGAGACAAAGTGCTGAAAGACCTTAGAGCCTATGGGGGACACTCATCAAACCACACATCCCCACTCCCTGGCCCCATAGGCTCATGACCATATAAAATGCCAAATGCATAGTTAGTCCAACCTTCAAAAGTCCTATAGTCTTTACCATTTCAATGCCATTCAAAAGTCCACAGTCCCAAGGTCATCTTCTGAGACTCAGGCTCAATCTCTTAACTGTTAAGCTCCTTAAAATAAAAGGCAAATTACATACTCCCAATGTAAAGTGGAACCGACATACAATTCTATTCCAAAAGGGAGGAATGAGGCATAGTTTTTGAGGAAATACTGGACAAAACAAGACCGAAAACCTGCCGGGCAAATGCCAAGTCCAGTAGCCTCCACATGCAACCATCTGTGCACTTGACTTCCAAAGGCTTAATGGCTCAGCACTTCCAGCTTCTTGCAGGAACATACTCTCTTTCTTAGGGGTACCCGGTACCCTCCCCATATGCAGCTCTGCCTTGGCCAAATATCTCACATGTCTGGATCTCGAAAGTCTTCTTGGGATCTCCAGATGCCACCAGGCTCTTCACATTCACAGCGTTCACGCAATGGCACTATCAGGGCCTTCTTATTCAGGGAACCCCTGCTGTACTCTGCATGGCCTCTTTGGCTCTCTGAAACCATGGAGGAAGAACTGATAACCACTCTTCACTTGTGCGAACTTCATGCCTCTAACGCCAGTCAGCACCACGTGAATGGAAACTACCGAGTTGGCTGCATCCTGGGATGGACCCTGACCATTCCAACCACATTTGTAACTTTTCTCTGCCCTGACTTGCTGGAGGATTAGCTGGGTGTGGTCTTGCCCATGAAGGTAATGATTCTTTTGTTTACTTGTAAAACTCCAGGCCTCTCCGTACTCACTTTAATCTCCTTCTCAAAAGGAAACTCTCCTTCCACAGCCTTGGCACCCACCTTTAATCTTCTAGTGCAGTTTTCAGATCCAACTCTCCTTCACATTGCCTTGGCCCCACCTTTAATATTCCTAGTGCAGTTATCAGATCCAAACTGTAAATTTTGCATTTCTTTCTGCCCAATCTGCTCTTTTTCACTGTATAGATCTGTATAATATCACCATTAAAAGCCACGCACCATTTCTACGTTAGGCTGTCTTGACATATCCTCCACCAAAGAAACTAGCCCATGACTTTTCAACTTAGCTTTAGGCAAGCATTTGGCCTGTGGGCAAAATGCCTGCTCCCAGACTCTTTATCAAAATATCACAGTTGCTGCCTAAGTCTTTATTTCCCCTGGAACTACATCTCTTGCAGCCATGCCTTCCAGGCTACCTTTAAGCTCCCGTTACAGTCAGCAACAGTCCTTTCCAGCCCCAACGTTCCAAAAGTCTTCCCCCACACTCTCTCCAACATACACATGTTCAGGTTCTTCACAGCCAACCAGCCCACTCTCTGTTACCAATAATTGTATTGTCACTTTTCTGTTGCTGTGATAACACCAGACCAAGGAACTTATAAAAAAGAAGAGTTTCTTTGAGTTACATTGGTGGTTCCCGGGAATTAGTCCATTTTGGCGGAAGGCATGGCGGCTAGAGCTCGGTAGCAGCAAAACGGGGGTCACTCCCTTCTCCGAGGGTCACGTCTCTCAAAGAGCACAGGAAACAGAGAGGGATTAGAACGTAGAGCACGAGGCTTGTTAAGTTCACTAAGCCTGCCCCCAAGTGACACACTTGTGATTGACACAATTCCTCCAGCATGGCCACACAACCCAAGACCTCCAAAAAACAGCACCACCAACTGCGACCAAGCGTTGAATACCTAGAGCCTATGGGGGACACTCATCCAAACCCCACACCATCCAGGCCATCTGTGTTTATGCTCACAGCTTAGCTTGCCATATTAATAATTAGTACTGCTTAAATGACTGTACATACAATTGCTTGTGCTTTGTTAGTATGACTAAACAGCTATCACTGGAAAAGCTGTCAAACCATTAAGGGAAACAACCTGAACAGAATAGAGTCCAAAAATGACATCTCCAGAGAAAATGGACTGTTTTGCTTTCACCCACTTGTGCCCCTATCCCAAAGCCTAGGGAAAACAATTTGCAGAATAAGAGGCAAGGTAGAATGTAAGGGCCTGTGGAGAGAGATTGGGGGTGAATCATGAGACTACAGCAATGCCTCCTACAACTGATCAACAGGCCTGTGCATACAAGCATCTCCGGAGATCTGAGCCCAGAGGAAGGAAGGCAGGAGACAGGTAGGAACTGGGTGCCTCAACAAACCTGATTGTTGATCCCTTAATACAGCTGTCTTTGGCTTGATTGGCGTTTTTGGCTGTGGGGTCAGAGTTATCCTCCCAGTTGGTACAAAGGTGCAGTATTTGGCTTGATTGGATGTTGTGGCTGCGGGGGCGGAGTTATCCTCCCAGCCGGGTATTAAAGGTCGGCTTGTGTGACTCTTGAGATCTGAGATATCTTCCTGAGCCCCGTGGAAGGTACCGGGGCACGGGCTAAAGAGCACCCCCCAGCCACCGCCAAGTGGGATTACAAAGAGGCATCTTTTGAAGGAGGTAAGCAAAGCAATGCCTTCAACACAGTGAAGAGGCATTTTAGACTCACATGGAATACAGGCAGGAGAAGCCCATATGCAGGATCATGAAGAAGAGAACAACACTGGAAAGGGGCAGGATATTCCTGTGCCAAGCTTTACCAGCCCTAGGGAAGACTCCTGCAGTGGGATCCCTCTGGGATTGCCCTAGGACACAGAAAACAGAAACACCATTGGGAACGTATTTAAAGAGCTACAAGATCATAAGAACAAATTAAAGAAACTAGAAAAGAGAATGAGAACTCAAGAAGGAATAGAGAGAGAGGAGAGAATGACAAGCTCTGGAAGGAAGTTGAAACGCTGAAAAGATCCCATGCTGAAACAGATAAAGAAACCAACCAGCCCCGAACCAAGATCGAGAAAAGGGATTGAAAAGCTCCAAAAAAGAAGTAGAAATACTAAAAAGGAAATCAAAGAGGAATGAAAAAGGGAAATCAAACACTCATTATTCTAAGAGGCAAGGAATGGAAAAACAACTCAGAAGCAGCATGGAGGAAGCAGACCAAAGAATGTCAGACCTGGAAAGATAAACACAGAACAACTAAAAAAAACTCAAGGAAAGATTCGAAAATTTAAAAAAATACACAAAAATGAACAACCAGGAGCTGTGGGAACTATGAAAAGATCAAACCTTGCTCATCGGATAGGGAAGGGAGGAAGACTCCAAGACGAACGGTTATGATCCGATTTCAACATAATATAGATGAAAACTCCCCAAAACTAAAAAGACAAACCCATACCAATACAAAAGCAAATAGGGAACTCCAACAGACAAGAAGATCAGAAAACAAATTCTCCATGCCACATCAGAGTTAAACTGCTACACACCCAAAAAAAAGACAAAATCCTAAAGCCCAAGAGAAAAACAAGTGCCCTATAAGGAGAAACCCATCAGAAATTACACTACTTCTCAACGCAAACTATGAACGCAAGAAGAACCTAGAGCAAGGCATTCCCCGGTTAGGGACAATAGCGGCCAACCCAGGTACTATACCCACCAAAAAAGTCATTAGAGTGAAGGAGAGAGCACAATTTCCCTGACATAAACAAATTGAAAGAACAAACAAACAAAAAAAAAAAAAAAAAAAAAAAAAAAAATACTTGAAGCAATTCAAAGAACAGAAGAAAGGAGCAACCAACCCCAGCACCTAGAAAGAGACATCAATAAAAGCACAAAAAAAAAAAAAAAAAAAAAAAAAAAAAAAAAAAACAAATGGATAATAAGGCAAAGGAAGAAACACAAAACTATCAGTCATTTAACCTTAAATATTACTGGTACTTAAATCCCCAATCAAAAGACTAGGACTGGCGGAGACTGGATGAGGAAACAGAATCCATCGATACATCTTACAAGAAACCCTTCCTTACCTTCAAGGACAGGGCCCACCTTAAAGTGAAAGGTTAGAAAAAAAGAATTCCAAGCAAATGGTACCAAAAATATCAAAGCGAGTGTTTCTATTTTAATATCGGACAAAATAGACTTCAAACGTAACTAAAAGAACAGAAGAGACAAAGAAGGACCATACATTTTCATCAACGGAACAATCCACCAAGAAGATTTCACCATTATGAATATATATGCCCCCAAATTCTGGTGCACAAACTTTATACGACAATTCTCCAGGACCCACAAGTCACAGACTAACCCCAGTTTACACTCATAGTGGGAGATTCAATTACCCCACTGAGTCCTTGAGATAGGTCAACAGGACAACGAATAAACAGAGAGACTCTGAAATGCCCGATATGATACACCAATTGGACCTCATAGACATCTACTGAACATTCCATCCTAATGCCAGGGCATAACTTTCTACTCAGCACCCCACTGCACATCTCCAAAATCGACCAATACTGGGACACAGAAGAAACTCTACAAATGCAAAAAAGATTGAAATAACTTCATGCATTCTGTCAGATCACACCAGTGCAATAAGCTCAACATCAACACAAGGAAAAGCCCTCCTGCCTACAAGAAACACATGGAGGACTAAACAACACACTCTTAAACATGAAATGGGTCAAGGAAGATATAAAGAAATAAATAAAAAACATTCCTGGAACTGAATGACAATGACAATACACACACCAAAACCTATGGAACACTTTAAACGCAGTCCTCCGAGGGAAGTTTATCGCACTGGGTGTTACATTAGAAAAACAGAAAGAGCACGTGAATGATCTAACACTGCAGCTAAAAGCCTTGAGAGGCAACAACAGATGACCCCTAAGTGCCAACAGACAGGAAGAAATAACAAAAATAGAGGAGAACTCAATGAAATAGAAACAAAGAAAACAATACAAAAAATCAATGAAGCCAAAACGTTGGTTCTTTGAAAGAATAAAACAAGATAGACCAGACCTCTAGCCCTTAGTTAACAAAGAAAGAAGGAACACGGGGTGGTGCGCATCGCAACCTTTCAATCTTCTGCACTTGGAGGCAGAGGCAAGGCAGTGGCATTTTTGTGAGTTCACAGGAGCCAGCCTGGTCTACAAGAGTGAGTTCCAGGACCGCGGGCTACAGGGAAGACCCGTCTCAAAAAGACAAAAAAAAAAAAAAAAAAAAAAGAACGAAGGAAAACTCCAAATCAATCCAATCAGTGACAAAAAGGGAAATATCACACCGACAAGGAAAAAATCTAGAAACTCATATGGGAATATTACAAGACCTATA
>VZQC01010310.1:3353848-3430848 GCA_009823505.1 Rhizomys pruinosus | reverse complement strand
TGGCGGCTGAGAACCGTCTGAAACTCCAATTCCAGGAGAACTCCAGTTCCAGGGGAACCAGACACCCTCTTCTGACCTCCGCGGCATTGCACGACACGGGTGCACAAACTTGCATGCAGACAGTACATTCATACAAATAAATAAATAAATAAATAAATAAATAAATAAATAAATAAAAGAAAATGCGTTTCAGCAATCAACACAGTGAAGAGATAGCCTACAAAATAGGAGAAACCTAGATGTTCTTCCAGTGAGGGATCAGAATTTAAATATATGCAGGTAAACATAAAAGAACAGATTATCGCCGGGCGTGGTGGCACACGCCTTTAATCCTAGCACTTGGGAGGCAGAAGCAGGCGGATCTTTGTGAGTTCAAGGCCAGCCTGGTCTACAGAGTGAGTTCTAAGATAGCTGGGACTACAGGGAGACCCTGTCTCAAACAAACAAACAAAAAGAACAGATTATTCATCAATAAATGACAAATTAACTCAATAGAAGCTTTCAAATGGTGAATTACAAATGTCCAGTAAATACGTGAAAAAATGTTGAATCTCCTTAGCCACCAGGGAAATAAAGTTACAAATTACATTCAGATCTCATCTTCCTCCAGTGAGATTGGCTGTCATGAATAGAGCAAACGCATGGGTTTGGAGAGCTGGCTCAGAGCTTAAGAGCACTGGCTGCTCTTGCAAAGGACCTAGGTTTGGTTCCCAGCACACACTAGGCAGCTAACAACCATCTGTAACTCCAGTTCCAGGGAATCTGATGCTCTGTTCTGACCACCACAAGCACTGCATGACATGAGTGAACTTACTTACATGCAAGGCAATACACTTATACACATAAGATAAAAATAGAACTTTCATATGAACCAACCATACTACTTCTGCGTATACACTCTGTGCTGTATAGCTTTAGTGTCACCTTGGCATACCTGGGCTGAGGGAGCCTCAACTGGGGAATTGGCTCCATTGGACTGGCCTGTGGCCACATCTGTGGAGTATTGTCTTGATTGTTGAGCAGTGTGGGAGGGCTCAACCCACAATGAGTGGTGCCACACTGGGCAGGTTGTTGTGTACCGTATAAGAAAGCAGGCTGGGCATGAGCCAGAGGAGCAAGCTAGTGAACAGCATTCCTTCATGGCCTGTGCTTCAGCTCCTGTCTCCAGGTTCCTGCCCTGAGTTCCGGCCTTGGGCTCCCTAAGTGATGAACTGTGACTCAGGAGATGTAAACTGAATAAACCCTTTCCTCCCCAAGTTGGTGTCAGTCAGAGTGTTTTGTCACAGCAATGGAAGACAAACTAGAACACACTCAAAGCAATCAGAGTCAGCCCAGGATAAAGATTGCTGTGCAGCCATGTTCACTGCAGCACTAGTCACAGCAGCCAAATTATGTTAACAGCCTCACTGCTGATCAGTAAAGGACTATATAATGTGGTACGCGTATACATTTTTTTACTCAGTCATAACGAAGGGAATTATGTCCTTTTCAGAAAAATGGATTGAACTGGAGATCATCAGACTGAGTAAAATAAGCCAGTTCCACAAAGATAAATACCACTTGTATCCTGTCATGTGTGAAATCTAGAGGGCAAGGCCATGAAAGTCAAATGGGGACATTAGAGTGTGGGAGGGGGCAGGAAGAGGGAAAACTGAAGGATCTGGAGGATAAGAGTAATAGAGGGGGCGGATATGGTGGTGCACACCTTTAATCCTAGCACTTGAGAGGCAGAGGCAGTTGGATCTTTGTGAGTTCAAAGCCAGCCTGGTCTACATAGTGAGTTCCAAGCCAGCTGGGGCTACAGGGAGACCCTGTCTCAACAAAACAAAACAAAACAAAACAAAACAAAACAAGAGTAATGCAGGGGGTGATTATAATCAAAGTGTAATATATGTATGGAAATGTCACAGAGACTATACAAATATATACTAATAAGAAAAAAGTGTTTCAATCTAGAAATTATCAAAGACTTTTCAGAATCCTTTTGTGCACATTTTAGGACTATTAAAGTAGATGGTCACACAAGGCTGAGCATGCACTGTAGTCATTAGTCTCTTACAAACTGGCCGAGCATGGTGGCACATGCCTTTAATCCTAGCACTCGGGAGGCAAAGGCAGGTGGATCTTTGTGAATTCAAGGCCAGTTTGGTCTACAGAGTGAGTTCCAGGTCAGCTGGGGCTTTGGGGAGACCCTGTCTCAAAAGACAAAAACAAACAAACAAACAAACATACAAACAAAAAACCCTGCATACCTGGTGAAATGCACCCTAGGTTGATTAAGTTTACTAATAAGGTCTCCCAGCTTTGGGGCAAAGGCTATGGTATTTAAACATCCTTCTGTCTGTTAGCTAATTCACCCTGTTATTAAAATAGCTGAGAAAAACAAGCTGTGTATTTCAGCAGTTCCCAGGATAACAAGCCATAAGCCGGAACATGATCAAATTTTAGCCCTTGCCCTGAAATAGTGTTGAGGTAAACAAAGAGAACAGTGAGCACGTGGGTACCAGACACTGGCCAGGAAGAAAATAATTACTTAGGGCTGGCTCCTGAACCAGTTACGGGCTAAACAAACCAGCTCCTGAAAAGGTAAACAAACCACCTCCTGAAATTACTTGTTTTCATGAGGCTGTACCTGGTACTTTTCAAGTCTGTCAAGTAAATACTAGAAATACTTGATTAATGTTTTTGTATAGAGATGTATGTGTGAGGCCCTGTGTTCGCTTCCAGAACTGGAAAAAAATATAAAGTTAAATCTACATAAAATGACTCCTCAACTAGGTTATAGTGATGCCTGATTTTAATATCAACTTGTCACAAATTATAATCACATGAGTAGGGAGAGTCAATTGAGGAATTGTCTTAATTGATAGAAGACCCACCCCAAATATAGCAGCTCAGATAAAAAGGGCTGTGGAAGAAGACCATCCTCGTTTCTTGCCTGGTCTTCCCTCTCACTGCTGAGTTGGCTTGTCCAGTTCCTTCCTGATATCAGCATTTCTGGACTTCCATCATTGACTAAGGACCAGCAGCTTTTCAGAAACCCTCCAGATTTTTTGCACCCAGTTGGGACTGCTGAGATACCCAGCCCCAAGGACCAAGCAACACTGAATTCTCAGCCTTTCAGTAAAGTAAACTGAATAATAAATTATTTTAATTATACACACACAAACACACACACAATCAGTTCTGTTCTATTACAGAAATCTGACTGATTCGGTTATTTTCTAGATGTCTGAGTTGTTTTTACTCTTTTGTTTTTTTGTTTGTTTGTTTTCGTTTTTTGTTTTTAAGACAGAGTCTCACTAGGTAAACTTGACTGACCTGAAACTCTCTATGGAAACCAGGCTGGCCTCAAACTCTTAGTAATCCCATGCCTCTGAGTTCCAGGATTCAATTGTTAGCCAACACACCAAGCCCTGGATATTTTCATGGTTACAGCTGATTTGATGTTGTCTCACAGAGCAAGTATATCCACACGTCTCTTCCACACACAGCTTTAAAATTCATTCCGTATCTAGTATGCATGGAACTGTAATCTAATTATAATTAACATTTCCAAAGAGTAGCACTGAAAGGATCAGTGTCCAAGAAACTGCACATGACCTTGGAAGGTGACATTAATCCCTGCTAGCACACCAAGCAGTGGATTTGTCTAGCTAGTTACCATCTACATCACTTAACATGTTTTGTTACCTGGTAATCTTAATCTCTTTATACAATACAGTCTATACTTTTGAATAGATACACAATGATTTGAAGGAAGGAAGCAATTTAGCAAGGTGGGGGATAATAAAAATATAGTCTGGTAATTGGTAATCCCACATGGAACTCTTTTTTTTTTTTTTTTTTGTCTTTGAGACAGGTCTCCCTATAGCCGCAGCTGTCCTGGAACTCACTCTTTAGACCAGGATGGCCTTAAACTCACAAAGATCCACCTGCCTCTGCCTCTGCCTCCCAAGTGCAAGGATTAAAGGTGTGCACCACCACGCCTGGCAGAACTCTTTTTCTGATACACACACACACACACACACACACACACACACACACACACATCAGTGACTTTAAGGATAAGGAGACTGTATTGTGCAATCAGAAGTTAACAAAATAACAAGTTCAGTGATGTACCTGGTAACTATGCAGACAGTGAACATTCCTAATTCCCTTCTGGTGACTTAGCTGTATTCTTTAAAAATACAGGAAGACAAGGCTGGAGAGATGGCCTAGCGGTTAAGAGAGCCAACTGCTCTTGCAGAGGACCCAGGTTTGATCCCAGCACCCACATGGTGGCTGAGAACCGTCTTTGACTCCAGTCCCAGGGGAATCCGACACCCTCTTCTGACCTCTGCAGCATTGCACAACATGGGTGCACAAACCTACATGCAGACAGTACATTCATACACATAAAAAAAAATAAAAATTTTTTAAAAATACAGGAAGACAGCTTCTAGGTATGGAGTTGCCGTATCAGATGGTTAGGAATCAGGTTTGGGATTCTCTCGAGAAGTTTCCACTCATCTGGCTGCACATTCTCTCTCTGATTTCCACTCCCCAGGGCCCACTCACATGGGCTTCCTGACCAGACACAAGGCTCGCATATGGCTAGGCGACAAGGAGTCTCTCCTTGACCTCAAGAGCCTTACTTCAGCACCAACTGCTTTGGACGGTGGTGGCTTCTTATGAGCCAAGTATTTTTTTTTTTTTATTTTATTTATTTCAGTATGTGTATGAATGTACTGTCTGCATGCAGGTTTGTGCACCCATGTCGTGCAATGCCACGGAGGTCAGAAGAGGGTGTCGGATTCCCCTGGAACTGGAGTTCTCCTGGAATTGGAGCTTCAGACGGTTCTCGGCCGCCATGTGGGTGCTGGGGATCGAACCCGGGTCCTCTGTAAGAGTGGTCGGTGCTCTTAACCACTAGGCCATCTCTCCAGCCCATGAGCCAAGTTTTAATGGAGAATAAGTTCTGCTTGGGACTTGAAGACTAGGGTGGAGAACAGTTCAGGGTGCAGCACGCTCATCTGGGGAACTCTTTAAAAGTCACCAGCCTACACTGCTGCTGAGTCAAAGGGACCTGGGACAAGGCTGAGACACTTGCATTCCTAATCAGCACAACTCTACTCCATCCCTCCTCTCAATGTCTGCCTGAGAATGGTATGAAGCATTGACAGGGCACTTACATATGAAGCAGAAACACACCACACACACACACACACACACACACACACACACACAACCAGCCACCCCACTACCCCAGGCACACTGCCCACCACAGCATCCACACTCAGGACCAAAGAGCTGAGTAAACAAGAATACAACTGACCTTGTGTGAGCTGGAGAGTCCAAAGAGTTTGATCCAGATGCATCTAGTCACATACCTGGTGAGATGGCTCAGCATTTAAGAGCACTAGCTGCTCTGGCAAAGGTCTTGGGTTCAATTCCCAGCACTGACAAGGGGACTAACGACTGTCTGTAACTCCAGTTCCAGGGGATCTGACACCCTCTTCTGGTCTCCTCAGGCACTGGATGAACACTGTTGCACTTACATGCACTTAGGGAAAATATTCATATACATAAAATAAAAATAATAAAATATTCAAATGCAAACCAAATGAAGGAGACACTTCTGAATTCAGGGTGGATTTTTAAAGCAATTATTTTATTTCCCTGGCCTGACAACATTGACTTCAACATACAAGAACCAGCTGACAAAATAGACACAAGGATGTTCCCCCAGCAGGGAGGGGCTCTTCATTAGCAGAGATGAATTGAAATGTCATGTCTGAGTGGAACTCCTGCTCCCATCCCTCCCTACCCAACCCCTGAATGAAAATAAACCAGTAAACCCCTGCTGAACGGCTAGACTCATCCATCTTTTTTCTGATTAGCAGACGGAGTGGATGAAAATCCGAGGGCAACAGCTGGCTGTCTACCACTTAGCATTCCATACGGACTACAGCAGGGGTGCGAGGATGAGTGGCCGGTGTGGGTACTCCATCTTCCCTGGAAACCCGGCCCCTCCACACAGAGACTCTGATCCTGTGCATGAGAAATCCAAAGGAAATGCTGGCGGACCCATGGGAGCATGCAGAGCCAAGCCAGAGGCTCCAGAAATTCCAAGGAATTTGTGGGGTAAGAGGGACAGAGACGCTCAACCCTGAAGTCCAGTTTAATGTTACCCGAACTCCTGGTTGTGATAACCACTTTCCTGCACATCTAAACGTCTGTACAAACGTCTGTTGACCCCAGTGGGGTGATGCTAGGACATCAGTGTGGGAGGAAGGGGAGAGGAAGAGGGGAGGAGGTGCAAATGCAGATCAGGGGTCACAATGCTTCAACAACAGGGAGTATCTTTTGGTCCCTAGGTATGGTCCATTTCAAGTCCTAAAGCAGTCTTTTCCCTTTTCCCTTGTGGCTTATGCAAATGTCAAAATCAAATCTCTGCCCAAGGAGATAGACAAGAGTTGCTGCTAATTACATTCACTTCTAGGGTCAACTTGCTCACTTCCCAACCCTCTCATGAAATTGCACACAAATTCTCAGCAAGGCTGAGAATTACATCGCCCACATTCGGCTTTCAGAAGCAGTCCAACAGCTAAAGCTCCATCTGGGGACATGTGTTCTTCCCAGGCTGAGGAAGTAGCAAAAAGTAACAATCGAGCTTGTGGAAAAAAAAATGATGACGGCGTGTGCGGTGTAATGGTTTCTGTTGTCTTGACCTTCAATCTCCTCCGAGGTTGGGAGCCCTCCCTCTGGTTCCCCAAGGCCCACTTGCACCCCTCCCCTACCCCCAAGTCCAGGTGCTCCCAGCGGCTGGGCTTCCGCTATTCATTTCCCATAGACACTTTCGTCACTGTAGGCCACGTACAGAAAATAGTCTTCCTCGTGGTTGTCCTAGGAGAGGAGAGATGACAACAAACAGTTCAGACAACGTTCACATCCAAACAGCTTATGGAGGTAGGCATGGAAGTGATCATTAGCCTAAACTCTGATTTCACGAAAAGTCCTTAGAGGGAATCCACACTCATGTATATCAGCAACATAAAGACATTAAGGCAGTCCTTACTCTACGAAATGATTAGTCAGCTTGACTCAAAGAAGCTTTTTTTTTTTTTTTTTTTGCAGTTTTCAGCAGTGACTGCAGGGTCTGATAACTGGTTGTGCCCAGCCGTGAATGAGACATCTATATTGTACCCTCCAAAGCCCAGGGGACATCACAGAAGAGGCAGAAAGAATATATGGCCCAGAATAAGGGCAGGGAGAGGTACGGAGTGCAGTGAGTCTTCTAGGCGGACATAGCTGTGGCCCTGAACCTCACAGCAGCTTTTGACAATCTGTACAAGCCTGGGCTCATCAAGACTCTATCATAGGACATGGAGGGGCTCGTGAGGCCTTACCCCTGTCTGAGAATTTATATGTAGCTGATGGTTGATGGGGGACAGAGAAACAGTGCTGTAACTACTGGCAAGGTACCCATGCTCCTGTAAACAATGCTAATGAAATTCACTGGGCAGAGAGGAGAAAGAGAGAGAGAGAGATGAGGGAGATTGAACGTAGAACAGAGGGGGCTAGCTGAGA
The DNA here is from genome assembly GCA_009823505.1 of Rhizomys pruinosus. Taxonomy (NCBI): domain Eukaryota; kingdom Metazoa; phylum Chordata; class Mammalia; order Rodentia; family Spalacidae; genus Rhizomys; species Rhizomys pruinosus. The sequence goes on along the minus strand of VZQC01010310.1, from coordinate 3,423,273 downwards.
AGAAAACTAGCAGGAATTGGGAGGATTAGAATGCCTAAGGGGGATGAGTACGACTGACATGCATTTTGCACATGTATGAAACTATCGCAATGAAACTCATTATGTACAATTAATATATGCTAATGAAAATGTTAAAACCCAACTGCCAGGAGTGACAGTGCATCTCTGTAAGCCTAGCAGCTGAGAGGCTGAGGCAGAGGTTCTAAGTTTGAGGCCAGTATGGGCTGAAGAGCGAGTTCCAGGCCAGTTTGAGCTTCATGTTAAGATCTTATTTTAAAAGGCAAAGGCAAAACAAACAAAATCAAAAATCCTCCAAGCTTGAGATGGCCTAGAGGTTAAGAGTGCTTGCTGCTCATGGAGCACCCATGCTGGGCAACTCACAAACACCCATAATTCCAGCTCCGGTGGATCCTACAGTCTCTTCTTCTGGGGTCCTCAGGCACCTGCACGCATGTGCACTTACACATCCACATACATATACACGAATAAAAAAAAAATCTTAAAACAATGCCCAAAGCTTAATAGGGATGGACAGATGAATAGATTAACACATATGTCCAAAATCAAGCACAGTGCACTGTCAGCGGGAGACCCTGGTAGAGGATTTTGTGTGTTTTCTATAAAATTCTTTCAATTTGGGGGCATCTTCTAAAAGCTTTCAGGAACAAAATATTGGGAAACAATTTCCTATCCTGAGGAAAAAAACAGTTATTCTCCAGCTGTAGAGATGGTTTGTAAAGCACTTGCACCTGAGTTCCATTCATAGTACCCAAGTAAAGATGCCAAGCCTGGCAACGCACACCAGTAATCCCAGCGCCGTGGAAGTGGAGATGGGAGGACACTGGGGGCTCGCTGGCCAGCCAGGCTAGTCTAATTGGTGAGCACGAGGCCAAGGAGACCTTGTCTTAAGGGAGGTGGACACTATTCTCTGGGATGGCACCAGAGGCTGATGTTCAGTTTCCACAGGAATGCACACCTTTGCATGTGCACCCACATGCATGAAAAAGAGAAACAGCCCTGACCTCAGCAATGTTATAGACATCACAAGACAGTCTAAATATCATAAGATACTAGTATGGATTATATAATCACAGGCATGTAATGATATGGAATAAAGACTGGATCAGGGCTCATCACTGGATGTGGACTGAGTAGAGTTGCAATCTTAGGTTCCATCATTTATAGTATACCCTTTATTATAGTTTTCCTCAAGTTAAGATTCTTATAATTTACCAACTTAAGCAAATCACTTGAAATCTTGAGTATAAGAAAATGAATCAATTTAAACATTCTACCTTACTTTTACATTTTATAAGTTAATAGGAATATTCAGGGTTTAGGTTTGTTTAGAGAAGAAGAGCTTCTGTATGTGGCTGTCAGAAACCAAATCTTGAGAGTTTATGTGAGAAATAACTAGGAAAACAGAGCTCCAGGTTCAGATTAAGAAGGGCCCTGCATTGTGGATTGCTTGGTCAGGCTGCTCCTAGATGGGATGATGTAATAAGCAGGAAGTTGAGTGCACAGTTCACTCACAAATGATGCTATGTAAAAAGAGTTACAGGAATGATAGGTAAATTCCTAGAGATGTTTTGCTATCAAGACCATTCCCTGGAGATAGAGAGATAGCTCAGCAGTTAAGAGCACTGGCTGCTTGTGCACAGGACCCGGGTTTGGTTCCCAGCACCCATAAGTTCCAGGGGATCTTCACACCCTCTTCTGAACCCCACAGGCCTGGCAGTGCCTGACATGGGTGCATTTATATACATGCAGGCAATATATTTATACATATAATAATAAAAGTAATAAAATATTTTTTAAATTTTATTTATTTTTGTATGCGTATGAATGTAGTGTCTGCATGTAGGTTTGTGCACCCGTGTTGTACAATGCCGCGGAGGTCAGAAGAGGGTCTCGGATTCCCCTGGAACTGGAATTCTCCTGGAATTGGAGTTACAGATGGTTCTTAGCCTCCATGTGGGTGCTGGAGATCCCCGGGTCCTTTGCAAGAGCAGTCGGTGCTCTTAACCGCTAGGCTATCTCTCCAGCCCCCATAAAATATTTTTAAAAGACCATTTTCAAGGTTTCAGTAAAGACAACCCAGCAAGAAAACACTAGTCAGGCACAACTGAGAGATTTCCGAAGATTAAATCTAGAGGACTGCTCAATTCCTAAAGGACAAGTGGTGTCTAATCTCCCAGGGCTTCTCACTGCTGAGTGTAAGAGGATGCTGGTAAGTAACACCTCCTGCCCTACTTCCTGGGTGTGAGACCAACAAGCTCTGGAACAAGAGCCAGGGGATGCCAGGCCGCTAGGCATTGTGACCAAAACCATTACCTCATACAGCTGGCCCATGGTAGCACTCGTGGGAGGGATGGTGTTGTTGACAAAGAAGAATAAGGCGTCCTCAGGTCTCAGGTGGACCCTCTTCCGGATTAAGAAGTAGAACTGGCCAACTGCATGAAGGGAGAGAGGGGAGGAGGGCACGAAGGGCAAACAAAGGATTACTGGATGAGGAAGTCAAAGAAAGAAAACAGAAATGTATTGTGCCTGCCCCCTTTATGGTAAGTACAGACTGTTGGTACAGAGACAAATATTGTCAAAGACGCTCAGTAATAAAAAGGAAAGCTGAGAGGCCTGCATAGTCCCAGATACACCACAGAGGACAGGCTCACCGTCCTCCTTATCAACTGCAAATTTAACATAAACACAGGATGTATATCCAGACAAAAAAAATTCTAGTCATTAACTAAAATGACCCCCATTCCCATCCTTACCTTAGCTACACACTATGGAAAGAGATCCACTGTACCCTGGTCACCCCACCGGACACTCAATCCACTGTGGGAGCAAGGAGTCCAGTCAACACTTAGCCTTCTCCTAAGAATACTGGAAAGCTTCTAGGAAGCTGATGGTCCAGTGAATGAACTCTAAAATGATCTCTGCAGCGCATCCCGAACGCGCCTAGCTCAGCTTCCGTTAAGGAACAAGGTAGAACCTGGAGATGCTTATAATAATTCAAAATAGAATTTCTAAAACATCGCAAAAATAAAAAAGGACAAACCATACTTTTAGGAGACAAGGCTTCTAGCTCTCAGACTCTAAAATATGACCTCCCTAAGACACTGGAACAAATGGACAGCAAGTTAACGTGGCTGTCTTGTAAACCCGTGTAGATAATGGAGGGCTGCTCTTGACTCTGAGTTCTGTTGCTTTGCTGTATCTCAGTAAGAAACAGGGATGAGAAACCCTAAAGGGAATTAATCCAGAGAACTGGTATGTCTACTGGAATTAGCTGGCTTCCTGGAGAACCTCATTCTCTCTTACCATCTTGGGCCTATAATACAGACCAAGCATTTATTGTGTGGAATGAAGGGTAGGAGAAGTAAAGACTATTACCAGTGAGGTCAGAGGGCACCAGGTACTTCCTCTTGTCCAGATCAGGCACCCTGGCTTTAGGAGCCTTCTCCACGATGACCTAGATGGGAGGCAGGAGGATGCAGGTGAACGCTGCAGACCCGGGCACAGTCTCTTTCCTCCCACACACTACAGTTGCCCGAGTGGAAGTCATCGTATGTAGGATGAATATAACTTTTCAGTCTTTCTCTACCCATCCCATTCATTATTTGATCATAAGTAACTACAAGTTCCTTCCAAGGTACAGTAAAAATTAAACACTTTGGTATTTAATTTTTTTAATTTTATTTATTTATTTATTTATGTGTATGAATGTACTATCTGCATGTAAGTTTGTGCACCCGTGTCGTGCAATGCTGTGGAGGTCAGAAGAGGGCGTCGGATTCCCCTGGAACTGGAGTTCTCCTGGAATTGGAGTTACAGACGGTTCTCAGCCGCCATGTGGGTGCTGGGGATCGAACCTGGGTCCTCTGCAAGAGCAGTTAACGCTCTTAACTGCTAGGCCCTCTCTCCAGCCCTGGTATTTAATAAGAGGATCAAGATTTTTTGATTTTTTTTTTCAGATGGTCTAATGACCTATTTATTCTTTCTTTAATTTAAATTAGGGACTGGGGAAGTAGCTCGATAGATGACGAGCTTGCTGAGCAAGTGTGAGGACTAAGTTCAGAACCCCAGAACTCATGTACAAGCTGGGTGAGTTTACTAGCCCACTAATAATTCCAGGGCTGAGAAGGTGAAGACAGGGATCTGTGCAGTAAGCTGGGTAAGTAGACTAGCCAAATCAGTGAGCTCTGGGTTAGCCTGGGCAAACCAGGCTAAATATTTATTTATTTGCCCAGGCTAAATAAAGTGGAGAACAATCAAGGAAGACAATCTCTGGCCTCCACATGCAGATGTGAACAGCCCCCCCCCACACACACACACACGTAGGACACAAATGCCATTTATTACAGACACAGTGTTATAGTCTGGATCCTTACTGTCTTCTAAAAGTCTATGTGTTAAAGGTGTGGGCTCTAGCTTGGGAGTACTGAGAATTGGTACAATTCAAGAGGTGAGGCCTCATGGGAATTTTAGATAAATAAGGGTGTGTCCTCAAGGGGACTGCCCTTTCACCTTCTCTTGAAGGAAGTCACTCCCCTCCAATGTGAGCTTCCATAATAACCAGCTGATTCACCACAGAACCAAAAGAGTGGTACCACCTGACCATGGACTAAAATATCTGAAACTATGAGCCACAATCTTTTACTTTCATAGAAGTCGATTATCTCAAAGATTTGTTACAGTAACAGAACACTAACACACACAGGTAATGTGGTTCAAATTTCAACGCCTGATTGCCAAAAAGTGTTCACTATTAAATGAAAACTAGTAGTAAAAGTTTTTATTATGAATAGCATTTTATGATGGCAATATACTGAAACATTTAACAATACTATTTTAAGATTTTAAGGGAGTTTTTTTTTTTTTTTAATTACTTCTTTTTTTTTTTTTGGTCTTTTTGAGACAGGGTTTCCCTTTAGTTCCAGCTGGCCTGGAGCTTGCTATGTAGATCAGGCTGGCCTTGAACTCACAGAGATCTGCCTGCCTCTGCCAAAGGTGTGTGCCACCACCACCCGGCTTTTTTTTTTCATATGAGTGTTTGACCTTCATGCACCTGTACCTATTCTTGTAATGCCCCAGGCCACAAGAGGGTGTCAGATCCCCTGAAAATGGAATTACAAATGACTGTCAGCCACCAAGTGGGTGATAGGAACTGAACTGTGATTTCACAGCCAATACTCTTAACCATTGAGCCATCTCTCCAGCCCCAATTTTAAGAGATTTTTTTTCAATGTTTACATTAAATGTTTCTATAATACTTCGTTTTATAAAAAAAAAAAAATCACATATTCCTGTAACAAAGTGAAAAACAAAGACATATAAAAAAAAAATCTCGGCCTGGAGAGATGACCTAGTGGATAAAAGTGCCGACCACTCTTACAGAGGACCTGGGTTCGATCCCCAGCACCCACATGGCAGTCGAGAACCGTCTGAAACTCCAATTCCAGGTGAACTCCAGTTCCAGGGGAATCCGATACCCTCTTCTGACCTCCACGGCACTGCACGACATGGGTGCACAAACTTGCATGCAGACAGTACATTCATACACATAGAGAAATAAATAAAATTAATAATAAAAAATTTTTTTAAATCTCAAATTTTTATATACTTAAACTTAGAAAATATCCTATATGTAAAAACATTATCATTAGGTTGTTTAAAAAATGTTCCAAATAAGAAGATAAGGGCAATTATCAAAATGTGCAAAAGCAGAGATGGCCTCTGGACAAGGGATACCAGCAGTTGTTTGACGCTGTAGGTCACTAACCTCCTCCTCTGCATTAAAATGAGTAAAAGATAAAGAATTGTGAAACACATCTCATGTAAACTCATGATATTGGTGTGGGCAATTTCACTTTATATGAAAACATTTGGTTACTCATGAACAACACTGTAAAAATAAATATTAATTTGAAGGAAGAGGCTGGATGCTTTTAAAGGAACAGGAAAAGTCACTCAAATCCTCTACTCTGTGTTGATGGGAGAGACTCCTATTCCAGGAAAATCACATTTGGGACAGGGGACAGAATGACACTTCAAATCTATAAACGACAGTTAGAAGGGCTAAGGGTGGACCTTAGTGGTAAAGTGCATGCTTAGTGTGAACAAAGCTCTGGATTCAAGCCATACACCACAAACCTGTACTGATTACAGATAAAAAGGTACAGATAAAAAATGGGTAGAGGGCTGAAGAGATGGCTCAGCAGTTAAGAGCACTGGCTGCTCTTGCAGAGGACCCAGGTTCAATTCCCAGCACCCACATGGCAGCTAACAATAGTCTGTAACTCAAGTTCCATGGGATTCAATGCCCCATTCTGGCTTGTAAGGACACAGCATGCATGGGTGCACTTACATACAAGCAGGCAAAACACTCGTACACACAAAATAAAAATTATGTATATATATATGTATATTTATAAAAATTATATATATATATATGTATATTTAATGTGACTAATACCATTAAAAAAAAATTGGGTAGACTGAGAATAGCCTGGTGGTAGAGCATGGAAGGGGCCCTGGGTTAAATTCCTAGCACCAAAAACAAACAAATAAATAAATAAAACCATACTTGGAGAAGCAACATCCCCAAATACTGAGCCTGGTGTGGTGGAACACACCTTTTCTTCCAGCACTCACTCACTTGGGAGGCAGAGGTAGGTGAATCTCTGTGAAATCACAGCCAGCCTAGTGTACATAGTGAGTTCCAGGCTTTCAAAAAAAAAAGGGTGTGAGTATAATAGACATGAATCTGACTTTTAAAATCAAACAGAGGGGGCTGGAGAGATGGCTCAGCAGTTAAAAGCACTGGCTGATCTTACAGAGGAGCCAGGTTGGATTTCCAGCACTTACAGGGCAGGTAACACCTCACTGTTAATTCAAGGGGATCCTATGCCCTCTTCTGACCTCTGTGGCACTGCATGAGACAGGTGCATCTACATAGATGAAGGCAATACACTCATACACATAAAATATAAATAATTAAAAAAAAGAAAATATAAAAGAGCTTGAAGCAGGGAGGAATGAAGGGCTAAAAATGAGCAAGGAAAAGGGAGACAGCCCAGTCCAAAACATCAACCAAGGGCAAAGGGGTAAGGGACGGGCAGAGTCTAGAAGCGCCACAGCTACTGGGCACTGGGGGGGGGCAGAGTGTAGAAGCATCACAGCTTCTGGGCACTGGGGTAGGGGAGGGCAGAGTCTAGAAGCTCCACAGCTACTAGACACTGGGGTAGGGGAGGGCAGAGTCTAGACGCTCCACAACTACTGGGCACTGGCAACTGGGAGGAAGAGGAAGAATGGAATGCCAGTCCTTCCTTGGGTTGATCTTCGCCATCTGTGAAAGGACACTTACACACCACAGAGCTGCTTACAGATGTTTAACCCTGTGATTTCAAGATCCCATGATCCCCTACTCTCCCCAGGCACAGGCACCCCTACCGTCGCTGTGGCCTTAGAAACTTTAGTCCAACTACCTTTGGTATAAACATGCCACCTTGATATAGTAAAATTATGAACTGTACCTAAAAGCACAGAGGTTTCCATTAAAACACTGAATTAAAACCAAGTATCTGGGCCTGCAGAGTTGGCTCAACAGGTAAGAGCTTTGGCTGCTCTTGCAGAGGACCCAGGTTTTATTCCCAGCAATCACATGATGGCTAGCAACTGTCCCTAACTCCAGTTCCAGGGGATCTGATACTGTCTTCTGTGGGCATTGCAGGACATGGGTGTACTTAGATGAAGGTAATATACTCCATACCATAAAACAGAAATAATAAATAAAACATTTACTTATTAATTTTGCTGTTTTTGAGACAGGGTCTCCCTGCAGCTCCAGCTGCCTTAGAATTCACTTGGTACAATTCCTGAAGAACCCTAATGTCTCTCTTTATAGGAGAAGAGATGCTGATCTAAGGCCTATGCTTCCTCTGGTAGCCTTAAGTTAAGAATTGAGGCAGACTCTCAAACAATATTTACAGGTCAAGAAAAACTACCAAGTAACTCCAACTTTTTACTATTTAAAGTTAACAGGTAGGGGTTGGAGAGATGGCTCTGCAGTTAAGAGCACGGCTCTTGAAGAGGACACCGGGTTTGGTTCCCAGGACCCAGATGGCAGCTAACAACTGCCCATAACTTCAGTTCCTAGGGATCCTCTGATGCCCTCTTCTGACCTCCACAGACATTCCACAACATGGTGTACTTACAATGCATGCAGTAAGACACTCATACACAGAAAATAAAAGGCAATTTTTCAAAAAGTCAACATGTAATGCTAATCTAATGTCACTGCCTAAAGATGGGTAAATACCTGCTCCTCTGTCTACAAAAGCTAACAGCTATGTCCTTGTCCTCTGCCTCCAAATGCTGCGCAGCTTACAGGAGGAAAAAAAAAGCAAGTGGGCGGGGGAGGGGGTAAAGGGAAATAAAGGAAAAAACACCCGGATGCTTCTTCAAGACTCCCTTGGTTATTTCTTTCCTTGGCACTGCATGTTTAAAATCCTTAGACACAGGTACAACTGGGGGAAGAAAATGTCCCGCACCCTAGCTCTCTGGGTCCCCATCAGCAGTGCAAGGAAAGGTCCTCCTTCTCCCAGGACCGGTGAGGTGAGGTAAGCTGGTCGTGGTGCAGAGAACGCGACCTTGTTTGCTGGGCCTGTCTGGTGGAACTCCCCAGCCTCCTCCTAATTCTAAGAAAAAGCCAGACAGTCTACTGGCTTTCACGCTCAAAGAAAAGAGTACGAAACTCAGATTCAAGGAGAACGACCTAAGGCAGACATGGGTGGATTCAAAGCCCACCAGACCAGCAGCTGACAGTTCCGTTGAGCCCTTAATAAAGGCATCCAATCCCAGCCAACCTTGCGCACACCGACCGGGTAACGCGCACATCTCCACCTACAGAGTGCACAATCCTGCTGAGTCACCGACTCACAGGCTGCGCCCCAGAGATGCCGAAGGTGGACACCGGCCCTAGAGACAGGGAGCTGGAAGACCCGCAGCAGCTTGACAGTCTACCCGAACTTGCTGCTGCCGTAGGGCGGTTAGGGTTACTGGATTTCAGAGACCTCCCAGCTCAGAAGACACTCCCGCACCCGGCCATCCCCCAGCTCCTAGAGCTACCCTCCTCCCCACAAGACCACCCATATGCGCCCAGGTTCACGAGGGCCACCCTTCCCCCAGGGCCACCCTGCGACCAGAGCCACCCCCCTCTTACTCCCAGGGACACCTTCCTGCGCCCAGGGCCACCCGCCTCTCCACCTCCTCCGCTCTCCTCCCTAGCCCCCACCCCCGCTCACCGGCACCCTGTCCGGGTATTTCTTTCTGATCTTTTCTCCTTCCTTTTTCCGGTACTCGAAGGGATGGTCCTCCTTATACTGGAACTTCATGATGGACCGCAGGGTTTCGGAGCTCCCCCAACGGGGCCTTCTCGCGCGCTGGAGACCGAGTCTGGCGTCCAGACACCCAGTCAATGTCAGTCTTATCACAATCGCTGCACCAGCGTCAGCTCCGACGCTCGCGTCCCGGCACTAAGTGGCCAAAGCTCCACTGGGGGATCTGAGGTCTCCCGGCCCAAAGGTGGGGGAGAGGGGCCGAGGACGATCAGGTAAAGAAATCCGGATGGCTTTTCCCAGGAGCTGGAAACACAAAAACACCAGGGCGGTGCGGAGCCGCTGTGACGTCACGTCTCCCCGCCCCCGCCCCGCCCCCGGCGCACGGATCTCCGTAGGATGGGGGACGAAGGAAGGGTCCTTTAGCATTGCGCCTCTCCTTTCCGCCTAAACCTGTCCTAAATTATTCCATCGAAAGCACGCAAAAGGTTTATGTGTTACTTAATGGTGACTATGTTGTTCATTATATTTTTTAAGCCCAAAGAAGATGTAGTTTTTTAGCAAATGTCTTTCCCCTCTCCCTCTTGTTTCTTGGTTGGTTCCCAAAACAAATACAGGGATCGAAAATCCAGCTCTTTCCAGCTGGTTGGGGACTGGAGTCTGGGGGAGGGAAAGCGCCCAGAGTCACGGGATCTGTGGCCCTGCTGAAATGTCCCGGGCTTGGCAGTGGCCTGGCATCACCGCCTCCTCCACTCTTCCTCCCCACCCTGGCGTCGTTTTGTTTGGATCTGTGCTGGAACTGGTTCTTCGAACAACATAAACAGAGCGTGACTCAGGGATTTGAAGCGAAGTGTAAATGTTAGGACAAGAAATCATCCAGGTTAGAAGAAGTCAAGTCATTGCCAAATGAGGGCTTCAGGACAATAAAGACATTCACTTTCTCCTGTTCCTTCAGAGGTCTCGGCCTGGCTTCTGAAGATGAAAATACCAAGCAATTTATAGGTGACTAATTCTGTGGTTCTCAAACAGCTCTTTTCTGTTAAAAAAAAAAAAAATCACGTGCAGGGTAGCTTTCCTGGTGAAATGGCTTTCTGGAAACAGAAAGCTCTGGCATGGTACTCACAGGTGCAAGACACCAGGCATGGCAGAGGGTCAGATCCTGGTACTCCACGAGTCTGGGTGGAGAGTACAGCAGGGCCTTAATAAAAAAAGATAGGCAAGGCTGCTTTGCACTGTCACTTCTGAACAGTGACTGGACCAGCGGCATCCACCATCACCTGCCTTTCCTCAGAGTCTCAGCATCTCAGCCTAGAAAAACAAACCCACAAAATGAAATGAACTAAGATGCATTGTTAAGCAAAGGAAATGAAAGCTGGCCTTAAATCACACCACTCAGGAGGCAGAGGCAAGTAGATCTTATGGCAGAGTTCAACGACAGGCTGGTCTGCAGGGTGAGTTCCAGTCGGGAATGCATTGTGAGACCCTGTCTCAAAAAACAGCAACAACAAAAAAACAAAAATTGTGAAATGCATAATAACCCCACTCGTTTTTCTCCTTAGAATCTTTCAATTATTCTTACATAAAAATCCTTGAGTTAATGTATCACATTATATGCCTATGTTAATAATTTTCAGGCTTTATTTTCAAATTGAAAAATGGCTTAATTCCCAATTATTTTACATTTCATACAAGTACCACTTAAATCTATCAAAAGAGACCCTTACAACCAGTCGGCATGGAGAACTATGGTGACATGGAGAGAACCAGGGCATATAATCCCCACTCTAATAATGGTGGGGTAGTTTCCTTTTTGTTGCTGTAATTACACCGTCTGACCAAAAGCAATTTAAGGTTTCCTTTACCTTGCACTTCCAGGTCACAGTCCATTATGACAGAGGTCAAGACAGGACCTCAGGAATTTGAAGTTGGAACTGTGGAGGAAGGATTCTTGCTGTCAATGGCTATCTCCAGATTAGCTTGCTTTCTTATAAAGCCCAGGACCACCTGCCCAGGGATGGTACTGCCCACAGTGGGCTGGGCCCTCCTGCATCAATAATCAAGATAATCCCCCACAGAGGGGGCAACAGGCCAGTCTGATCTAGACAGGTTCTCAGTGCAAGTATCCTGTAAAAGTTGACAGTTAAAGCCAACCAGGACAAATGGTAACAGTGTTTTCTGAACAACCCTCAAAATTTTATAGCTATACAATTTCAGTTAAAAGGTCACTTTTTCCAAAAGCTTAGTGACAGTGTATACAGTGAAAAATAAGTTAGACATGAAACAATCTGAGGATTTTCTGACTGCTTATTATCTTTATTCTCAGAAAGCTCTGAATAGGTAACTCAGTAGTTAAGAGCACTGACTGCTCTTCTAGAGAACTCTCAGGTTCAGTTCCCAACATCCACATGGCAGCTAACAACCATCCTTAACTCTATCAGTTCCAAGGGATCTGATGTCCTCTTCTGGCATCCTGGGCATTTCAAGACATGGATGCATCTATATACATACAGTTAAAACACTCATATACATTTAGGAAATAAAAATGAAATAAAAAGTAAATAGAATACCCTATAGAAGTTGCATTTGTAAATTGGCATTCAATCAGATAAAAAAAAAGTTCAAAATTCCTTCTTCAACCACACAAAATACTATATTAAAATCTCACATTTCCTCCAATATCCATTTGATATTTTCTTGTAATCTATTAGTTTTTATGTTTAAACTTTTTATGAGATTGAAACTTCTTCCAATCTTTTTAGTGAATTTTCAATCACGTAAAGAATTTCAGACTAGTATGAGAAACACCAACATGCCCACCACTTTAATTTTTTTTCCATCGGAAAATAAATTACACTTCACTCCAAAATACTCCTGTGAATGTGAATATGCTCTTCCACAATCACCACATTGTTGCATCTTAAAAATTACCAACACTTCCCCAGCTAGGTAATACCCTCATTTCCTTACTCCCTCTAAAATGCTTTTTATAATTTTCTCCAGTCAAGGCCTAGGACTGAAAACAGCTGGAACTGTTTGATAAGTTTGAGTCATTCTATTTAAGATATTTTATGTTATCCTTTATAAGCTGATGTATACAACCAGGATTTCAAAGTATTTAATGGCCACTGAGAGCTGTAAGAGCTGGATGTCAGTTACTGGCAGCTGTCAAGTTCACTGCTAAGTTTGGGCTTTAAGCAAGATTTTTGGGTTTGAATTGTTAAATAAGCTGTTACCTACCACAAACAAGTGTCGAAGACTATCAAGCTGAGACTGGTTGACTCTGGTTGATTCCCACCCTAGTAATATTTCTTCCTTCTATCTTTCTTTCCTAGACATAATGAAGTGAGCAATTGGCCTCTCCTCAAAGTGATCAGAACCATGATGCAATAAAGGCCAACAGGCCACAAACTCAAATGTCTAGGAGCCGAAAATAAAACTTTTCTCTTTATAAATTGATTTTCGCAGGTATTTTGTTGCAGTGATTGTGTCTTGTCTTGAGCCTTTAATGGCTGTGCCAGCTCTCCAAACTATAACACAGTTTCTTAATGACACTTCTGCTTCATTTTATTACTCAAGATATTCACAGAGTTCTGCTCAGATACTAAAGGACTCTGCCTTCCCTCTGTATGGAGCAAATGTTAAACTCTATATAGGGGAAATGGTCAAGAATCCATGGTCCTTCTTCAAAGTCACCATTATTGTTCACACCTATTCCTATTAGCATTCAATTTTGTCTTCATCAGAGGGATGGAGGAAGGAAGGGAGGGAAAGAGAAAGAGAAACTAATGCCAACATAAATGTATTAAAGCCATATTCCAATGTGTCCTTTCCCTTCATTGTGCAGTGGTTGGCCTGTAGTCAGTTCAAGTTCCTTAGTAAAAGAAATAGAATATTTAAAATGTGACTGCTTATTTCTCTACCCTTCCACAGATCCATTTCTAATTTTGCAGTCTATGCTCCAAGAGTTACATCCCACAGTTTAGACGTAAAATGAACTGCATAGGTTGATGTACTTGAATAGTTTCAGGTGGTGATGTCTCTTGGGAGGTTGTAGATTCCCCCTAAAGCTTGGGAGGTGGGGCCTAAGGAAAGGATGAGAAGTCTCCTTAGTGCCACTACAGTACTGATTTCCATTAGGGGCTTTGCCCTCATGACTTGATCATCTCCCAAAGGCCACATCTCTCAATACCATCCTCTTAGTGAATTTAGAGGGACACATATTCAGACCACAGCATCAGAGACCAGAGAGGAATAGCCATGGTTGCATTAGCCTCAAATAGACATCAGATAAGAGAGGTAAAGATGATACGTAGATAATGTACAGACAAGGATGGAGAGAGAGAGAGTGGGAGGGAATCCTAGTGGTATTTGCATTCCCCAGTTTCAGATAGCATCCCGGTACCACATACTATTTGAAAGGCGGTCCTTCACAGCCCTAGCTAATTCCCATTCATAGCAAAAGCTTTAGAGGCATACATGATAAGAAAATTGGCCCAACCAGCACTTACCTTCTATATCAGGTCTGAGTACCCCAGAGGTAGGTCCTCCTCTGCCGCCTTAACAACCCCAGAGCAACCAGAGACCACCCCTATAGTTAGAACACATGGGGAGGGTCAGGCTAGCCAATCTTAACCCACTGGCCTGTTCCTGCCTTTTGTCCTTCCCTTGGGAACTTCAGTAATATCTCTGGTCTCCACCTTCCCCTTGGCCAGGTCCCTCTTGTGTGACTTCCTCCACCCCATAGTATCCCTGCCTCCTCTCTCTAGGACCTGTGACTTTAATAACAAGCTTTGCTACAGTAGTAGATCATGCTTTGAACATTTTTTGCACACTTACAGAATCTGAAATCCGTGGTGGCATACGCCTTTAATCCTAGCACTCGGGAGGCAGAGGCAGGCGGATCTTTGTGAGTTCAAGGCCAGCCTGGTCTACAGAGTGAGTTCCAGGACAGCTGGGGCTACAGGGAGACCCTGTCTTGAAAAGAACAAAAAAAAAAAAAAAAAAAAAAAAATCCATTTCTTAATGTCCCATTTGTAACTATGGCCAGATATCAAGAAGTCAAAGACCACTCAGGAAGTTTTAAAAACATTAAAATATATCATTAATAATTGGAACCACAGCCAAGAGTGGTGGAGCATACCTTTAATCTCAGCACTCAGGAAGCAGAGGCAGGTGGATCTCTGTGAGTTCAAGGCCACACTGATCTACATAGTGAGTTCCAGGTCATCTGGGGCTATGGGGAGACCCTATCTCAAAAAGACAAATAAATAAATAAATAAATAAATAAATAAATAAATAATAAAATTGGAACCACACAATATCTAGATGAAAGGTAAAAGAGAAGGGGACCAGGCGTGGTGGCGCACGCCTTTAATCCTATCACTTGGGAGGCAGAGGTAGGTGGATCTTTGTGAGTTCAAGGCCAGCCTGGTCTACAGAGTGAGTTCCAGGACAGCTGGGGCTACAGGGAGACCCTGTCTCAAAAAGACCAAAAAGAAAAAAAAGAGAAGGGGGAAAAGTGGAGGATCCAAACCGAAGGTCTGACATTCTCAGATGAAGAATCTCTGAACTGGTAAAGGTGCAGAGAGGCCAGATTTTGTCTACATGCAATTATGCCTTTAAAATTCTAAAGAAAATTATTTTCTTCTTAGAAGTTTATATCAAGCCAACCAAACACTGTTTAAGTGTGAAGGACAGTCAGGACCCAGGTGGACATGGAAGCCTCCCACCCCCCAATTCTTTACCATGAACTCTTTCTCAGGAAGCACTTCTGTGCTGGTAAGTTCGTGTTAACAGACAGGAGAGTCATGCAGCAAGAGAGAACCTCAGCTGAGGAGTTTTCTCAGGTGGATTAGCCTGTGGCCACCCCTGTCTGTGAGGCAATTTTTTGATTGCTAATTAATGTAGGAGGACTTAGCCCACTGCGGGCAGTCCCACACCTAGGCAGGTGGGCCTGGCCTGTATATGAAAGGTAGCTGAGCAAGTCAGGGAAGGCAAGCATTCCTCTTTGACCCTTGACCTCCAGGTTCTTGCCTTGAGCTCCTGCCCTGATCAGCTTCCCTCAGTGATGGACTATGACCTGGGAATGTAAGCTGAAATAACCCTTTTCTTCCCCAAGTTGTTTTTACTCATCGTTGCGTCACAGCAATAGAAAACAAACTAGGATAATCCCCAAAGTACAGAAGGCAACAAAGAAAGAGAAAGATGCTGGATAAAGTGAACAGATTTTAAAATGAGAGAGATGGAAATAACACAAATGATTCTGATTCTGAATATACTAATCCATACTTATTATATGTGTGCCTTTCCCTAATATTTGTGTGATAATTAATGTCTGTATAGTCATTCTTCTGGTTGCTTACTTTCTACTACAATAGTGTCTTGTCTTTAAGGTACTTACATTACTGTGAGATAGGAGGGCAGCAGGGAATTGGAACAGAAACAGGGCACATTGTTAAGCTTAGGGCTAAGTGTTAGGTTCATTTTGAGGGGAGACTTGGCGTAGAGAGGAGAAAATGTCAGGATTCTGATGTAAAGGAAGTCAAGCTTATTTGGGCATGGCGGCTGGCCTGCCCATGTCGGGATTAGGATGGCGAGCATTAGAATGTCCCCAGAATGGCAGTTTTATATGCAGGCACACAAGGAAGTGAATTTATAAGAAAGTGGGAACAAGGAGATTGGGGAATGGGCATAGTTGGGTCTGTGGCTGGTATGAAGCATCTTGAGGGAAACTGGGACCCGTGACTGGGGTCAGCGGAAGCATCTCGAGAGAGACGGAGGCCTGGGTCTGGTCTCCAGCGAGGTATGATTGCAGGATGTTGCAGCAACTTTTCTCAGATCACAAGAGCACGGTCCAGGGTGATTGTTTCTCAGGACTTCTGCCTCAGTGGGCTTCCTGAAATCCCTGACTGAAGTGGGCTACAACCTTACACTAAGCATTTTTGAACATTGAACCTGAAGAAAAGGAGGAGGTAGTCAATGCTTTATTGACAAGAGAAACCATAAAGTAGTCAGTGTTTTAAAAAGAAATCATGCTGAGTGTTAGAGTCCTCAGCTGAAGTACAAGGGGCACAGTTTTGAATTCTACCCAGCAGCAAAATATCCAAAAAAAAAAGAATTAGAGGCCGTGGAAAGGAAGACGGGACGCGCATGTAAAATGAGGGCTCATTAGTTCTCCTTTTCAACAAAATTCTAAGCTGTGCTCAAATTGAAATCAGAAGTAACCAAGTGGTTTAAGAAATATTTTGCCCACTTGTTCTCTAGGCCTTCCCTCTAATTTGAATTAGTGGAGATTCATTCCCTAGCTTGTTTCCTCAGTCCACACACCCTCATCACAAATCACTCTCCATCCTAACGCTTACTCTGGGGTTTCCTAGGGTGACCACGTTGCATTCTTTTTTACTTTTTATTGGTCAGAAGTAAAACTCCTGCAGTCAGGACTGAGTCTAGTGTGAGGCTCCTATCTAAGGGAATCTCCCTATCTCCAAGGCAGAACTAAGGACCCTGTCAGCCCAAAACTCCTGAAGTTACTGGAGTTGTTAGGGTGAGAGCTAAGGCCCTGGTAGCCCTGATGGCCTACCTCCACCATCTGTCCTTCAACAGACACGTACAAGTGAAAACCAGAAAAAAGAGATTTAATCAACGTGGACACATTATAGAGAAGGACAAGGGGGTCCAGTGACCCCTTCCCCGGCTCCACCAGCCCAGGTCCATCTTCTAGGACCTATCATGAGGAACAGAGGAATGCAGAGCTGGATGGGAATGGTCAAAATGAATCCCACCTTCATCATCCTCTGGGCTCCAGTCTTTGCTGTGAGGTGGTCTGACAGGTTTTTAGAACCCGGTGAAACCTTTTTCCGGGAGACAAGCTCCTCCTCTTCCTGTCACTAAGTAGCCTTCAGCCCTTTCCTTCCTGCAGGAGATTTGAGGGGTAATTACAATTCCTTGAAATGTATCATCTCAGTAGTCTGATCGTCAAAGGAGGGGCAAAATGCCTCTCTGTTTAGAGTCTTCATTCCTGCCAGGAGGGTACCCTGAAACACAGGCAAGTACTCATTCACACAAGGGTGGCACAGACTGCTTTGGGGAAGGTGATTCAGAGAGAAGATGGTTTCAGCGATGGTGAGATGGTGAGCAGCTCTGTGGAGAGGAGGCAGCAGAACAGCAGGGTGCTTTGCAGTGACCTATCTTGGCTCTAGGTCTATGTCAGGAGCTACAGCATAAAATTATACTGAGTTGAGCACATGTGTGGCCTATAAGATTCTTATTAGTTAACAATTCTTCATAGTTAGTGTACCAGCTGCATATCAGCCTTTGGAAGTAAAGCAAACAAGGAGACGTTATCAAGGAGCAAAATCTGGATATTCTTGAGTTTTGTTTTCTCTTTCTTGGTTAAGGCACCCTGGCTACAGGTCATAAAGAGGCCAGAATGGAAACCCTGCCCTTGGGCAAGCAAAGTGGGAAAACAACTTGATTGATTTATGGATTGTTCCAGAAGCATTGAGTGTTAACTGTGGAAAATATTTGACCTCCCGTCTCTGAGTAATGTTAGCCAGCATCATGCTGTTGGCACCCGCATCTTGGACAATCCAGAATTACACCATTTCCTATCTCAGAATTCCCTACAATTTAAAGTTTGAAAAGGGTACCAGGAAATGACAGTGTCTAAACCTCAACCTGAAGAATAGCAAGATTTTAAAAAATCAAATGAGCAGTAGAAAGACAGCTCTTATCCACAGCAAAACTTTAAAAAAGAAACTTTGAATTACAGAGAATGGTTAAAGTTTTGAGTCCAGTATATCTGAAATGAATTTCGGAAAGAAGTTGGAATCTTTTTCACGGAAGTTCTTAAGTGTGACCTCCAGTAGTGTGTCCTTTGTCTTGTATTGGCTGAATGCCTCTGTAAGTATTTTTTTAACCTTTTTACTTTTTATTTTTTTAATTTTATGTGTATTAGTGTATTGCCTGCACAAATGTAAACACACTCCTGCTGTGCCCACAGAGGTCAGAAGAGGGTGTTGGATCCCTGGAATTGGAGCTACAGATGGCTGTTAGTCACTCTGTGGGTGCTAGGATCTGAACCCAGGTCCTCTGCAAAAGGAACCAGTGCTCTTAACCACTGAGCCATCTCTCCAGCCCCCTCTGTAAGTATTTGAAGAAGGATAAGGATAATATTATTTTATAAGATGTATTGTTCATGATGAAAAAAAAATGGACACAAGAAAAGAAAGATGGAAGTGTGACCTTTGTGACTAGGAAACCACCCCAAAGTGGCCTCACAGTTTCTATGATGAAAAAATATAAAGTCATAAGATCAAGGGGTTGGAGAGATGGTTCAGGGTTTAAAAGCACTTGGCTGCTCTTGCAGAGGACCCACATTAGGTTCCCAGCACCCACCTGGAGGTCAACACCTATAAGTAACTCCAGTTCCACATCCACCACCCTCTTCAGGCCTCCTTGGGTATGGCATGCTGTGGTGTACTTTACATCTATGTGGGCAAAAGACTCATACACATCAATAAAAATAAGTAAGTATATAAAATGGTTAAATGGTGACACAATGAGTATACCCAAATTAATTAATATCACATGAGCATTTTGGGAACCCACACATATAATACAGCATGAGTACTAGTATATTCATAATCATAATCACTTGCTTTATGCTGTTGATATTTTCATCACAATTGTTGAAAATTCTGATTGCTTTATCCAGTGTCTTTTCCTTTATTCATTGGCTTCTGTACTTTGGGGATTGTGGGATAAAAAATAGTATCTTCTTCGAAATAGATTTATCATCAGAAAGCTGGGAAGTACAAAGATGGAGTCTGGTTTACTTAGAAGGAGGGGCTAAGAGCAAAGCCAAGCCCACAGCAAGGTTCCCCAACGGCTGGCATTCCCTTGATGCTCAGGAGCATGCACACAGAACTCTGGGATGCCGCTGGTACCATGTTGGGGCCTGGGGGATATAAAAGCCTGCCTGGCAGGGTTGGAAGGCTCTTGTCATTTCACCCTCATGGGCAGAGGACACAGAATTCACTCAGGGCGGCCATGTTGAGAAAGGAGAATTGACGCTCTGCTAGTGTCTGCTTACCTCCATCATTTTGTGGGCAAGCCTAATGCATTCTCTAGTCTTTCCTGAAACCAAGATTGGAGACTCAGCTCATTTCTTTGCCTGGTAACTGGGGAATCCATAATAGCAACGTGGGGCAGGACGCTACGTGTGTGGGCACTTCCCCCACACCCCCAGGAGGAAAGTTCTCTGCAACAGAGATTATCCCACAGATTATTGTTTTCTGTTGCTGTGGTACAGCTAAAAGGAACCTGGGGGAAGAAAGGGTTTATTTCATCTTACACCTCAAGATTCCTGAAAGACATCTCAAATTAATGATTTCCTGGAGCACTGATTTTTTTTTTAATTGGTTCACCCCATCTTTCTTTGCTGTTTAATGAAGGAGTTCTTATTTCAGATTGAGTTTTTATATATTTCACCGCCAAATGATTTCCCCTTAGTTTTAGGAAACACTGTCTTAAATTTCCACCTGAATCTAGTCTCTCCCCAGTTGTCCCCAGCCTAAAAAGCAGCAGCTTTGTTGTTTGCTTCAACTTCAGTTCAGGCAAATGTTCTGAGCTATCCTGAGTCTTCCCTTCTCCCTTTCTCTGTCTGTTCAGGACTTGTACCCTGACTGGCCCATCTCCAATGGAACACTTGAACCCCTACATTTGTCTCCATTTCCACATCTGTAATTATGGAGGGAAGATTTAGTCATAGTATTTTCCCTTTGAAGATTTGGTAATTTTAGATTATAAAAAAAAAAAAAACAAACTTGCAACAGAAGATGATGGTTGGCCTGAGTTGTCAATTTGACCACATTAAGTGACATCTAGGACTAGTAAAATGCACCCCTGTGTGTGTGGGGACCTTCCAGAGTGAACTGACACCTGAGACAGTGACTGTAGCATGGAAGGAGGCACACCTTGAATCTGGGCAATATCTTCCACTGAGCTAGATGCAAACAGGAAGGCAGTGTGGACAAGCAAGAACCTCTCTTCTCTTAGTGGTAGCTGCCCTCACCTACTGACTGTAGACTCCTGTTTCTTCAGCCTTTCAACATAGATTCAACATCAGCAAGTCTGGAGGCCTTCAGTACTCTGTTGGGACTGACAGTCATCTAACTTCTTCCATTGGGATCTCTGTTTCTCCAATATGCAGATAGATGCTCCTTGTTGGATTACCCTGCCTGTATCATATAAGCCAATCTAATAGACCCGTCCCCACTTTTTTGGGGAGGTGGGGAGACAGAATCTCACTATGGAGCCCTGGCTGGCCTGGAACTCATTATGTATATCAGGCCAGCCTTGAACTCACAGAGATCTGCTTGCACCTGCCTCCCAAGTGCTAAGATTACAGGTGTGCACCACCACCCCAGCATAAATCCCCTTTTAAAAAATATATACATCTACCAGGCGTGGTGGAGCACATATGCCTTTAATCCCAGTACTTGGGAGGCAGAGGGAGGCAGATCTCTGTGAGTTCAAGGCCAGCCTGGTCTACAGAGTGAATTCCAGGCCACCAGCTGGGGCTACAGGGAGATCCTCTCTCAAAAATACACACATACTGTAAGGTTATATTGCACTCCCCCGGAATGAAAGGCCATGAGGTCTAAGCTCTTTGGAGCAAAGTTTAATTCAGGGTAGCCGGGGATAGGCTCAGGGGAAAGATAGAGCCAAGCACAGAATGGCATCTGGCTTGGGAATTTAAGGGAGAAGGTGGGAATGGGCTTCAGTGAGAGTGGGGTGGGTCGAAAGGCAGAAGATTCCTGAGTAATCTGTGGTGGCCTGCTTTAGCATAGCCAAAGGCTATGCCTAGTAGAGCAGGTTCTTGGGCCTCAGGTCTTAGGTGTCTCTGCATTCCAATGGGTTTCTTGATCTCATACCCTGACATTCCAGCCTTTTGTTTCTATAGGAAAAAGGGCAGAGGTCTGTCTTCTGCAGCTGCTTCAGAGCTGATCAGGGGCGAAGTCTTGGGGGAACAGCTGTCAGGCTGGAGGGTTAGAATCCAGTTTCCCATTTTGGCTGTTTGGGGTGCTCTGCCCAGTGGGTTTGGTCCAGATCGATAGTGGCCAGTACTTAGTGGACGTTTTCTCTGCAACTGAAAAGACAAGCTGGTTGAGTCTTACATGAGTATACCAGTGCAGGGACTTCACAGTACCAACAGGGGGCTACTGGGTGCATTAGCAATTGGAGGGTCCCTGTCTAGGGAATGCAGAGGGGAAAAGGACGTGTACCCTGGTTTGAGGAATTGGAAAAAGTTTTAGTACACAGAGCTCTAGAATGAGGGCCAGCTTTAATACACAGGGCTCCAGAATGAGAGCCATAACCATGAGAACATAAAAGGTAGTATTTTCTGGCATGGCACACTAAATCTGTCATCTATCTCTGAGATATTTTCTAACATGACATAGTAGATTCCTAACTTGGCACAGTAGGTCTCTCACCTATCTATTTTCTAACATGACACAGTAGACTCCTAACTTGGCACAGTAGGTCTCTCACCCATCTGATAATAACATATTTCATTTTCTCTTCTTTAGATTACAGTTTCCTGTTGGGGTGTTTAAAACCACACAGTTAGCTCAGATAAATGAAGTTTGTCAGTTGAGGTTCTGGTCCTTAAGGGGTCACTCAGGCCTTGCGCCTGACTCTCTTCACCAGTTCCATCTATGTGAGGACAAAGTCAGGCCTTGCTTGATCAGAGCTTCCCTTTGAAGCATGAGGAGTCTCTCCTCTATATGGACTTTCCTTTTTTGACTGGACACTGGCAGGATGACATCCTTTTAAGTGAATCTCCAAGACTTCCCTGGCACAGGATGACTGGTAACTCACTGGCACAGGACATGCACAAAGTTTCGGATGCAGGACCCTAGGACCCAAGTCAACCTCAGAGGGTGAGGGCCAAAATATTGTCCCATCAAATCCCTCTTGCCAAATCAGATTGGAGCTTTAAGTGTGGTTGCTAAACCTCCAAGAGGATTGTTTGAATTAATTTGGTAATTTAATTACCATGCAACTCCTAAGTAAAGCTTGAACATTGACTTAAGCACTGTTAATAAATTCTTAATTGCTGTGGCAGAAATATTCTGACCAATAATAAAAGCTCATGGTAGGAGCCTGGTGATAGTGGCCACAGCACAGGCTAGGAAAGGATACTACTTACTGGCTTGTGTTTCTGGCACATATTAAGGCAATTATTGAGGTTTTTCAGCTCAGGTGTATCAAGTTGACATTAAACCTATGCAGTAAGTCTCCTACAATTTGTTCTTTAAGGTCTATGAAGGTCATCTAGGTACTCAAAGTACAATGATTTAAACCATGCAAGGCAAAAAGCTTCTAACAACATAACCCATGAAACAAACCCAAGATAATGAAGAGGTTAAAACCAGTACCTTCTCAAATGAAGGCCATGTCACTTGTCCCAGATTTTGAATTATAGCTTTGAAAAGGAAAAGGAGGGGGGTGGGTGTTGTCACATACCCACAGCAGGCAGATAATACTTAGGGCTCACTCAAATTGGTTATATTCGGACTGTCCATGAGGTCACCAGAAGTAAAACCTACTTTCTCTTAAAAATACTAAAAGTAACATGTGCAAAGTATAACAGATGTACAAAACAATTTTAGTATGTATGAGTAACTCTATATACGTCTGTTTCACTTGAGGCTGTAACTAGGTATATAGTACCTGGTAGGTGGAACACAATTTCTTGTATATGCCATAATTACATTATAGAATTCTTAAAAGTGAACAGTACTTCATGCATACTCATAAATAAGGTTCTAATAAATACATTTGGTGATGACGTTTTGTCCAATATAAAACCCAAAAACCAAAATTGTGAAAGGATCAGAATATGCCATTAAATAAATTGCAAGAGAATTAGAATATAGAAATATAGCATTAGTTATTACAAGGTCTGATGTAAATTCAGGCTTCCTGCTACATGGACTTGTAGTTCAGCAGAAAAAGCCCTTGGTAGTAGCAGCAGAGTGTGGCATGGCAGTGGGGAGGGGGAGAAAAACCACATGGTGGGGCAGCTGTGTGGCAGACTGGGGACAGGAGAGAGCTGTAGGAAGGAAGTAAAATTTTTTAACCTCATAGGGAACGGTGTGGAGGACGAGTCCTCTAATGGGAATCGGCATGGAGGTGTACATCCTCTAATGGGAGTCTGGTCAGAGACTCCAGGTCTGGAGTGTCTCTGAAGCAGAACAGGAGGCTAAAATGAAGGAAGAATTGGAGGGAAGACAGGGCAGAGAGAAGGAGGGAGAAGGAAGATGGAGGGAAGCAGGAGAGGAGCTGTTATAGTGCACTCCCCCTGGAATGAAAGGCCACGAGGTCTAAGCTCTTCAGAGCAAAGTTTAATTCAGGGTAGCTCAGGGGAAAGATAGAGCCAAGCACAGAATGGCATCTGACTTGGGAATTTAAGGGAGAAGGTGGGAGTGGGATTCAGTGAGAGTGGGGTGGGTAGCACACTTTGCAGGAATCTGGAATCTGGCTTCCAAAGGGCGAGGCGGAAGATTCCTGAGTAATCAGTGGTGGCCTGTTCTAGCATAGCCAAAGGCTAGCCTGGTAGAGCAGGTCCTTGGGCAACATGGATCTTAGGTGTCTCTGCATTCCAATGGGCTTCTGGAGCTCACACTCTGACATTCCAGCCTTTTGTTTCTATAGGAAAAAGGGCAGAGGTCTGTCTTCTGCAGCTGCTTCAGAGCTGATCAGGGGCGAAGTCTTGGGGGAACAGCTGTCAGGCTGGAGGGTTAGAATCCAGTTTCCCATTTTGGCTGCTTGGGGTGCTCTGCCCAGTGGGTTTGGTCCAGATCGATAGTGGCCAGTACTTAGTGGACGTGTTCTCTGCAACTGAAGAGACAAGCTGGTTGAGTCTTACATGAGTATACCAGTGCAGGGACTTCACAGTACCAACAGGGGGCTACTGGGTGCATTAGCAATTGGAGGGTCCCTGTCTAGGGAATGCAGAGGAAAAAAGGACGTGTACCCTGGTTTGAGGAATTGGAAAAAGTTTTAGTACACAGAGCTCTAGAATGAGGGCCAGCTTTAATACACAGGGCTTCAGAATGAGAGCCATAACCATGAGAATATAAAAGGTGGTATTTTCTGGCATGGCACATTAAATCTGTATAATCTATCTCTGAGATATTTTTACTAACTTGGCACCTATCTCTCTCACCTATCTCTCTGGTAATAACCTATTTCATTTTCTCTTCTTTAGATTACAGTTTCCTGTTGGGGTGTTTAAAACCACACAGTTAGCTCAGATAAATGAAGTTTGTTTTGGTGTTAAGGTCAGTTGAGGTTCTGGTCCTTAATGGGTCACTCAGGCCTTGCGCCTGGCTCTCTTCACCAGTTCCATATTTTTTAGGACAAAATCAGGCCTTGCTTGACCAGAGCTTCCCTTTGAAGCATGAGGAGTCTCTCCTCTATATGGACTTTCCTCCTTTGACTGGACACTGGCAGGATGAAGTCCTTTTAAGTGAATCTCCAAGACGTCCCTGGTGCGGGATGACCGGTTATTCGCTGCCACAGTACATGCACAAAGTTTCGGATGCAGGACCCTAGGACCCAAGTCAACCTCAGAGGGTGGGGACCAAAATATTGTCCCATCAAATCCCTCTTGCCAAATCAGATTGGAGCTTTAAGTGTAGTTGCTAAACCTCCAAGAGGATTGTTTGAATTAATTTGGTACTTTAATTACCATACAACTCCTAAGTAAAGCTTGAACATTGACTAAAGCACTGTTAATAAATTCTTAATTGCTATGGCAAAATATTCTGACTAATATTAAAAGCTCATGGTAGGAGCCTGGTAGTGGCTGCAGCACAGGCTAGGAAAGGATGCTACTTACTGGCTTGTGTTGCTGGCTCATATTCAGCCTATTGTATACAATATAGAAATATCTGGCCAAGAATGACATTACCCACAATGGGCACAGGCCAGTCCAATGAAGGCAATTATTGAGGTTTCTCAGCTCAGGTGTATCAAGTTGACATTAAACCTATGCAGTAAGTCCTGTGATTTGTTCTTTAAGGTCTATGAAGGTCATTTAGGTACTCAAAGTACAATGATTTAAACCATGCAAGGCAAAAGTTTCTAACAACATAGGCCATGAAACAAACCCAAGATAATAAAGAGGTTAAAACCAGTACCTTCTCAAATGAAGGCCATGTCACTTGTCCCCAGATTTTGAATTATAGCTTTGAAAAGGAAAAGGAAGGGGGGGCATTGTCACATACCAGCAGCAGACAGATAATACTTAGGGCTCACCCAAATTGGTTACATTTGGACTGTCTGTGTGGTCACCGGAAGTAAAACCTAATTTCTCTTAAAGATATTAAAAGTAACATGTGCAAAGTATAACAGATATATAAAACAATTTTAGTATGCATGGGTAACTTTATATATGTCTGTTTCACTTGAGGCTGTAACTAGGTATATAGTACCTGGTAGGTGGAACACAATTTCTTGTATATGCCATAATTACATTATAGAATTCTTAAAAGTGAACAGTACTTTCTAATGAATAAATTTGGTGATGACACTTTGTCCAGTATAAAACCCAAAAACCAAAATTGTGCCATTAAATAAATTGCAAGAGAATTAGAATATAGAAATATAGCATTAGTTATTACAAGGTCTGATGTGAATTCAGGCTTCTTGGCACATGGTCTTGCTGTGGCTCAGCAGAAATGGGGCAGCTGTGCAGCAGACTGGGGAGAGGAGAGAGTTGTAGGAAGGAAGTAAAGTTTTTTAGCCTCAGAAGAAAGGGGAATGGCATGGAGGATGAGTCCTCTAATGGGAGGCGGCGTGGAGGCATACATTCTCTAATGGCGCTGGTCAGAGACTCCAGGTCTGGAGTGTCTCTGAAGCGGAATGGGAGGCTAAAATGAAGGAAGAATTGGAGGGAAGACGGGCAGAGAGAAGGAGGGAGAAGGAAGATGGAGGGAAGCAGGAGAGAGTACCGCCTTTGCACGGGAACCCAGTTCAAGCCTGTGGATTCAAAACAATGAGGGACTAATGCTGAGAGAGGCAGAGGGAGAAGGGTAGAAGTATAAGGGGAATGAAGTGTAAAGAGAGAGAGAGAGAGAGAAGGGAAAGTGGGGGAGAGCAGAGTGGTACCTCATCCTGAAGCTGGTTGTCTGGAGAAGTACTCGGCTCACAAGTCCAGGGGTTGCAAAATGTCACAGCACCAATAATATTAAGTGTAAAAAAGCAGGAAACAATAAAAAGGCACACGAGGCATAGGTCACTCTAGGAGCATGCTTTACTTCCATGTTGGACTGCCAGCATGAGCCGCCTGCAGACACGTGGTGGGACCAGACAGCATGGCAGGGGTCAGAGAGAGAGAAGGGTGGGACAGGGACAGAGAGAGGCACAGAGAGAGAGAGAGGCACAGAGAGAGAGAGGCACAGAGAAGAGCCTAGGTTGGCCGCCCAAGGTCAAAAGCAGAGGTGGAGTTCTGGTCTAGTGTATAGGGAGGGGGACGGGAGTCTTAAAAGGAATAGAGAGAGGGTCATGAGCGAAGGGCAAAGAATGCCTGTACATACAAGCATTCTGACCATTTACTGGAGCGCTGGCAGAAGTCTCTCAAAGCTGAGAATTTGGAGATCTAAGGTGCCTGTCCCAGGCCAGGCAATACTGTTAGGTAATTGATATCCTGGCCAGATAGTAGAGCAGAGTCCCTCAAGGACCTTAGGGTTAATTTCCTTGGAGAGGTTGAGTTCTCTTAAAGAGTGTAGGAGACACTCCAAGGGTGTGAGGCCCAGGGCCTCTCCTTTAGAGTGTGAGGCTCCCATATTAGGGGTTAGGGGATAAGGAAGAGGGGAGAGGAGTAGTCACCCACACCAGAATGTAAGGTTATGGCGCACTCCCCCCGGAATGAAAGACCATGAGGTCTAAGTTCTTCAGAGCAAAGTTTAATTCAGGGTAGCTGGGGCTAGGCTCAGGGAAAAGATAGAGCCAAGCACAGAATGGTGTCTGGCTTGGGAATTTAAGGGAGAAGGTGGGAGTGGGCTTCAGTGAGAGTGGGGTGGGGCTTTGCAGGAATCTGGAATCTGGCTTCCAAAGGGTGAGGCAGAAGATTCCTGAGTAATCAGTGGTGGCTTGTTCTACCATAGCCAAAGGCTAGCCTGGTAGAGCCGGTCCTTGGGCAACACAGATCTTAGGTGTCTCTGAATTCCAATGGGCTTCTGGAGCTCACACCCTGACACCCCCCCATACACGTATATATTTGTTCCTCTAGAGAACCCTAATTGATCCACAGACTGATAACAAGGAAGGGAACATACACATTTATTTATACACTTAAGACACAGGAACATATGACTTGAAAAGGGGTAAGATGGCCAAACAGCAGGGGCTTGGGCATCTGTGCAGATGGACATATTGCAGGACTTGGAAGGCTGTAGGGAAGGTCTTGCAGCACACAAAATTCTCATTCTGTGTATGAGGTCTCCCTACTGTCATCACTGCCTGTGCTCCAGAACTTTGGTCCTGTGAGGAGATCTTTACTGAGAGGAAGAGATGAGATCAGAGGGAAACAAATCCACCATCCAACTCATGACTGGTCAAAGTGCTGGGAACAAGTGACTACTGAGAGTTCAGCTGTAAATGAGACACTGCAGATGAGAGGGCAGAAATCATGTAAAAGCACGAGGATGGGAAGAAATGCAGTAAGTGGTGCCTTCTACTAGTCATGACAGGGCCATTGCACTTCCAGACTCACAGCAGCTGTGCTTACTTGCATAAAACCTGTACAGGATCAAGCCAGTCAGCATTCCTCAGGAGTCTCCTCCCTGACTTAGGAGCTATTGGCAACTCATGGCTGCTGGTGGAAGGGGAGTGTCATTTTTCCTTAACAATGTGGCTACTGGTGGGTTGCCCATGTTCCTGTGGTAGTCTCACACCCTTGGACTAAGTGGACTCATTGGGTGATTAAAAAGAGCGAGAAGTAGGGAGGAAGATGTAGTGAGGTAGTCTAGGGGTGGGAGGCAGATTGGGTTGGATGCATTGTACTCACTTAGGACATTATCAAAGAATACATTTTTAATTAAAAAAAGAGAGAAGCTGGCTGGAAAGATGGCAGAAGCCAAGGGAGGCAGGTGACCACAAGGAAACGGTTTTGCAGGCACCTGGGACCTTGCTCATATGAAGTTACAGCAATGGTAACAGTGCACATAAGGCCCATGAAAATTCAAACTGGACACAAACCCAGTATGGAACTGGGAAGATAAGCAAGAAGCCCTGGCCTTCACCAAGGATCACTGCTGGGTGAGAGGGAGTGCAGTTGGTCTACTTCATGAGGGAATGCTACAAAGGCTAAGCAGGCTCCAGTGGGTGATCGCCCACCAAGGAACATCTCAGCACAGGAGCTCAGCTTGGTAGGCCTTCCTTAACATGTATCACAGAATGCATGAAATCTGGTAGGAGGGCTATGGGGGGGGGGCTGCAGGTGGGGGGGGACCTAAATATGATTAAGATGTATTACATGAAACCCAAAATTCAATAAAAATATATTTAGAAAAGAAAAGCTTTCATCCACTTCTTCCTTACTAATGTAGAAGATGTAAATTCTTTTTAACAAAAGAGCAGCCCTGTTTTGTTTCATTGAAATGTCACTCTCACTTTGTAGACCAGGCTGGCCTGAAACCTTAGAACTTACAGAAATTCTGTGGCCTAAGCCTCCTGTATATGATTACTGCAGATGTGAACCACCATGCCCAGGCAAAAGGATGGCTTTGTAAAAACATTTCTGGGTCTAAACACCTGAAGTTTTTCTAAGAAATCAATAGGAAATAAATATACCATCATGGTCAATTTGTCTCGAAATGCCAATTATATCAAGTGTTCTACTTCTGCAAATCCATCTGTGGCTTCTCAATGCACAGGACATCTTAGGTCTTTTAATCCCAAGAGCACCTCCCTCGGCCCAGATCTGTCTCCTTGGCTCACTTCAACCAGCTACTTGAGCCTACTTTTTTTTTTTTTTTTTTTTTGTCTTTTTAAGACAGAGTCTCCCTTTAGTCCCAGTTGGTCTGGAGCTTGCTATGTAGACCAAGCTGGCCTCAAACTCACAGAGATCTGCCTGCCTCTGCCTCCATTAAAGATGTGTGCCCACACCCAGCTCTTTTTTTGCAGTTACTTTTTCTTACCAATACTTGAGGTATCTTATCAATTGTTTTATCTTACAATTTTCATCAGTGAAAATACTCTTCCCTCACTCTGCCTCGCCCCCTGAATGCCTCTTCTATCCATCCATTCTTCCCTATCTCAGCCTTTGTTTAGTTCTTTGCACTTTGGGAATGTGTTATTTTATTTTTGCCTTTCCTTAATATTGTTTTACTAACTTACCACGTAAGTTCTATGAGAAATGAGACCCAACATTCCATCTTGAGCAGTCTCCTTCCCCAGCTGCCTTCTTGATATTCTTGGCACTTTATTTCTTTTTTTTTTTTCTTTTTCCTTAATTTTTATTGAGCTTTTGTGCATTTCATACAATATTTCTTTCTTTTTTTAATTTAATTTTTATTGATGCTTTGTGCATTTCATACATTTTTTCCAATTCAGTTCAGGCTTATTTCCCTTTCCCTTCCCCCCCACCCCCACCCCATCCCAGATCATGCATTCTGCCATAACTGTCCTGCATCTTTCTTTCAGTTTTTTTTTCATTTTTAGCTATAAGTGATAATCCATGAGTACAACATGCAATTCTTACTTTAAAAGATTCTGTTCTATCGGTGTAATGCAAAGTGTGATTAGCAGTAGTTATTACTGGAGAGAGAAATTACAGTAACTTCACTATGAATGAATGGAAGAAATGACAGGAACAGGAACTAATGTCTAGAGGTTTAAAACTTTGGGATGGGAAGTTACCCGAAGGTATCCCTTCCTTCTCTGAACTAGGTCAAGAGCCTGACTAATAGTGAATTGCAGATGGAACATGGGTAAGAAGACAGTCTCTGGCATCTCAGTACAGACCAAAAGAAATGCAGCAATTGCCAGAGAGAACTTGGAAAAGGAATGCTAGCTAACCAGTCTGGGTGATATTGAAGACTATGAATTTGACTTTAATAGATCTTCATTATTGTTCAGCAATGTAGGTGTTGTGGAGAAATCACTTAATGTAACTGAAATAGGACTTAAGGCTTGAAAAATTGGAGTAAAGGCTCACCAATTGAGAACATTGAGTGCTCTTGCAGCAGACCCGGGTTTGATCCCCAGCACCCATATGGCAGCTAACAACTGTCTTTAACTCCAGGTCCAGGGGAATGAAACACGTTCTTATGACCTCCCAGGGCATTGCATGGCATGGGTGCACTTACATGCAGGCAATACATTAATACACATAAAATTAGAAAGAAATAAATGCCGAAAACCTACTGTCACCTATAAACTGACAGACTTGGAGCTAATTAGTTTATTTCTCTTCATTTTTTGAAAAAGACCATATCTGAACAGATACAATAATTCTCTCAAGGTGCTATATCCTTTTCTGACTCAGGAACCTGCCTCTGTAAATTTCTCTTTCATCTAAATAGTGCCTATGCTCACTACAGTACCCACCCATGAGGTACATTCTCCCCAAATGTTACGCCAACTGCTGCCCCATCTCGAACTCTGTTACATGTTGTTTTAACAAAATGAATTTCTTTTACATATGTATCTACTTATCATTCAATGCAACAAATGACTGAAAAATTAAATTATGTTATTCTGAATCTGTCTTTAGAATAATAATAAATAAAATATATTTTTAAGGCCAATTTAGGTACTATTAGCAAGCCATGCATTTCAACAGTTTCCAGAGGCAATTTGCTCAGTGATTCAGGAGAGGCTCAGGTCACCAGAAGATTACAGTCACTTAGAACACTTTTCCCTCTGGGCAGAGCGAACATTGCAAAAGGTATTTAATGAGGTGCTGCACTAATCAGTCAGCCCCTGGGTCTGCATCACTTCCCCAGAGCCCTGAAGCTTATCACCTGCAAAACAGCCAGCTTTCTCAAATGTCTCAAACAGAAGATATTGAGTTTATGTTAATCAACACATTTTTACTGATTAAATGAAGCCATTTCTGGTGTGACTTGACAAGAACATAGCGGAGAGGCAGAAGGACAAACCAGAACTTAATTCTCAGTGGATTCACAGCAGGTGGAAAGCAGATGACAAAGGACAGAATAACATACACACAATACTTTAAAAATCGTACCACAGATACTGAGCTTCTTTGATCTGCACAATAATCTCTAATTTACAGATGAGTCAATGACTTCCAAGATTTCAGTGACTTCTCTATGTAGTCTTTGGCGTTCACACTTCGCTGCTTCAATTTTAACGACAGCACTTTGGGAGGTAGTATGTCACCAGGATGGCTTAGCACTGATCAGCAGGGTAGTAGTGTCAGGAGAAGGATCCAGAATTAGGTTAGCACTTAAGAACTGGAGAGGTGCAGATGGACTCAATAGAGAGAAGGTATTTTATCATAACTCCACTAGGTGGCAG
Organism: Rhizomys pruinosus; assembly: GCA_009823505.1. Lineage (NCBI taxonomy): Eukaryota > Metazoa > Chordata > Mammalia > Rodentia > Spalacidae > Rhizomys > Rhizomys pruinosus. Next base: position 3,391,369 of record VZQC01010310.1, on the reverse strand, counting down.
TAAGGACCACCTCTGCAGTCTAGAAGGTGTCACCATTGATGGAAGGCTTTATTTAGTGGAAATAGGAAGAAAAGAAGCTAATGCTTACTTTTAGTATTTAAAAAGTGTGTGTGTGTGTGTGTATGTGTGTGTGTGTGTGTGTGTGTGTACTCACACATGTGTGCTGGAGAAATAGAACAATTACTACACCCTATGCTATTTTTCACCTGTAAGACCAAAATAAAAGAAATACCTTGATATTTATCAACACTGTTCTATATAGTTTCTTAGCCTGCTTTATACAAGTCCAGATGTGTGTTCTATGGTGTACATACAAGATGATCAATGTTATTCAGCATAAAACTCGTTGTCTAGGAGGACAGATGTACAGACGTATGTGTTTACTGCATGAATTCATTGGGGGTGCTTGGACTGTCTCTCTCTTCAAGTTTACCCCAGGCTACTGGCTAAGAGGGAGAAGGTAGAATCATAGGGTTGAAGGAACTTTATGCATATGCATAAGTTGAAATAATTCATCACCTTAACGCTGTCCTGCCTTGGTGGTAATCAACATGGCTAGAGGTGAGTTGAAAAATTGGGGCACTGCATAAAGAATTAGGATTCCAATTAGAACACTGTATATGAGAAAAAGGATATTGCTGTGGATAAGCGGTCATAACCCATCTTGTCTGCAGAGTGATGTTTGTATGGCATCCGAAACCTTTTGGATGTTACAAAACAAAATGTCCCATTCATCTGAAGATCCCTCAGACTCTAAGGATACCTCATTTTGGAATATGATCAAATTTCCCATCACCGAGGGGAGTTTCTGCTTGAGGAGACTCCTTCTCCAGGGGACGCAGCTGCTTCTCCTCTGGCACTGAGGGTAGGTCAGGTGCTTTCTGCCCACACCTTGCCACTGTGAAGCGGCTCATGCAAAGAGCTTCCTCATAGCCTGGGAGTGGATCCAGGGAGGAGGGCAGCTGGCCCAGGGAGCTGTGTCCATGAGCCACTGCCAGAATTCTCCGAGCTGCAGGGCCAAACACAGACTGCAGCGCTGTGAGAGAAGGAGACAGAGCTGGTGTAAAGACAGTGATGTCCAAAAAGGAGATATCTTCAGTTGACAGAGGTTCCCAGCACAGGTGATAAGAAAAGTTCAAAGTCACTGTCACATCTGTCAACAAAGTTCATGGCAGTATTTCAAAGTTGTGTGTGTGTATGTGTGTGTGTGTGTGTGTGTGTGAGAGAGAGAGAGAGAGAGAGAGAGAGAGAGAGAGAGAGAAATATCTGTAGGCCCAGGTAGACTATAGACCAATCTGGCATCAGTATCATAGAGATCCACCTGTCTCTGTCTCCCATGTGCTGAGATTAAAAGTGTGCACCACCAGGCCCAGAGCTTATTTCAAACTAACTCCACACTGTGCTAGAAGAACCTGCTTTCTCTGGTGTCATTGAATAATCTGTCTGTTCACTGCCTCGCCTCCTTTCTGTCTTTTTTTTTTAATTTAATTTTTTTTTTATGTGTATGAGTGTACTGTCTGCATGTAGGTTTGTGCACCCGTGTCATGCAATGCTGCAGAGGTCAGAAGAGGGCGTCTGATTCCCCTGGAACTGGAGTTAAAGACAGTTCTCAGCCGCCATGTGGGTGGGTGCTGGGGATTGAACCCAGGTCCTCTTTTTCTTTCTTTCTTTTTTTTTTTTTTTTTTTTGCTTTTTGTCTCGGGATCTCGTTGTAGCCCCAGCTGGACTGGAAATCACTATGTAGACCAGGCTGGCCTTGAACTCACAGAGGTCCACCTGCCTCTGCTTTCTGAGTCCTGGGATTAAAGGTGTACACCACCACACCTGCCTGGCTTTATCTGTCTTCTTTCTTTCCTTTTTTTTTTTTTTTAAAAAAACAACTTGTGTACCATGGGAAAGGAGGAAAGGAGTGAAGAGCCGCTGGGAAGAGACAGAATAATTCTGCAGAAACAAGGCAATGTTGTTCGGGGTACTCTGCGTGGAGCTGCAGGGTGCTGGCTGCAGCAGCACAAAGCCAAGGTAGAAGCAATGACCCTGGACCTCGCTCTGCTCCGTAGCGTGCAGTGTTTTGCTGAAGCTTTCAAGGCCAAGAATTTGTCTCTTCATGTGCTCGTGTGCAATGCAGGGACGTTCGCTCTGCCCTGGAGCCTCACTAAGGATGGCCTGGAGACCACCTTCCAGGTGAACCACCTGGAGCACTTCTACCTTGTCCAACTCCTGCAGGATGTTTTGTGTCGCTCGTCCCCGGCCCGTGTTGTTGTGGTCTCCTCTGAGTCCCATAGATTCACGGATATTAATGATTCCTCTGGGAAACTCGACCTCAGCCGCCTGTCTCCATCCCAGAGTGACTACTGGGCCATGCTCGCGTACAACAGGTCCAAGCTCTGCAACATCCTCTTCTCCAACGAGCTGCACCGTCGTCTCTCNAAGGGCACACTGGCCCTTCGCTTTAGGGCTTCTTTGAAGGACTTTGGAGCTGGATTGTGGTGAATATCCTAAACCAGTTTGCGTGGCTTTGGCTAAGGATCTCTAACGTCTTTGCCTTATCTCCCCTTCCTGTTCCCTGCCTTCTCTGTACCCTTCACCATCCCCTTCTGGTCTTCTCTAGGAGCTGCCCACCTGTCTGCCCTTTCGTACTGAGCAGACTCCTATAAAGAGTATAAGAAATGGGAAGGGTTTTTGTGGTTATTGTTGCAAAGTAAGTTATTAAAAGACCATTCTAAAAATTTATAAATTCTAAGATAAATGGAGGCTGTTCCCCAAAGTTATGGTAAATTGGCAGCTTGCACTTAATATATCATGAAATGAAGAACACTGGCACTTTACTTATGAAAGCTGGAAAATTCTACCTACATCCATGAGGTGAGAACTAGGAATCCTAGAAGTGTATTGCACACTCCTACCACTCTCATTTAGTCCTCACAATTTCCTTATGAGCTAGGAGACTGCTACACATAGACACTGTGAACTAATCTCATAGTCACATAATGACCAAGTGGTAAGCTCCAGATTTAAACCCAGGCCTGGTGGCCCACCTCCACTCGACAGCATTGCCTTGTCATGCCTACTCTTTTCCATCACTCCTAGTAATCCCTTCCTACCTTCATGGGCTCCCAAAACATATTCTGAACCAGATAAATTGTTAGAGGTATGATTCTGTCTCCACTAGTTTTGGTTTTGTTTTTTTAGAGGAACAGGGTCTCCCTATAGCCCCCAGCTGGCCTGAACTCACTCTGTAGACAAGGCTGGCCTTCTGAACTCACAGGAGATCTGCCGCCTTACTGGCCTGCCAATAGTTGCTTAGGATAAAGGCGTCAACCACCGCACGCCCAGTTTAAAAAGATTGGGCTCTTAACTGCCCAGGGTGGGTGCTAGGAACCAACCCAGGTCATCTGCAAAGAGCAGTTTACGGTCTGCGTTAACCACTGAAAAGCCATCTCTCCAGCTCCCTGTCTCCACTTTAAAGCTCAGCTCAATCAAGCCATTTTTGAACCTCCCATGTGTTTGATGTCATGAGAGATAAGAGGAGCTGAAGATATGCTCTCTGCTTCTAATGAGTAGTTGAGAAATCTGGATAGAGAGACAAACTGAATCCCCTTGGAAGGATAAGGATATCACAGGGCTGACGCTGCATAGAAGCAGCTGGAAGGAAGACTTCAAGGACACTTGCTTTTCAAAAAGCTGTGAGGATTTGAATAGACCAGAGTATGGATATGACGGTCAGAAAGGCAGGCTAAGGAGGGGGAGGACAGAGCTGACTGGACTGGATTTCAGGCTGGATAGTCCAGATCACATACAGGAAAATGGGAGCCATTCTGGAATAAGAAAGCAGAAAAGCAGCACAAGAATAGTGCTATCTGTGAGGATGGATCATGGTGGTATCAAATCTAAAGGTGAGGCCTGTTAAGAGCCTGGTCATAGCACATTATCGGCAGGGTAGGAAAAAAAAATTACAGTCGTTAGTGGCTGAGAAGTGGTATAAAAAGAGCACTCCAGCACTTGAAGGTAGGTAATTTATAGAAGATCAAAGAGAAAGGAAGTAAAAAATGACTCGGATAGATAAAAACTGGGACTAGGAAGCTACCAGGGGACAGTGCGTTTGCCTTTCTTTATATCTATATTCCCTCTTATATTTTTTTATATAATTACTTTTTTTTTTTTCTTGGCGTGTACTGGACATGTTTTCATACAAACCCAAGAGTTCTTCTATAAATCTATGATTTAAATCGTGGTTGTTTCCAATATATGTATTGAGCCATGATTTGCCGCGGAGTTTCCAGTTCTCAAGTTTATTATTCCTTTTATGCCAGGTACTTGCCAATACTATTAAACACTTGGAATAATTATTCGGCCTTATTGTCATGTATTAGTAACAGTCGATAGTGTGCTGATTATAATCATCTGTCTTTTTATTTAAATTATGTTTTGAGTGATATTTATTTTTTTTTTTTTTTAATAAATAAATTTTTTTATAAGATAGTGTATGAAGTTTATTTAAGTCATATGAGCTGATGTGTATTGTCAATGTTAGCTCTCCCATAAAGACATACTGATATACACAAGGGAGAGAAAAGACTTCTTAGGACAAGAAGGGGATGCCAGGGGATGCTCCCTAGGTAGGCTGAAGAAGAAGGTTCTTCAGTGTGTAGGTTGAAGTGAGAGGTGTCAGACACTGGGAAACATTTTGCTCGTTACAGAGGGAAGACCTACGGAGTGTTCCTAGGGTTGCCACAGACACCCCTGCAAATACCTGAAGTTCCTCTTGTGCGCGCAACAGAGTATCGGCATGAGCCTCGTAGGTTCCTCAGAGGTACAATCCTGTATTCGCTCTGATTATTCCTCGAGCAACCCTTCCATGCTTGTTCCTTATTAAATAAGTCCAGAGTCGTTTCAATCTGGGTCATATTTCTATACTCGTACAGTGGTATCGCTCCTCATTTTAGGGACGAGGTGCAAAGCTTAAACACATACAATTGCTAGGACACATATACACTTCAATATTGCACAAAAAGTTAGGGTGAAAGGAAGGTTAATAAAAAAAAGAAAGGACCTTACATTAAAATCATCAAAGGGATGGTTTAAAAAAATAAAAATGAACATACTAAGACTTGAAGAACATGGAAGTGAAGGTGTAAACCAAGAGTGTCTTTAAAGACACAAAATAATATAGTGTAAGGCAAGCAGGCCTGGTACTACAGGCTATAATTCCAGGTATTTGAGAGGCTGGGGCAGAGGGATCATATGTTCAAGGCCTGCTTGAGCTACAGAGTGCATTCAAGGGTAGTTTGGTCAACTTAGTGAGACCATGTCTCAAAATAAAAAATTAAAGGATCTGGGCTGGGCATGGTGGCACACGCCTTTAATCCTAGCACTCGGGAGGCAGAGGCAGGGCATCTTTGTGAGTTCAAAGCCAACCTGGTCTTCATAGTGAGTTCAGGACAGCTGGGCTACAGGGAGACCCTGTCTCAAAAGGCTAAATAAAAAAAAAAAAAAAAAAAAACTAAAGGATCTGACCAGCCAGATGTGGTAGCATATGCCTTTAATCCCAGCACTAAGGAGGTAGAGGTGGGCATATCTCTTTGAGTTCAAGGCCAGCCTGGTCTACAGAGTAAGTACCAGGCCAGCTGGGGCTATATAGGAAGACCCTGTCTCAAAAACACTAAAAAAATATATTCAAGAATCTGGGACAGTAGATAAGCAGCAATATACTTGCTCAGTATGTTTATGATCCTGATTTCCATTCCCAGCAAAACAAAAAATGTAAGAAAAAGAAGATATAATTAGATGTAGTGGTATATACCTCTAACCTACAAATGAAGAGAGAATGAAGGGAGATGGGAGGAAGGATCAGCCTGGGCTGCATAAAACCTTGTTATGAAAGAAAAGAAAAGAAAAGAGAAGAGAAGAGAAGAGAAGAGAAGAGAAGAGAAGAGAAGAGAAGAGAAGAGAGAAGAGAAAAGAGAAACAAAGGAAGGAAGGAAATGATAGAGAGAGGAGGGAGGTCAGAGATAATGTGGATTTGGACTCCAATATTTCAGTTTGTTCTTCGACTTAATCATCAGTCAAAAAACATTGAGAACACATCATCAGTGAGCCCAGGCCACCACACACCGGCTTCTATAAATTAAAAGTGCCCCCAAACATTTAATATTAGTTTACTAGTCATTCTGTATCTCTGTACCAACCCCACAGCATTCTTTAAAGGCGAGCCTTTCCACCAAGGTGCTCTAAGTTGAGTGCACTCACAGGTGATGGTGTTCTGGAGGGTGCTATCGTGATCGAAAGCGATGACAGTCACTTCGTAGGGTGGGGGCCCCCCATCTTCCCCATTTTCTGGACGGCTCAGACAGCACCTGAAGCACACTGAAGTCAGGCCGCAGAGGAGGAGCAGAGCACCAACTACCACTAGCAACCTGCAAGAACCCACGAGGCACGTTCAAACAGGTTTCCCAGCTCAGGCACAAGTATCCCTTAGTGTCGGATCTTGATTCTGATTGATAATTCACACAGCAACAATAAAGCTTTAACTTGTAGGATTTTGGTTTACATATCTCCCTCATTCTTTTCTCAGCAACTATGTCGGTTAGAGCAAGGGACCCTTAAGAGAGTAGGAAGGACCTGCGTTTGACTTCACTGAAGTTAAACCCTCTATGGAGCTAGTTCTCAAGTGCATGCTGAGAAAAGAGCACAATCACTTTTTTATGTTGGCTGAAGGGATCCTATTGAAAAAAGAAATCCTGGCATGTTGTCACATAGGTTATTGAGTAGGCAGAGAAATTTCACTCTGTGAGATACAGGCTATCTCATACTTTTATTCCCAATCACAGCATATAAAAAGCTTAAAAAACATAATGTCCCTGAAAATGAGATATCTTTGAGTATGTTCTATACCTGCAACTTACCATATATACCAGAGATGCACCCAGTCTGTGGTCAGGCAACTAAGGAGAAAAAGTAAAATTTATTATATTTTTAAAAATCCAGGATGTGAGTTACTATAATTATATTTTTATATAGAATATATACCATAATAAAACAACAAGACTTACTTTATTTAATGTCCAATGTAATCAGCTGATTCTATTGTGAATAGCATGCTTTATATTGACTTTTATGATATAGATGGCATTATGAAAATCATTTTGTTAGTTACTATAAAATACATTACAATAGTGACTATGAAAATATTGAGAGGAAAGGGTTAGGGAGGAGGGAAAGAGAAAGAACTACAATGAATTTTGTTTAAAAAAAAATGCCGGGATGAAACAAAATTATTTGTATGTTAAGAAAAAAGACACTCAGGAGGCAGAGGCAGGTAGATCTCTGTGAGTTCAAGGCCATCCTGGTCTACATAGCGAGTTCCAGGAAAGCTGGGGCTACAGGGGAACCCCATCTTGAAAAGACCAAAAAGGAAAAAGAAAAAGAAAAAAGAAAAGAAACATTAATGTCTCCATGACTATTAAAAGCAGCTATAATGAAAGTTATCAAGAAGGAATTTGTCATACAAATTTATGAAGAATGAGTTTGAAAATGGATCTGAACATTAAGATCTGTGTAAATGCCAAGTCTGTAAAATGTGAAAGTGAGGGAAATTTCAGCTCAAAGCGCGAAAGCAGCCGTTTGTAATTTATATTTCACAAGCAATTGCAACACCTTCCCTGTAATTGGGGACCTACACTTTCACATCAGAGGTCAGAAGAGATAGGCGTGTCCACTGACAGCAAACAGGGAAGGAGGAAACACTGGAAGTCAACTTCATGTGGTCAAAGCTAACAACTTTCTCTGTGCAGATGAAAAAGGAGGGATGGAGAAGAAACCCAAGCTATGCCTAGGAGTAAGAGGCAGGGTTGAAGCAAAGTAGTACAACTGTTTGAAGATTTGCCAGTTTTGTCACTCAAAAAAACCTGTACTAAAATCTTTTGACAGGATTTCCATTTCCATTCATTCCTGCATTCCTTTTGTAAAAACTGCACTTTACTCTTTTCTTAGAGCAGTATTTCCTCTTGCTTTTCCACATTCATCATTTGTTCAAAGTCCTTCTACTTCAATGTTAGATTCTCATGAGGGGTATCTGAATCCTCAATACCACCCAGCCAGTATGTAAACTACACGTGCCAAGTAAGTAAGGTTATCTCCCCTCCCTCGCATCTAACAGAGCTGGCTCTAGGGAACCATCGAATGTGGAATAAGTATTCTGCAGTCTGAACAAGATTGTTATCTCATTGTCTCTACTTGATCTTTTAGTGTTGTTCCTCTGCATACAATGAACCTCGTGTATTCTTTATGTTCTCTGAATCTGCATAGGATTTAACTGTAAAGGGTTTAGATGGTACATATCGTTCCATCAAAGTGATAAGTAAATGTCGTCTGGAACGATTATGAACATGCCCTGAAGACCAGACAGTGCGTCTCAGATTTGAAGTGGGCAAGCTGCTTAGGACTCCCCCAGATTCCCAAGCTAGTGACTGGATGTTGAACCTAGTCTGTCCTGATGAGTCACTAGGAAGGGCAGCTAAGCAGCTTCTTGCTCATCTCTGTGATGAAGTACGTTGTAACTAACTGTGTTGGCTTAATGGGAAGGTTTGGTTTGGAAAAAAAAAAAAGTGCTATCAGCAGTGAACAGTGTTGTTTTGAGTACTTAAGATGATGCAGGTCTCTGACTGTAGGTGGATGCCCATTTAAGTGGAAAGGGAAGTCGCAGATCTAATGACATTTAAACCATGTCTGGGCACTTTTGTCTGTCTCTCCTTCCTTTCCTGCTTGAACTCTTGATACTCACTGTCCACTGCTGCCACAGTCCTCACAGCTTGCCCCAGGAAGCTGTAGGAAGAGAAATAATCACAGACAGGGAAGCAGTCAACCACCCCCTCACAGCTGAGCTCTCTCCAACCCCCCCAACCCTGGGCAGCTGAGGATCGAGTCATACAGTCCATTCATACTGGGGCTGGGACCCTGATCTTTCCTTTACCTACTAACTCCCTGTCTCAAGAACTGTAATGTCACCCGTGGTTTGGGAGGGTGTGATCCCCATTGGGGAATAACAGGCAGCTTTTTATATCAATTGGTCACCCTAGAAATTTCCTAACTTATCCATTGGGTATTGTAATTATCTTTCTTCTTGTTCCTACCCACTCAAAAATTAAATTCCATACCCCACACTGATATTTTTCAACCTTCAATATCAATAACTCACCACACAAGTCAGAAAGGGGAAAGGAGGGAAAGCCTGTCACACACGGCAAGAGAAACAAAGAACTGAAAGGAAGATGAGGAAGAGAGGAAGACAAGATGAAATACAAGAAAAGACGTGCTTTTGCATATTGGTTAACTTACATATAGGAAACAAAGCAGACAGCCCACTCCCTTACAGCACTGTGATATGGTCCAGCTTCTGCATTTCTTCTAGTCTTCATAGCTCTGTGAGCCTGGCCTTGGTAGTTGTCCAGGATTCCTCAGTCTACTGACCCCTTTCTTAGCTAATGACTCACAAGCTTCTGATTCACAGTGGGGCGAAAAAGTGCCTTAAATATTATTAGACTCCAAGTGTCTAGGGAAACAGCCGAGTGGGTAAAAGCCTGCTACGTAAGCATGAGGACCTGATTCGAGATCCCCAGCACCTACATGAGAGTGTGGTGCAGTGGCACACAACTTTAACTCCTTGTGGACAGAAATACACAGATCCTGGGCCACAGCTGGCCAGCCAGCCTAGCTGAAATGGTGAGTCTCAGGCTCAGAGAAAGAACCTATCTCAAAACACTCGTACCTATAAAATAAAAAATAAACAATTTTGGAAAGATAAAAATAAATAAGGTGGAGCCTGGCATGGTGGTACATGCCTTTAATCCTAGCATTTGTCAGGCAGAGGCAAGCAGATCTCTGTGAGATGGAAGTCAGCCTGGTTTATATAGGGAGTTCCAGGACAGCCAGGGCTATAGGGAGATCTGATCTCAAAAACAAAACAAAACAAAACAAAGCAAAACAAAACAACCTCTCCCACAAACAACAAATAAAAATAAGGTAGAAAGTGATAGAGGAAGATACTCAAAGTCAACGTCTTCTCATGCACATTCGCAAGTGAGTACACACACACACACACACACACACAGCTCTGCAGCCCTATGGAAGTAAGGGAACTTACTTCCACTGCCCCCTAGGTTCTGAGTCTGCCCCCCCCTCAGATTCTTCTTAGAGTCAATGTGCTAGGGAAGGAGGTGAAGAAAAGCCCCTTCTTGCCTTTTCACAACTGAACTCACCTGGATGAAATGAGCCAGGACAGAGGCCATCAGCACCGGGACCAGGGCTGCCATTGGGCTGACCATCCAGTTCCACGGGGTCACGCTGGGAGCATCCGCTGCTTCCTGGCCATGCTCCTGTCCATGTGCGCCTTCAGGTCTACAGTTCCTAAGGAGAGAAACTTTTTCAGCAACAATTCTCTCTCTCTCTGTCTCTCTCCCTCCTTCCTTCCCTCCCTCTCCCCTTTCTCCATCTTTTCCTCTTAGCCTCCCTCTCCAGCTTTGTAATTTAGGGTCTTTCCTCTTCTCTCTTAGTTTTCTTCTCTTTCTCTATTCCTGTTTGTACACTCTCCACATTTGCTTCCCGTTCCCTCTTTCCTTCCTCTCGGCTATCAAACCTTCCTTTGTATATAACCTTCTCCCTCTGCTCCCAATAGAAAGGCATTCAAAGAGGACACATTTGTCCTTCAAATTAGATATTTTTCCAGACTGTAATGAGAAGCTTGGTTTGAAGAAAGTCAAAGGCAGACTGCAAATGAGCAGATGTGTCCCTGTTTCAATCAGCAAACTGGTGACGCTCTTGGTCACTCACCAGGATAGTCCAGGATAACCAATGAAGGCTGAAAGTCACCCTGCCTGTCTCCCTCCACCCCTTGCCATGTGATTAGCATCCCCTTTCTTGCTCCTTGAAACCCTCCCTGCACTGTGTTGATAATCAACCCTGCTAGTTCTGGAACATTTAGTCCAACCACATGAGCTGGAAAGCCATCCCAACTGTAGAGTAGGAAGCAGATTTGGAAAATTCGCACTTCTAGGATCTGTCAGTTGCCTCCTTTCCACTCACTTCGGTTCCCACTGAAACCAGACACTCTGATCTAGCCCTCCTCTCTTCTCTCCCCTTTCTCTCCCTCCCTCCTTTCCCTCCACTCCCTCTTCTTCCTTTCTCTCTCTCTCTCTCTGTCCCTCTCCCTCTCCCTCTCCCTCTCCCTCTCCCTTTCCCTCTCCCTCTCTCTCTCTCCCTCTTCCTCTCCGTCTCCCTCTTCCTCTCCCTCTCCCTCTCCCTCTCCCTCTCTCCTTCTCTAGTAAACTGCTATTCTGATCTTCCCACCTAGGAGCAGGGCACTGTACATCCCAGTGTAGCTCCCTCCAGATGCTCGAGGGCTGAAGCAGAGAGATCACTTGAATCCATTTCAGGAATTTTAGAATAGCTCAAGGGGCTGGAGAGATAGCCTAGCAGTTAAGAGCACCAACTGCTCTTGCAGAGGACCCGGGTTCGATCCCCAGCACTCACATGGCAGCTGAGAACCGTCTGTAACTCCCATTCCAGGAGAACTCCAGTTACAGGGGAATCCAACACCCTCTTCTGACCTCCGTGGCATTGCACGACACGGGTGCACAAATATGCATGCAGACAGTACATTCCTACACATACAGAAATAAATAAAAATAAAAATAGAATAGCTCAGGCAACAGCAAGAATCCCATGTAAAAAATAATCTTGACCCTCAATCAAATAAAACCTAAAGTTAGATTTAAAAATAAACACACTACACAGAAAGGATATAAAATGCTTGCAAGGAAGTATGTATTAGAGCAAGTGAATATCATACAAATGGTTTATACTTAATACAAAGTATTTGATAAGAATATTCAGTGATAGTTTATAACCCATACACTTTACAAGAATTGAATAAGACCGTATTTCACATTCCAATCATACTGAGCTGTTGATGTGGAGAGGCTGCTGGTGGGATCTAGCACACTCAGGGGCCATCACGTCATATTGATGATGATGACAGTATGTTATAGGAATAGAGAATATAAATTCTTTTTCTCAGCTAAAGAAAACAGTACAGGCTGGAGATATGGCTCAGTGGTTAAGAGCACTAGCTGCTCTTACAGAGGAACTGGGTTCAGTTCCCAGCAAAAATTGTCTATAACTCCAGTTCTAGGGGATCCGACACCCTCTTCTCACCTCTGTGGACACTGCACAGCACCGGTGGACTTACACATATGCAGGCAATACAATGATACACATAAAACAAAAATAATCTTTGAAAGAAAGCAAATAATGAGAGGACACCCTGAAACAGTGCTGGCTATTTCAAAATTAAGTGATCACTAAGGTTCGCTCACCAAAAACATTAAGCTCTTGGATGAAGAGTGTTTTCCAGTTTCATTAGTGAACTTGGCAGAGCGAGAGGTGTTTTGTAGGACTAAGAAAGCAGGAATTTGCTCACAGTCTTGGCATCTCCATTTAAAGAGCAGGAGAAGAAGTGACGATCACTGTGTTAGTTATAGCTTCATAGAGAAAGGAAAATCAGAGACAAGAAGACATCTTGAGTAGAATATTTCTACTCAAAGCACCACATCATGGGGAATATCAAGAACCCTTCTGGTTCCCTTATCTTGTTGGATAAACAGTAAACCATCATAGCTGAGTCCAACTTGGAGGCTTGGGATTAATTATTTGGGTATTTGTTAGCCATGAGATCTTGGACAAGGGATTCCATCTTTCTATTAGCTCAGTTTTATTTTCTATGAAAATTTGTTAAGGTGCTGGAGAGATGCTCAGCTGTTAACAGCACCAGCTGGACTTACAGAGGAGCCAGGTTCAAATCCCAACACCCACATGGCAGCTACCAACCATCCATAACTCCAGTTCCAGGGGATCCAATGCCTTCTTCTGACCTCTGTGGGCACTGCACGACATAAGTGCACTTACACACATGCAGGCAATACACTCATAAAAAAAAAACATAAAAAGTAAATAAAAATAAAGTGATAAGACTATTGTTTGCCTAATTGACTTACAAAAACTAAATAGGACGATATAAATGCATATTATATTCCTGATAATAGGCATTCTATGTGTTAGTTAAAATGGTTTTGGCTGGGTGTGGTGGCTCATGTCTTTAATCCTAGCACTTGGGAGGCAGAGGCAGGTGGATCTCTGTGAGTTCAAGGCCAGCCTGGTCTATGGAATGAGTTCCAGGATAGCCAGAGCTACAGAGAGACTCTCTCAAAAATACCAAAAAAAAATGGTTTTGATTTTAACTCTATCTTATAGATGGTAGCTATGTCCAGTATGCTGACTCATTAATGTTCATTATGCTTATCCTGTCTCTTTCTACCCTTTCTAGGTTATATCTTAGCTTTCCTAAAATTCTATTTCTTCAGTAGTTCCCATGGCTAGGCTGGCCGTCCCTTCTCCTACCCATGCCAGTCTTCACCTGCATGAACAGGTTTCCTAGTTAACTTGGCTTTCTCCCATTACACTTTCCGGCCACATGATTGCAATCTTTCTTGCCCTCCAGCTTCATAACAGGCTTAAACAAAATAGGCTTCTGTTAATGACTGCCTTGCTCTTTTTCTGTCTTAGAATTACAGGTGCCATTTGTTTTTTTTGTTTTTCTCACCAGGAGAGATAAAACTTCCTTTTTTAAAAATCTCAGTGCGGTGGTTCCCATCACAGCCTCGTGTAATGAATGACGAGACTAGAAGAAACATCGCCGGGAGAAAACTGAAGGTCTGTGCACTATAAGGACAAGTGGCAAGGAGCCAGGGAAGTTGGGAAGGAATGAACTCATTACCTATACAACCCAGTCAAGTTGCATTATGCTTGTGAATTATTAGCTTATACTCATGTTTCGAAGGAATGGACAGGCGCCAGTGGAAGGTGCGCATACACAGACCTTTTCACCTGTGCTTCGGGGAATTGTTATACAACCACTGTAACAAGCGTAGCCAAAGAATGTGGTTCTAACATGTGGTTCCTTTGATGATTTATTCTCCTTTTGACCTTGGCTGTCAGGCATCCGCCATGCACCCCTTTTCTTTCTATGCCACAATGAGCTAGAAAGCAGGACTATTATTACACTGAGACACCGACCTCAAGCTATAGGGCTGAGCAATGGGTTGGGCCACAGCCATTGCTTCAAGAATAGATAAGGTGAGAAGCTGGCTCCATTCTGAAATGACTGGGAGATATATTAGGAAGTGTTTCTGCTTTAAGAGCTAAGATCACAGTAGCGATATTGAAAACCAACCTCAGAGGTTAAGGATTTTTTTTTCCCTTGAGAAAGGTTCCCATGTTTCCCAGGCTGGGAATGACCTTGACTTCTTATTTTCTTGCCTCTTTCTCCTGAGTACCACAGGTTTATGTTACCTCTCCCCTTTTAAGCAGTACTGGGGGTTGAACTCAGGGCTTTGTGCTAAACTTAAGGAAGTTAAACAAAACCATTCGCTTTATCAGAGGATGTATGCTTTACATGCTGTGTAGCTTATTATCCAAACTGTGTGAGTAACAACATAAAACACACATGTATTATTGATGGCATCCACAATAAGCTCAGAAGTGTGGACAAAGCTTTTCTGGGTTCATTGCTTGGGGTCTTGCTAGGCTGAGATCAAAAAGTTTGCTCTGTTGTACTCTCACCAAAAAGGCATAGGCGTGGTGGTTCACACCTTTAGTCCCAGCACTTGGGATGCAGAGGCAGATGGATCTCTGTGAGTTTAAGGGCAGCGTGGTCTACAGAGTAAGTTGTAGACCAGCTGGGGCTATAGGAAGACCTGTTTCAAAAAATACCCCCCCCAAAAAAAAAGCTGTAATGGGAGAGGATCCACTTGTGAGTCCTCTCAGGTTGAGCGTATTTCCTAGTGGCTATAGGATTATTATAATCATGCTTGTTAAAATCTAGATGGAGGGGCTAGAGAGATGGCTCAGCAGTTAAGAGCACTGGATGTTCTTGCAGAAGATCCATGTGTGAATCCCAGGACCCACGTGGTGGCTAACAACCATGTGTAACTCCAGTTCTAGGGGATCTGACACTCTCTTCTGACTCCACAGGCATTGTACAACATGGTGCATTTATACACATGCGGACAATACACACATATACACGCACACATAAAATAAAAATAATATTTTAAAAACCTAGATGGAGCTGGGTGTGGTGGCACAGGCCTTTAATCCTAGCACTTGGGAGGCAGAGGCAGGCAGATCTTTGTGAGTTCAAAGTCAGTCTGGACTACAGAGTGAGTTCCAGGACAGCTGGGGGGTACAGGCAGACCCTGTCTCTAAAAAGACCAAAAATAAATAAATAAATAAATAAATAATAAATAAATAAAATAAAAATAAATAAAAATCTAGATGGAAAGATAGAAACACATAGGAGAAGCAGAGGGTTCATTCAAGATTGTGTCTTAGGTGACATTAAGGCAGTTACATCACCAAACGTTCACCAGAGCATAGATGAAGATTCATGAAAACCATACCGTTCAATATGTAATTTGCAGGTAACCTCAACCGAAGCCTCTAGGAAGCAGCTTCTTGTCACTTTTATAACAGTGGAGAAGAGTCTTAAGAATCTTAAAACTTTCCTCACCTTCCTGAGCCTTGTAAGTTTCATTAGCTATGTCTTTAAAGGCCTCTCTCTTTCATCCAGGAAGGAATGTTTCAATTTAAAGGAAATAGCCACATAATTTCCTCCCACGAATGCTCTATCTATTCAAATGGTCCAGCACCACAAATAACATGAACTGTCACAGGAGTTATTACAGAGAACAAAGTTTCAGCTGGAAAAGATGGGAACAGGAGGAGGTGGTTTGTGATGATGGCTGTGCAACAATCTAATGTACTTTACGCCACACTGAGCAGTACATCTAATGTAGTTAAAATAGCAACCATTGTGTATTCTGTGCTTATACTAACAGTGTGGGAGATGACAAAGCCACTGTAGGAATAATAAAGTATCCTTTCAGTGTGATGTCATTTCACTTTATTAATTTGTTATGATAAGAAATTTCCTGAGATTCTACTGGCATGAAAAGGCCAGCACGTGACTGAGAGATGTATCCAATCAGGGCTTACTTCCTGCCACTTCCGGTCTGGGAAACCAGAATAGGACATGGATGACAAGGGTAACGTCGGTTTGATGCCTGCTGACTTGATAAGGTTGTGTTGCCACATGTCGGAGTTGTTTTGTGAACCGTGTGATAGAATAGAACTTTAAATGTCAGATAAGCTGTTCAGAACTTGTCCTGGATGTCCCACATAGGAAGAGGCAAAACACGAAGCTTAGCAGGGAGGAGAGAGATACAATCCAAAATACACTGCCAATATTGGTGAATTTCACTACTTAACTTCCTACATACTTTAGCCACTCTGTTTTTGTTTTTGTTTTTTTTTATGTGTATGAATGTACTGTCTGCATGTAGGTTGGTGCACCCATGTCATGCAATGCCGCAGAGGTCAGAAGAGAGTGTCAGATACCCCTGGAACTGGAGTTAAAGACGGTTCTCAGCCGCCATGTGGGTGCTGGGGATCGAGCCAGGGTCCTCTGCAAGAGCGTCGGCACTCTTAACCGCTAGGCCATCTCTCCAGCCCCATGAAGAATCTTTTAAAAAACATTTTATTTATATTTATATTTTATGTGTACAAGTGCATTGACTACATATATGCAAGTGCACCCATGTTGTGCAATGCCTGTGGAGGTCAGAAGAGCCCCTGGAACTGAAGTTACAAATGGTTGTCAGCCACCATTTGGGTGCTGGGAACTGAACTCAGGTCCTCTGTAACAGCAGCCAGTGTTGTTAACCATTGAGCCATCTCTCCAGCCCCTAATATTCCATGTACAGAATGAGGGAAGCCCATAGAAGAGTCTTTGTAACTCAAGTCAATTATGGGTTATAAAGTGTATTCTTTGCTGGATAATTTAACTATCTTAAACATTACTACTAGTAGTAGTTTAACTATTATTTTTGAATCATCATGCTTCAACCACAGAGGTTTATTTCTTCACAGTCTCTCCTTTGAGTTCCCATTGCAGAAGCATCAAACAGACAATATCCTCAGATTTGCACACAAAAACATAGACTCAATCTAAGTATTTCCTCAATACCAAGAGAAAAATCTGAAACTAGATCCATCTAGTTCCAAAGAGCTCTCTCTGCTGCTGCAAAAGCCATGGTACAAAAAGTACCCTTTCTGAGTTTTAAAATTATCCAGGATGCCCGCCGTGGCAGGAAATGGGAATCTCATGTGATTCATCTTAAGTTTTGAATTGCCAATTAAAACAGTGAAAATTAAAAAGGAAAATGTACTACTGATAAGAGATCCCATATAGGGACTCTCTGTCACAGTGACATCAACAAACAAATAAATGTAAAAGTGGACAATGGAATTGCATCATCTGGGCCAAACATACACTCTCCACAAATGTAGTTGATGTGCATATTGTCTTTGAGTTTCAGGTCCTTATCTGGCAAGTGCCTATAGTGTCTGTCCTCCAATTACCACAGCCCACTTCCCCCTTTCATCAGCTGCTTAGTGAAAGCTCACAAAACACGACTGGAATTACCACTTTCCCCACTTGCCATAGACATAACTTAAGAATTTACGTTAGCCAATTTCCCAATATGAGGCAAAGCCTCCCCTTCCTCCTGCAAGGATTGAGTCATTCCTCTGGTAGATAAGAGCAGCTATTTAAGCCCTTCACCAGGAGCTCGCACACCAGCAGTTGGTTGAGTGCCTTGGCTACTTCACTTTCTCATTCTTGGCAGGAATTTAGAAATGACTTTCGAGGACAACTTTAAGATGAAGCCTGTGAAGGACCTTCCTGACCAGAAGTCGAGTTCCAAGAAGGCTAAAGGTACCAGGGGTGGGTGAGTGTGTAGAAAGACAGACTTCCAGGGATAGCCCAGAAATGTGAACTCACAAGTAGGGTAGGAATTAGACTAATGGTCTCCACCTACCACCAAGTCAGGACAAAGTGACCTTATAGATAATGGAAGCCTGTGTCTTCCTTTCACATGAGTGGGTCATAGGATGACTTTTTCTTTAAAAAACTCAGAAGTTAAAAGCCAGGCGTGGTGGCGCACGCCTTTAATCCTAGCACTTGGGAGGCAGAGGCAGGTGGATCTTTGTGAGTTCAAGGCCAGCCTGGTCTACAGAGTGAGTGCCAGGCCAGCTTGGTTTACAAGGAGACCCTGTCCCGAAAAACAAACAAACAAACAAACAAAAAATTCAGAAGTTTTATCATTCAAGAGTCGTGGGCATATTTGATAACACAATGTGGAGTAAATACTGACCAGAGAGGGAAAAGACTACAAGATTTACACATAGATACATGCCAGGATTAGGCCATTATTTGCAAGAGAGATAATTATCTTCTACTTCTCTGCCAGCTTGTTACACACATGTGCAGAGACAGAAATGATTGGATCAGTGTATGAACTGTATCTCTCTGCAACAAGATTTTTTTGCATTATCATCTGTAGAACCTAATAAGGATTTAACAATGAGAGTTCTATAAATATATTTGACCACTGGTAGACTTGGATCATCACACATTCACACTGAGTGGCTCCTGAGTATTGGATTAACTGAATTTGGATTAACAACCTATGTTTGGAGCAGGTGTGATACAATCCTGTTATCAGAGCACTAGAGAGGCTGAAGCAAAAGAATCAACACTTGTTCCAGACCAGCCTAGGCTGTGTAATGAGTTCTAGGACAGCCTGAACTAACAGAGTGAACACTGTCTTAAACAAAAAGACAATTCCAGGGGCTGGAGAAATGTTTAAGAGCCCCAACTGGTCTTGCAGAGGGTTCAATTCCCAGCACTCACATGGCGGCTAAGAACCATCTTTAGTTCCAGTTCCAGGGGAATACGATGTTCTCTTCTGACCTCCGCGGCATTGCACGACATTGGTGCACCAACCTGCATGCAGACAGTACACACATACACATAAAAAAAAAAGACAATTCCAAAGACCTATGTTTGGGTTTTAGTACATGGTGTTTAAGCTAGCGAGTGAAGCTTTCAGTTTCTTCTTTACAGGTGGAGAAAAAGAATATCAGTGCTTTGTTTATCTCACAAATCAAGAAAACCAAACAGAGTATATGTGATATTTTCCTGCCTGACCTGTAATATCTGTGATTATCTAGTGTTAGAAGACATAACTGAGCACTGATTTGTCTGGGAGTTGTATGACTTATTTCATAAATACAGCATTTTTTTCTTGGGGTTACAGGCTACATTTAGTGTTGTAAGGCAGGCTATTACTATAAGCCAACTGCATATCAAGGTTTCATTCCAATTTTGTTTTGGTCAATAACTGCAGCTCCAAGATATATTAGTAGAATAAAAATTGAATGGTATGAAATCAAACATAGAATTTCTTGAGTAAATCTCAGCTGGTTGCTGGCTAACATTTATTTGCTTTGCATGTAATGTAATATTTGTGTATACAAGGCTACTTACATACACATATGTGTTTGTGCAAACATATGTATAAACATCAGGCCTTCTGCATACTAGATGAATTTGATCTTATTAAGCTGCATTGAGAGGTCTTTATTTCTTTATTTCTATTTTATGCATATGAGTATTTTGCCTGTACGTATGTAAATACATGCCTGAAGAGAGCAGAAGAGGGTGTCTTATCTCCTGGAACTAGAAGTAAAGGATGGTCGTTAACCACCATGTGGGTGCTAAAAATCAAACCTGGATCCTCTGCAAGAGCAGCCAATGCTCCTAGCTTCTAAGCCATCTCTCCTGTCTCTTTTAATTTTGTTGTTGTTGTTGTTGAGAGCTCCTTAAAGATCCATTGTACTGAAAACAAAGTATATGCATTACAATTGGATAGTTGAAGCCTGATATTTGGCAGTGCCGGACCATGAGTAATTACTTCAGCTTGACAACCATGCTGTGTTCCATCTGTAAGCATGCAGAGCCAGTGGAGGAGGGGTAACGGCCACAGAGCACCATGTACAGCAGGATCCAAAGCTTGCTTTGGCAATCGCCTTTATCTTTCCATCTTTCTGACTTTCTCTCCTCCCTTTAGGTCTGCAGTTCCTTTCTTCCCCGTGGTGGTGCTCAGCTGCTGTGACTCTCGGGATCCTTTGCCTGGGGTTGTCAGTGACCCTTGTCATACTGGGGATGCAATGTGAGTGTTGAAATTGGGAAATGGGGGTGGAGAGTGAAGGCTTAGGAACATACCTTAAATCTTTGTTTCAGCCAGGCATGGTGGTGCACGCCTTTAATCCCAGCACTCTAGAAGCAGAGGGAGGCGGACCTCTGTGAGTTCAAGGCCAGCCTGGTCTATACAGTGAGTTCCAGGACAGCTGGGGTGACAGGGAAACCCAGTCTCATAAAAGAATAAATAAATAAATAAATAAATAAATAAATAAATAAATAAAATAAATAAATAAAATAATAAATAAATAAAAATAAGTAAAACATCAGCAAAAGTGTGTAGTTTGAATTTATACTTCGTAAGAAAAAGAAGATAATGAAAGGAAAAATGAGTTAAAAATAAGGACAAGGGAGGCGGAGAAGGAAAGAGAGTGGTGTCCACCTGCATCCGCCAACTGGGTTAGGTTGTAGGTCTGTGTTATTTTTTCATCCAAAAAATTATTTTGGACAGGATCCAAGTTATTAGGCCTTAGAAGTATGATTTGTGAGCTGGGTGTGGTGGAGCATGCCCTTAATCCCAGCACTCAGGAGGCAGAGGCAGGCAGATCTCTGTGAGTTCAAGGCCAGCCTGGTCTACAGAGTGAGTTCCAGGCCAGCTGGGACTAAAGGAAGACCCTGTCTCAAAAAAGACAAAAAAAAAAAAAAAAAAAAAAAGTGTGGATTTGCTTCCCCAGATCCTAAAGTGCTAACTAACATAATTTATTTATTTATTTATTTATTTATTTATTTATTTATTTATATGTATTGTGTTTTGCCTGCATGTATGCAAGTGTACCTCAGAGGCCAGAAGAGGGCACTAGATCCCCTGGAACTGGAGTTTTGGACCATTATTAGTCATCATGTGGACGTAAACCCAGCTTCTCTGCAAGAGCAGCCAGTGTTCTTAACCACTGAGCCATCTCTCTGGCTCCCATAAAATATTTGTCTTAGGGCATAGGATGTGGCTTATCAGGTTATGGCCCTTGCCATGGGGCAGAGGCCCTGATTTGACCCCTAGTCCCCATACAGCAGAAGGAAGGAACTGATTGCTGCAAGCTGTCCTCTGACCACCACATGAGCACCATGGCATGCCACCATCGCTGCCACAAAAATATTTTAAAATGTAATAAAGCTTGAAAATATACATATTATTTTCATTTGTGGGCACGTAGGACCCTCCCTAGTGGACGGGATGTATCCCAGTTAATGGCAACAATTGGGAGAACCTTCCTTTAAGGCACTAATTACTTTACAGTTGGCTTAAATTTGGCCTTGAAGCAAGGGTTGGCTGTGTACTGCACTATGGACTTTCTAGAACAGAGCTCTTCAGCCATGAAATGTGGTTGCTGCTTGATTTCACAACGTTCATTTCATCTCCACCCTTCCTAAATATACTATGGCTAAAATGTGACTGTCGATACTGTGATGCAGAAGTTCACAAATATTCTGTGGGTGGCTGCCTCAATAAAACAGGACCAACGTCACAATTGCTAAATAAAATTAGGAAGTCTGGCAGGGTAGACAGAGTGGGAGGGGCTACAGAGGAATTCAACACAGAATCAATCTCTAATGATAGTTCCTGCTAAGAGTCAGAGTCTAGGGGAGAGGTGACAACTATCAATTTTCCATATTCTATTAATTCCATTATGCTAATGTTTACCATGTTACTTTTACAAATTTTATTTTTCATTGTTTGAGAATTTCATACATGCATATAACAATGTTGATTATCCCAACCTCCCTTTCTCTCCTCTAATTCCTCTTCTATCCCCCCTTAACATCATTTTTCCCTCCCAAATTTTTGTTTTTTAATATATTTTTTATTGTTATTAAACTTTTTCAAACATCATACATCACTTCTCAATACAATTTAGAGTCATTTCTTTTTCCATGCCCCCCACTACACCTGAGTTCATGCACTCTGCCATACATGTCTTGCATCTTTTTCTGAGTCTTTCCCATACATGTTTTGCATCTTTTTCTGAGTCTTTCCAGAGTTTGTTTTTTTTCAAAGCAGAGGCTTATTGTTTTAGGAAGAACTTTACTGTTTCAGTTGTTTGTTCATTTTTTTCCCAGTACTTTTGTTGTTGTTGTTCTCTCCAACTTGTACTGCATATATGTATATATGTATATATATACGTATATATACATATATACATACATACACATAACACCTGAATTGGAGGATTTTCTTTTTTTTTTGTTAAAAGATGCTATGTTTTCCTTAAGGAAGTGTTTGAAGTCTCCTTGGCAAGCCAAACAACCACCAATCCTTCCCTTGTGCTCCACACTGGGGTCTTTCCTTCCCATAGTCACCCAAGTAAGGTGTTTTAAATCATCTGAGTCTACTGGAGCTGACTGTACGTGCCTACGTGTAGGGCCATCTGCTGCATAGGTGTAGCTTCTAAGGAACCACATCCCTGAAGAAAGCTGACTGTACCCCAACAGCAGCCATTAATTGCCATGAGTCTCTACCACTGTCATTCTTTAATTTTTATTTATTTTTCTGTCAGCCAGAGGGCCTTGTGCATGCTAAGTAAGCCCTCTGCCTCTGAGCAGAGTTCCCTAATTACTTTTAATTTGTGTATACATCTTAACATGAAATAAATCTGTGGGGGGTTTTTTAGTCATAAATACCTCTATGTTTTCTGGTGAAAAATTACTATATGAGCATTAAATAACCTAAAAGCTCATAATTTCTAGTAAATGTGTGTCATTTCCTAGTAGCCTTTGAAGTGCATTTATTTCCAAATTATAGTTCAAGTTCATAAAATATTTCTGTAAACATATATCTGTTGTCAAAATAGATCGAATCTGTGTTTTAATTTCCTCAATATCCAGTAGCAGAATTTATACTGGGGATGGGAGATGGAGACTTAAATTCATGATTATGATTTAGTGTTCCAGGTATCTGATCTCCTAAGGCAATATCAAGCAAATCTTACTCACCAAGAACACACCCTAGAGGGACAGATCTTAGCCCAGCAACAGGCAGAAAATGCTTCTCAGATGTCACAGAGGGAACTGAAAGAGATGATAGAAACCCTCACCTGGAAGCTGGAGGAGAAATCCAGAAGGGAAGAGGAACTTCTCCAGCAGAACCTGGAGCTCCAAGAAGCCCTGCAGAGAGCCAGCAACTCTTCAGGTACAGGGAGGGGAAGTAGAGAGGGAGATGGTAGCAGGTGTTCTGCTCAATCTTAATTATATTTTCAGAACATGCAGAAACACAAAATCAACATATTGACAGATCTGCCATTCATTCATGAGGCTCCACATAGGAAGTTCTCTGTTAAATATCATTTCCACCCACGGTGTCTTACGTCAAGCCTTGGAGGATCTGATCTCCTGAAGCACAACTTTTCATGAAATTAAGTCCTTTAAAACAAGTGCCTCTTTTGTTTTTTTTAATTCTACCTTTGAGATTTATGTAGAAGAGTCACCACACTTTCGGATCTTGCCATAGACACTTTCCGGTTCCCATTTCAAGGCATCTTAATCACAGACTTCCTTTTTTCATGGGGTCTTCGTTTGCCCCAGTCTCTGTGCTAACTTCATGCTGTAATACTGCTTCTAAAACAGGCACTGTATTTACGTAAGAAGAATCAGTGGAGGTAGGCTGGCTTGGAAATGTTAGGTAGAGACTGCAGGTTGAACAAAGCCTAGAAAGTGAGTTTTAAAGAGATTGAAATGATCTCAGATATTTTATTTTATTTTATTTTGTCTTTTTGAGACAGGGTCTCCCTGAAGCCCCAGCTGTCTTTGAACTCACTCTGTAGACCAGGCTGGCCTTGAACTCACAAAGATCCGCCTGCCTCTGCCTCCCGAGTGCTAGGATTAAAGGTGTGCGCCACCATGCCTGGCAATTGATCTCAGATGTTTTAAAGGGACTCAGAGTCTGGACAGCAGACAGTACTAGATTATGCTAAGAACTCTTGTGCCATTACAGAAGCTACCTGCATTAGTAAGCCTTCCTACCCTGTGGAAATCAAGTCAGACCATGCTTCTAGCCACAGAGCTAGATGTGATGTAGAATCTCTTTCAATGATATATCCTTTCCTAGGATGTGCATGGATGAGGGTTTTAGTCTCAAGATTAACAACGAAATGCCAGTAAAAAGTGACTTAACAATGTCAAACACAGTTTCTTTGGATAAAGATTATATAATAATTATATAGTAGCACCATTTTATTTTTTATTTTTATTTCTTTTGTTTGTTTGTTTTTGAGACAGGGTCTCCCTGCAGCCCCAGCTGGCCTGGAACTCTCTATGTAGACAGAGCTGGTCTTGAACTCATAAAGATCCACCTGCCTTTGCTTCCTGAGTACTGGGATTAAAGGTGTAAGTCACCACACCTGGCCCACTCTTTTATTTTTTAGACAAAAATATTGAGATCAGGATACAGTTTCATAATAATAATGTTGAAGAATTTGATGTAAAATTATGACATTTATAAATCCTTCTATGTGCAAAGTAATTTAACTTTGCAGAAAAAGCAGAAAATTTTAGACAAACTGGCCTTTGACTAATGTTGAGCATATATTTAATCTTTTTAGAGAAAGGGCTTTCAAGGTAATAAATAAATTAGAACAATTCAAACAAAGCTTAAGGGAAGGAGGTATATATATATATATATATATATATATATATCAAGGATGGAAGTGTCTATATACAAACATAGTACACTATTCAATGGTTTATTTCACAGATGCAGCTGTTTATCAGCTGTTTATTGTGTGGGGTTAAATCTAGAACCATGCAGAAGCCTCTCCCAGAGATGTTGGGTGTGGACAATGACTCATACACAGAATTGTATCTCCCTGGCTTACAGATATAATACATAATATGCTTTCTATTCCTTGACAGTATCAGGTAACTGTCAATTAGTAAAGACACCAAATAAGTTTTTGGTTGATGGTTTGATCACATGGCTTCAAGGAGATCCTCATATATATCACAATAATGAAATACTTGTATGGAAAAGCATGCTGGTTCTCTTAAATTTGAGGCAAGTTTTATCTATGTGGTCTTCAACCAATGAACCAGGAGGAAGAGACCGATAACGTTCTTATCTCAAGATAAGGAGGTGGAGATCCTCGCAGCCAGAGATTTTACATTTAACTCTAGAATTGGTGGTGGTTTTTTTAAGCCTTGAATTATGCACATCAGAGGCTCCACATGAAACCAGGGATCTGAACCAACATGTCTGGAGAAACAGAAGGATTCTCCCTCAAATGGTTCATTTTCAGAGAACTCTGAGAGAAGAGTAAGGATTTTCTAGGGGAGCAGAACCCATAGACTGTATATATAGGAAAAGGGGATTTATTAGGTTGGCTTACAGCATACAGTTTGGGTAGTCCAACAATGGCTGCTTCACACTGGAGAGGCTGAGACACGAGCAGCTAGCGAGCTACTCACTCTGTAAAGCTGCGTTTCTATAGTCTGGCACTAAAGGCCTGGAGGTTTCCTAGAGAGCTGCTGGTCTTCAGCCTGCAATGGCAGCCTAGAAGAAATTGGTTCTAATATCAGTGAAGGAATGCATCAGAAGCAGCTACAGGGCCATGAACTCGCCAGCAAAAGTGAAGGCAAGCTGGCAAACAGATGCTTCCTTCTTCCATGGCGTTTGTCTGGGCGGCACCTTCCAGTTCACCCTCAGTTAGTATGGCTTTTTACACCAGATAATCTGGTCAAGGAGATCCCTCACAGGAAAGCCCAGCAGCTTGCCTTGTAAATTAAGTCCAGATTCAGTGAAGTTGGCATCCGAGATTAACCATCACAGTGCTTAAACACACGCAACAGACTGCCTAGTTCAGATTCCTCTTTTGTCTATCTGTTCACTGGAGACTATTAAGGGAATATAATTCCCTGAGTTTATGAGAATTGAATGTGTTCATGTATGTGAAATACTTCTAAAAGTTTCTGGCACATGGTAAATAATGTTTGTGTTTGTTAAATTTTGCAAGTAATAATAGATACTATATGTTATATAAAGTATTGTTATGTATGCCCACAAAGAAATCTGCTTTACTACCACATTTTTTTTTTTGGTATTTTTGAGACAGGGTCTCCCTGTAGCCCCAGCTGTCCTGGAACTCACTCTGTAGACCAGGCTGGCCTTGAACTCACAAAGATCTGCCTGCCTCTGCCTCCCAAGGGCTAGGATTAAAGGCGTGCGCCACCACGCCCAGCCTTACTACCACATTTTTAGGTGTACCTTTTTTTTTGCATAACATAGACAAGTTGTCTAGACTATTCCTTTAGGCTACAAAATTCTAATTTGTTTATATGTACATAATAAAATGAAACTAGGCAAATGATGAGTAGAATTCTACAAGATGTTTTCAAGTCTCACATGACCTTTCTACTTCACTGTCCTTTCGTTGCACAGAATCTGCTTACTTTCTCCTTTGTATATGTGTTTTCATTTTTTGTGCTTTATCATTTCATTGTAGATAGACTGAGACTTACTATGTAGACCATGCTAGCTTTGAACTCAGGGAAATCCTCCTGCCTTAAAATCCTGAATGCTGGGATTATAGGCATGAACCTTAACACCTGGTCTACCTTTTCCTTTCTGGTAAAATCTACTTGTAGAAAATTATCATGGGACTTGGTACCTCTATGAAAATGAAAATGAGCCGGGTGTGGTGGTGCACGCCTTTAATCCTAGCACTTGGGAGGCAGAGGCAGGCGGATCTTTGTGAGTTCAAGGCCAGCCTGGTCTACAGAGTGAGTTCCAGGACAGCTGGGGCTACAGTGGAGACCCTGTGTCTCGAAAAGACAAAAAAAGATAAAATAAAAAAAAAAAAAAAAAAAAAAAGAAAGAAAATGAAAATGTAACTCTTCTGGAGAATTCTTTGCTTTCTGTTTTACTCACAGTGTAGAGCAAAGGGCAGTTTCTTATGTATAAACTAACACAGTGAGGATGAAGATGATGATAGTGGTGGCAGTGGTAATTTGGGAGTTATTGAACACAGAGGTGTTGCCCCCTTAGCCCACTGCTTAGTTCCAGGGTTCCCTTGGTCAGGCTCCCTGACAAAGTGACTACTAAGATCTTCCTTATTTTCTCAAATCTTAACTGAAATTTGGAATCTTTGTATCATGTCAATATAATATTCTCCCTAGAATAAATATGTTCAAAAGAAATACAATGCGAGCCACTATACAACGTTAAATTTTCTAGGAATCATATTTTAAAAAATATTTTATTTTTACTACTTTTTTTTATGTGCATGAATATATTACCTGCAAATATGTAAGTGGACCTGTGTTGTGCAATGCCCATGGAGGTCAGAAGAGGATGTCGGATATCTCTGGAACTGGAGTTACAAAAAGTTGTTAGCTGCCATGTGGGTGCTGGGAATCTAACCTGGGTCCTCTGCAAGAGCAGCCAGTGTTTTTAACAGCTGAGCCATCTCTTCAGCCCCAGTAATCACATTTTTAAAGAAAGAAAAAGAAACAGATGGGATTAATTTTATTGACATATTTTAGTTAACCAATATCTAAAATATTAATTTAATATGAACCAATATAAAGATATCAGTGGGCTATTTAGCTTTCATCCAACTAAATTTTGAAGTTAGATGTACAATTTTACTCACAGCACAGCTGACTGAAAACTGGCCTCATTTCAGTATTACATATGACAATCATATAGGTTAATATATACATAAAAGCAGAGGAGAGACAGGTCTAATTCCGTTACTCAAAGACTTGAAGTCTTAAAAGGCATGTCTAACTTTGTTTTTTTTCTTAGTTTTTATTGAGCTTTTGTGCATTTCATACAATATTTCTTAAGTTTATACCTTTACCCCTCCATGCCCCACTCCCCTCACTCATGCATTCTGCCTTACATGTTAAGTCCTGTCTTGTATCTTTTTCTCCAGTCTTTTTTTTAAATTTTTTGATGCAGAAGTTTTCTATTTGGGTAAGTTCTTTGAACACGTCTTTTCATCGCTTTGTTCCCTTTAATTAATTTTGTAAGAACAGAATGGCCAATAAATATCCATTTCTTCAACTTTCGTTTTCATTATTCTAAACATAACTTTTTTTAATTTTAATTTTTTTTTAATTTTTTATTTTTTTATGTGTATGAATGTACTGACTGCATGTAGGTTGGTGCACCCATGTCGTGCAATGCCAAGGAGGTCAGAAGAGGCCGTCAGATTCCCCTGGAACTGGAGTCACGGTTCTCAGCTGCCATGTGGGTGCTGGGAATCGAACCTGGGTCCTCTGCAAGAGCAGTCAGAGTTCCTAACCGCTAGGCCATCTCTCCAGCCCCTCTAAACATAACTTTAAGATGATATCAAATTTTGAATGTGCCTCCTAAGTGAATGATAAGTCAACTTGGTGTATTAAAATCAGAATGCCTTATTACTTTTTCTTTAAATAAAAAAATGGGAGACAATGTCTCTGGAGCTATTCAGGTATTTATAGAGACTAGATATAATTCGAACAAAGATGCAGAAACATTTTTTTATTCAGGACTCCTCAGATCTATAATACTTCCTAGGTCCCTGTCCCCAAGATTGGATCTGGCATGGAGAAAACTGTTACCTGTTCTCATCTGGACCACTTGGTTGGGAAAAGAGCCAAGAAAACTGCTCGTCTTTGGAAGCCCAGTTACTGAGAATAGACAGCACAGATGATCTGGTGAGTCATTTTGGATTGTGGGGCTGTAGTATTGGTTGATAAGCAAATAAACTGGGCTTAGGAGTTTCAATGAGAAACACTTATTTGAAAGCAAAAATAGCTCTTTTTCAACCTGGCCTAGCTGTTGATTGTGTACTTGACCTTGAGGTGACAAGCCATGTACTGTCTGTAAACTTCTGTGAACATTTCCATAAACCATCAAGGGAGTTCGAAGATCCTTTTTGTTATTTTAGTTCGATGAATTCAAAGCTGCCTGACCTTCAGATTCTAAACAGATTCTCAAACGCAGAATTGTGACTTTCCACAGGACTTTGTCCGGCGAGCAACTTTCCATTCCAGCTTTCCATTCTGGATGGGATTGTCTCGGAAGAAGCCCAGCCACCCCTGGCTCTGGGCAGATGGCTCCCCCCTGAAGCCCCACCTGTAAGTCTGCTGTGGCTATTGGTACCCATTATAAATGTCTGTTTCTTGCTGAACCCACACTGAAGTTTCCCCCCATAGACCTATGACCTCTCTTCTTGCCAGATTTATAAACGTTCTCTTCCTTCTTTCTCTCACAGAATGATTCACCCATTTACCCCTTCAAACCTTCTCTTGAGTTTCCTTCCACATTACGACTGGGTTCAAGCTTTAAGAGAGGCTAAGTTCCCACACAAGGAGGTAATACACCTCTTTTCTTCTTTTCTCTCCACCTGCAGATTTAGACTCCAAGGTGCTGCATCTCAGACGTACCCTTCAGGCACCTGTGTGTACATCCAACGGGGAGCTGTCTTTGCTGAAAACTGCATTTTAGCTGCATTTAGCATATGTCAGAAGAAAGCAGATTTGTTGAGAAGACAGTGAATTTGAAGGATCTGGAAGAACAGAAGAACTTTGATATTCATTCTGAATTTTCGGCTATTCTTTCTTTCTTGGGTACAAACCATCTTGACACAGACCAGAACCGGCTGACCAGAGGCAAGGTCAGAGATGGACCATTCAGCTGTCTGACACCTCTGTATCAAAGGTGTGATTCTAGCTAGCTAGCCCTGCCTTGTCCATCCCAAGCCTCCTGAAGAGCTCGCAGTCCCTATCTGTCCTTTAAACTGTGACTCTTGCCTGACCTTGGAAGTCCACTCAGCTCAGTCTCCTGCACCTCAGTGCTGACTGCTAAAGGTGCAAAGAAGGAAGAATGTGGGGATCTTGCTCAAGTGCAGGCAGAGGGGGCGAAGAGGAAGTATGCCCAGGAAACAGCGCCCATGAAGAAACGGAACAGAGAAAGGGCCACAGTGCAAGCAAGAGCTTGCATCCTCCAAAAGCCACTCCTTGTTGGTCTTTATGATTGTGGTCCATCTCCAGACTCTGAAATTACACACACACACACACACACACACACACACAGGGGCACAGGGGCACAGAAGATTTTGGAGCAACTGTGGTACATCAGAAAGTAGTTAATAATTGCATTTTATACTTTTTTCTATGTACAAATTTGCAACCCGTTATCAGTTCCTGAATCAGCTATTAAGCTATTATTTCTTCATATTTTCTCTACCAAAGAAAAATGTAATAAGTTTAACCCTTCAAAACAATATTTGTCATATTTGTTCTGCTGAAGTACACTCCCAGTTGTAGATGACCTCTCCTCGATGCCTTCATGCTATGCTATAATTCAAAAACATTTAAGACCAAAATTGTTGAGCATACCCTTGTATGGATCTGTGACAAAACTGCAGATTTCTTGTTATATGTTTACCTGTTAGTGTCATTTTGATTGTTGTTGGTTAATTACAAACAGCTGCTATGAATGTTCAAGTAAAGGTCTTTGTTTAGACATTGGATCTGCTTTGTCAGGTAAATACACAGAGTGATATCTGGAGCACAGAATGTGAATATTTAGCTATTCAAGAAACTGCTGAACCTTTTCACAAAGTTCTACCACTTTGCATTCCCATTAGCAGTACGCAGTTGACCCCAAGTCTCCTCATCTGTGCCAGAAATCAATGTGGCCGATCTTGTCATTTAACTATTATTATAGACGTGTAGCTCTATGGAATTACCGTGTCAGCAGTTCCTAAATGGCAAATGATCTCGAATATATTTTCCTGTTCTTAGTAAGCACCTGCGTGTTTTCTATGATGAAGTAACTGGGTAAAACTTTAAAGTATTTTTAAATGGTTGTTTTCTAAATTTTTAAATGTGAGAACTCAGATTAAAAACTACCTGATATGTGACAGGACTTTTTTCGGTGTACAGATTATCTTTTTGTTCTTTGGACAGTATACTCACAAAAGAAGAAGTTTTTAATTTTGGTGAAGGCTAGTTCATATTTCCACTGCTATTTCTAAGAACTCATTGCCTAACTCAATTCACAAAACTTTTCTCTGATGCATTTTTTTCCCACAAAGTTTGCAGTTTCAAGTTTTACATTGAGGTTGGTGACTTATTTGGGATTTTGGGGCGTTACGCATTGATGTTTGTTTCAGATTCTTTTGCATATAAGACATACAATTGTTTTAGCAACATTTGTTGAGGGACTCATCCTTCCTGGATAGGGTGCTTTTGCTGCTTTATTAGCACTTAGCTGATGCTTAGTGCTTGAGCTGTTGCTATCTAGGCATCCTGCTCTTGCAGAGGACCCAGTTCGAACAGCTCAAAGACTCAGCATTGAGCAGTCAGTGCTCTTCACCTCTGAGCCATCTCTCCAGCCTCTATGACCTACAGAGTCTGATTCATGTCCCCAAATGTCCATCAGTGTGGCTCCATCTGTTGGGCCCACCGAGAGTCCCATCCCTGTAAGACATTGTCTTTCCTTCTCTCAGTAGCCATCAATTGCCAAACATTCCATAGGATGGCTTAGGATTTCTTACTAACTTCCCCATGTCTATATTGTGATTTTGTCTGGTTTGACTTGTGTGTGCGGTTACGCTAGCTCTGAGTTCCTATGAGTAACTGACCAGCTGTCTGAAAGTCTGCTTCCATGTGCCTATCACCCCCCTGCCTCATACAGTCTTTCTGCGTCTTCTTCACAATGATTCCTGGCCCTTGCTTGGGAGGCAAGAGGCTTGAAATCAGTATTTTTACTTGTTTAATTCTATAATTTATCTATAGATTCAATACAGTAAAAAGCATAATTCTCCTGGGCATGGTGGTGCATTCCTTTAATCCTAGCACTTGGGAGGCAGAAGAAGCATGCAGATCTCTGTGAGCTCAAGGCTAGCCTGGTCTACATAGTAAGACCTTATCTCAAAAAAACAAACAAAGCAAACCAATCAACTGAAAACAAAAACCATAATTCCAAAAGGGTCTTTGTAGAGCTGATGAACCAATTAAAGACTAATATGGAAATACAATTGATATAAATCAGCTAAAATAGTGTTGAATAAGAGTAAAGGTGAAAGACTGTCACTATATGATTTCAAGATTATTATAGAATTACAGTATTAAAATAGTGTCATGGTAATAGTATAAAAATACACAGATGAGGCCAGAAGAAGGCTCCAGATCCCGTGGAAACGGAGTTATGGACAGTTATTAGCTGCCATGTGGTGCTGGGAATCAAACCCAGGTCCTCTGCAAGAGCAGCCAGTGCTCTTAACCACTGAGCCATCTCCCTAGCCTCAGTACTTTGTAATTTTTAAAGATGGTCTTTGTCAATTTAATAACTAAATCATGTCTTAATCACTTTTGTTTCATTGGCGTGCCTTATACATGTATATAGGAATGTGTGCCAGCCCATTCAGGTGTGTATGGAGGCCACTGGGCAATGTTGCTGATCTTCCTCTATCGTTCCCCATCTTACTTTCATGAGCTCGAGTTCCTCACTGAACATGGAGCTCATTGGGTCAACTAGACTGGCTGTCCAGCAAACCTCAGGAATCCTCCATCCCTGCTGCCCTCTTCCGTCCATGGCCAGGTTGGAAGTTCAGGTCACCACATTAAACCTTCGCATTGGTTGGGAGGATTCTCAACTCTACTGGCCATTTCCTATGCCAGTCATTCTTTCTTCCAGGTCTACTTTTTCAACATGTGACATTTTCATTTTTTCCTAAAGATCAATGTTTTTCTTTAACCTTTTCTTATTTGTTATCTGTGCGTTGGGGGTGATGTAATGTTGCCCTCATCCTGTGCTTGGCAAAGCATTAACCTGTGGATGAGATTGAAGCAGAAAATCATAGAGCATCAGTTAGTTTCCTAGGAGCAAATCTTGAAAAGAGAGTGGGGAATGAGGGGTTGTAAGGAACCAACTCCTACAAGTTGCGTTCATACCTCCACATTCACGCCTTTGATATTAAGATACAAATACCAGATGCTTTATTTTTATTTATTATGGTTTGTTGAGACAGGGTCTTAATCTATTGCTCGAGCTGGCCTGAAACTCTAACAATCTTCCTGCCCCACCCTTCCAAGTGTAACTTAAAGAGCAAATATTTTAAGTTTCCTCATCTTAATTGATAGAGTATATAAACAAAATTTAGCAAAAGATTCAAGAAACCTTGCTTTGCTAATGTTGTCAAACCAGAGGGACAAAGTTTGCTGGATGAAAGATTGCAAGGTGATCCAATCTTTGAAACTGGGTGCACTGATAGACACCATCTATCCCTGTGCTGAACCCAATGTTCTGTAGAACCCTAATAAATCTCAGAATAAATATCTGTAATGAAAAATGAAAGAAATGCTGAAGACTCCTTTTCATGTCCAAGACAGAGTCATTCCTGAGCACACTGCTTCAACACAAGACTCCTAAGCAGGTAAGCCTGAATTAATGAATGCATTTTTTTCTTTTTTATATATATTTTTAACTTTTTTAATTTATTTTTTTAATATTTTTTTATTTTTGTATATGTATGAATGTACTATCTACATGTAGGTCTGTGCACCCGTGTCGTGCAATGCCGCAGAGGTCAGAAGAGGGTGTTGGATTCCCTAGAACTGCAGTTCTCCTGGAATTGGAGTTACAGATGGTTCTTAGCCGCCATGGGTGCTGGGGATCGAACCCAGGTCCTCTGCAAGAGCAGTCGGTGCTCTTAACCGCTAGGCTATCTCTCCAGCCCCTAATTTATTTTTTATGTGTATGAATGTACTGTCTGCATGTAGGTTGGTGCACCTGTGTCATGCAATGCTGCGGAGGTCAGAAAAGGGTGTCAGATTCCCCTGCTACTGGAGTCAAAGATGGTTCTCAGCCGCCGTGTGGGTGCTGGGAATTGAACCCGGGTCCTCTGCAAGAGCAGTTGGTGCTCCTAACCACTAGGCCATCTCTCCAGCCCTGGTTGTTTTTTTCTAAATGCATAAGAATTTTAGAATCTAATAGGAACATTTTTAGAGTGTTAAAAAAAAAAGCAGAAAAAAAATGAATAGTATAGAGACAAGATTTCCTGAACTTGCCAAATTCTAGGCACTATGTAAAGTATTACACAAACATTATACCTCTCAAATATCTATAGCATAGCTGGTAGAGTTGTTCTTGTTTTTCTTTGAAAAAATCAAAGCATCAAGGACAGTAATTGGTCTTTGATAATGGAGGAAATAAATCATTGACTGAAATTTTAAAGCACTTCAGAGCCTTCTGCTAAACCAGTGTGCTTATTTCTCATTAAAAAAAAACATATATATAAGCAATAACATATTTACATCAGCAGTCAGCCAGTTTTCTCTAAAAAAACAAACTAAGAGAATAAACATTTAAAATTTTGCAAGCCACTTACAGTCCATTATATGTAATATATTATATATAATCTCTTTAAAATGTAAAAAGCAGTCCAAGTCCATAGTGCCTGCATGAACAAGTCAGGGAAACAGCAATGTAGTTGGAAAGTTAATTTAAATAATATCAAGAATGAGAGCATTTCAATAACTGAGATCAAGACTCAGTATGTGAACTAACAGATCCAGGATCAATCAGAGAAACTGCCTGGGAACAGAGGCTCAGAAAACAATTCAATAATAGCTTGACCTTGATAATCCTTAAAAATGAGAAACATGAAAATATCTTCACCAAGGCATAATAAATTAATAATAAATGCATAAAACCGCCGGGTATACTGGCATACACCTTCAATCTCAGCACTTGGGAGGCAGAGGCAAGTGGATCTCTATGAGTTCAAGGCCAGCTTGGTCTGCACAGTGAGTCCTAGGACAGCTGGGGCTACAGGGAAACCCTGTCTCAAAAAGACCAATAAATAAATAAATAAATAAATAAATAAATAAATAAATAAGTAAATCCTATAAGAAAAACAAACAATAAAGTCCTGGGGAGGCGACTAGTTGAATAAAGACTCAGGATCTGAGGCTGGATCTCCGGCACCCATGTACAAATCAGATGCTGTGCCACAAGCCTGTGAGCTTTGTTACAGTGCTTGGAGTTAAGTGGATAGCAAGTCTAGCCAAGACCAGAGGCTCCCAGTTTAGTGGGAGACTCTGTCTGCAAAAGTAAGGTGAAGATGCAATTGAGGGAGTGACCCCTCAGCAGCCTCAGGTCTCCACATGTACCTGCGAGTTTCTCTCCAAACACACATAAATATACTAGCAAAAGAACTGTAAGACAACATATTTAAAATACAGAAGGAAAAACCTAGCAATCTATCTTCCTATGATGATTGAAAAGATTTGCACAAATAATGAAGGGGATGTTTCCAAAATACAAAAATAGGAGCAAGAAAGTTGGCTCAACAGTTAAAATTCCTGGCTGCTCTTTCAGAGAACCCACATGGTGGCCACTGACTGTCCCTAACTCCAGTTCCAGGATATCCAACACCCTTTTCTGACCTCTGCAGGCCTTGAAAGACACGGATACACTTACATACATGTCGGCAGTACATGCATAAAAAACAAAAATAATGAATAAAAAGTATTTTAAAATACAAAGGTAGAAGAAAAAAGTCATTACAAGCAGAATTTTAGTACAGGGAAAGTTTGGGGAAGACATTGAGCCAGCAAGATGACTGCAAGTAAGGGAGCTTGCCACCAAGCCTGCCGATCCGAGTTTCATCCCTGGGACCCACATAGTGGAAAAAGAGAATCAACTCCCTAAAGTTGTTCTGGGACTTTTATAAGTATGCTCTGTCACAGGCGGCGTGAATGTGGAGGTATGAAAGCAACTCGTAGGAGTTGGTTCTCTCCTTCCGTTATGTGGTCGCAGAGATCAAACGGGTTATGAGGCTTGGCAGCTAAGCCATCTTCTGAGCCTTCACTGCTACTTTCTTGGCACATGGGCCTACTTCCTTAATCCTCACAAACATCACGCTGTAATATCGCCCGCATCCTGTGCTTGGCAAAGCATTAACCTGTGGATGACCCCTTGAAGCAGAAAATCAATAGAGCATCAGTTTCCTAGGAGCAAATCTTGAAAAGAGGCAGAGGAATGAGGAGTTGGATGACACGGTAGTGTTATGTTACCCATCTGATTGTAAGTGGACTTAAAAGCAATATCGGCTTTTAACAATGATTATGTTGGCTTCAGTTACGACCTGCTTAAACTTAACAGTCCATATTATAGTACAGCCAGGAGGTGCTGCCTTATCTCTTCCTTGGCTGTGTTAATTCTCTAGGAGCATACCTGCAGCTCACTTATAATTCAAGTCTCAGAGAAAAAGCAAATCAATAGCAGTATAAATAATTGAAATCCAGTCCTGCATCCCATAATCCTGGCCATAGGAATCTACCTCAGTACAGTCATAATGTCAAATCATCTGTTTCTTCTAAGCTATGGCTTAGGATTGCTTAGACAGCACTATCTTACTTCCGACTCCAAAGCTGAAGAAAATAATCATGAGCAGTTTCTCTACCTTATTGAGCACATGGAATAATGTTTCAGAAATGATATAGAGTACTTAATGTGTGTTTTTAAAAAAGAACCTCTTCAGAGTTGGGCATGGTGGTATATACCTACAATCCCTTGATCCGAGAGGCTGAAACAGGAAGATTGTTGTAAGTTCAAGGCCAGCCTGGGCTACCTAGTGAGTTCTGGGCCAACCCAAGTGACCTGGTTATCTTTAACTGCCAACTTGACAGAACCTGGATTTATCTGGGAAGAGAATCTTAACTCAATGCCCTGGATCAGATTGGCCTACAGGGTCGTGTGTGTGTGTGTGTGTGTGTGTGTGTGTGTGTGTGTGTTAATTGATGTTGGAGGGCTCAGCCGAAGGTGAGCACCATCCCTAGCAGAGGGACCTGAAGTGTGTAAGAAAGCTAACAAGAAGACTTTATCTTTTTTGGGGGGAGGGGCTTTGATCCCCTAGCCAACATCTCCTTGGTAGATAATCCATTGCTGATATCAGAGCTCTCCTATATTAATATATTTTGCTTAAGTGCATAGCTTAAGTAGACTTTAGTATCATATTTGGTTCTGAATAGAGAATAATCCTTTTCACAGTTCCTATGTCTATTAGTCAATTAAAGAAGGCAGTTTTACTGGGTTTATAAGAGATTACCTCTATAGCAGTTGGCTCCAATTTACAGTTGGAGAACGACCTCATCATCATCATATTTCCCTTGTTCTACGGGGGGAGGTAAGAAAGTCTCTTGTATTAAAACTTTGCTGCACCTAGAAGGTAAGTTTCATTAGGACTCAAATAGTTGTGTGGCCGGGCGTGGTGGCACACACCTTTAATCCTAGCACTCGGGAGGCAGAGGCAGGCGGATCTTTGTGAGTTCAAGGCCAGCCTGGTCTACAGAGCGAGTTCCAGGACAGCTGGGGCTACAGG
>VZQC01010310.1:3325089-3345726 GCA_009823505.1 Rhizomys pruinosus | reverse complement strand
TTTGATAATATATATATATATATATATATATATATATATAAAATAACAGAAATAAAAAACATAAAAGAAACTTCTTACTTGAAGAAAACCTATACTGTCTTTGCTTTCACCTACCCCTCCCCCACCTGTGCACACATAATTTAGCGATAACTCAGTTATAATATAGGACTAGAAACCAGAATTGTCAACAGTTCACTGGGATGACTTTCATAAGTTATAGTTTTGTGTTTCCTGGTCTTCCAGTAGACTAAAGAGTCACTGAGTTAGCCAGTGAATGCAGTGCCTCTAAAGACTGAACACTCCTCTTTTTTGAGGTTTATAAATAGACTCAGACAATAGATTTGAACATAATGGGCCATAATATAGAAAGACATATGGTATTACTTTTGAAGTATTGTTATTTTTGTATCAAATATAGATAATATTTTTGAGGCAATGTCTTCTTATGTAGCCCAGGCTGGCCTTGAGAAATTATTACAGCCTCTCAAGTGCTGGGATTCAAAAATGTGACATCATGCCTAGATTAATGTTCCCTTTCTAAACCACAGCTGCGGTGAGTTCACAGGTGCAATGGAGATACCTTTTTGTTACACCTCTCTCCATATTCTGGCCCGCATGTTCTTGCCACCCCCTCTTCCATGATGTTCTCTGAGCTTTGGAAGGAATGATACAGTTGTCCCATGAAACAATTCTATGCTAAATGTCACTGAGAATATGAATTAGATAATTATCTATTTGACTTTTATACTTATGTGATGGTTCAGTCTGTTTGTTTTCATTTGTTTCTTGCATTAATATTTAACCAGGGATCTTTTTTTTTCTAAATCTATGAACTCTCCCATCGACTATCTTGAATTTCTAAGGGTTTTGTTTTTCTAGTTTGCAAATGATTTGTGTAATACCTATTTGATATTTTTCAACCAAAAAAAATTCAGAAAGGAAAAGAAACTAAAGTTTTGCCTATTAAAAAATTTCTTTTCGGGGCTGGAGAGATGGCGCAAAAGTTAAGAGCTCTGACTATTACTGCAGAGGAGCTGGATTCGATTCCCAGCACCCACATGGCGGCTAAGAACCGTCTTCACACAGGGCATGGTACCAAAGACAAAAAAGCCGGGTGTGGTGGCGCACACCTTTAATCCAGCACTAGGACAAGGGGATCTCTGTGAGTTCAAGGCCATCCTGGTCTACATAATGGGTTTCAGGAAAGCTGGGACTAAAGGGAGACCCTGTCTCAAAAAGACCAAAAAAAAAAAATTCTTTCACAAGTTAGTTAATACACTGTTTGTATAGGATGTAATTAAATGTGGAAAGATAGTCATCAGATATAAAAGCCATTACAGAATGGAAGACTTCCCTACTGGAAGTTTGAATTGTTAATAGAATGACAGCTTCTTATTTCTGCTTGGAAGTTTCTTCCCTCATCTTTCATTCTGACTGACCTTATTGTTATCTGTATGAGTGTATTGCCTGGATATATTTAAGTGCACCTGTGTCATACAATGCTCATGGAGTAAGGGAGCATCGGATTCCCTGGAACTGGAGTTACAGACAGTTGTTAGCCGCCATGTGGGTGCTGGGATCTGAACCCAGATCCAAAGCAGCCAATGCTCTTAACCACTAAGCCATCTTCCCAGGCCCACATTCAGCATTTTAGACTAGAGGGAGCTGAGGGCATGGTGACATATGCCTATAATCCCAGCCCTTGAGAGGTAGAGGTAGGAGGATCAGGGGGTTGAGACTATCCTTAGCTGCATAGTGAGGTCAAGACCAGTTTAGTTTATATGGAACCCTGTCTCAAAAAACAACAAAAATAAAAAGAAATTGAGAAAACTGCAGAAGCAGACAGCTCTCTCCTATGACACGGGTCATAGAAATCTCCGTGCCCGTTTCTCACCGGACAGCCATTGTCTGGCCTTTTCCTGACCTCCCATGAAGAGTCATAGATGACACTGTTCTGCCAAATAACCAGAAGGGAGGAGTGTCAGGCAGAGACACAGAAAGAACAAGAACTGGAGAGTTCCTGTCGATCCCCTGTGCATAGGCCACGCCCCTTCGTCCTGCGATTGGCCATCTGCGGATCTGTGCAGACGCACACAATTTTCTCTGTCTTTTTCAGCCCTCACTTTGGAAGGCTTGTGCTATTTGAAACTTGCATGCCCTTTCCCTGTCTCCTGTTAAGCTGCTATTTATTTATTTATTGTCTTTTTGAGACAGGGTCTCCCCATAGTCCCAGCTATCCTAGAACTCACTCTGTAGACCAGGCTGGCCTTGAACTCAGAGATCCGCCTGTTCTCTGCCTCCCGAGTGCTAGGATCAGAGGCGTGCACCACCACGCCCGGCTTAAGCTGTTATTTGTTATGGTGCCTCAGTCATGACTCTTTTGATGAGTGAAGTAAAGATAATTTTTTTTTTCCAATTCTATTGGACAATGGAGTTATTTTCCAATGGTGAGAAGATGGAGGAACCTGGCGAGGGCTGTTTGCCCTCCCTTGGTCTGTGTCTTCACATAAAATAAGGATGTTCCTTTCTTCTAGATATTGAAAGAGGATGTCTCTGTCACATGAAGACCTTATGACCTGTGTCCAGGGGCAAAGGCTGTTTTTTTCGAATGCCAGCATACTGTATTTGGGGGTAGAGTGTCATCAAATTTCATCACCCTGTTTTGCAAAGACTATATTATTGAACTTAATGACTGGTGGGTTTTGAGAAAGAGACAGACCAATCCACTTCTGTTCTCATTAAGTTACTCTTCTTAGAGTGCTCTGCCATTTTGAGTCATGTTAGAAATCGAGACATGGATAGCTTTTGCTTACAATAACCTCCTACCAACATCACTACCACACTTGACAAACCCATCATGACTTCCTGTAACTGAAGGCTTCATTCCTTGCATGAGGCTGGTGATGAGGTGTTTGCCTAAGGAAGCTTGGCATCACGGTCACCAGCTTCCTGGATCAGAGCCAAGGTTATTGTCTCATGGCCAATGAGAACAACAGGGTAAGCAAGCAAGGTTTTATACACACACACACACACACACACACACACACACACATTATTGCGTTTCTGTGCATTTTGTATAATTGTTCTTAATCAAATTTAGACCCCCTTCCGCATCCACACCCCCAGAGCCCCACCACCACCACCACATTCCATGTATTCTGTCATACTTGTCAAGTCCTACTGGGCCAAACATTTGTACTCAGATATCCTTCAGTGCAAGTTTATCCACTGCGGCCCAGGCAGTCTATCTAGAGATCTTAAAGAAGACGTACTCTTCCCTCACTTAGAAGTTATCTAGGCTAGGGTTGGGGCTGGATGCCAGGATCCCTCAGTCTACGCTGGGTTTTATCTGATTGAGTTGGCATAGGTCTTCTGCATGTTGTCAGTATTGCTATAAGTTCACATGAACAAGTTTCTACTGGCCCGAAAGCTTCTGTTTCCTTATGTTCGTGCACCAACCTGGCTCTTATAATCTTTCTGCCCCATCTCTTTCAATGATCTCTGACTCAAGAACTAGAGCGACTGCTCCCTGCCACAGAAAGGGGTCAGGGGTCTTCCAAATGGGCTGCCAAGCAGTACTAAGAAGTACCAAGAAGTCCTTTCATATCTTGGGAATGGCAGTGCTTGTCTAAGTCCTTTCATATCTTGGGAATGGCAGTGCTTGTCCCAACTTGGTACTTAGCTTACACATGGGCAGGATCAACACTGTATACAGGGGATTCTGATTAGTCAACAGATAGAATAGAAGATTGCAGACTAAGAAAAACCCCACCGAAAGAAAAAGTACACATCCACACAAACCACACACACACACACATATCACACATAAACCACACACACACACATATACTGCATATACACAGCACACATACCACACCATACTAACATACCAAACACCCACACCACACCCACATTGTAAACATACATATACTATACACACATGTACACACATACCCAGACACACATGGACCATAGAAAGACACATTGTATACACACACACCACGCTCACACACATACACCATACACACCACACACACACCCCACCACACACACATACACCACACACAGAGTACACAGACCACACACCCTCACACCCCACACACACTTGCATCACACACAGACACAATATGCACACACCCCACACACTCACACACTACATACACTCACCACACAGACATACCAAACACCCACACCATACCCACACCACACCCACACTGCACACATACATATACCACACACACATGCACACACATACACACACATGTGCGCCACAGACAAACACTATATACACACACCAAACACACACACATACAGACATATACCATACACACACTACACACAGACCACACCACACACACACACACACACATACACACACACACACAGATCACAGAAAAACACACTGTATATACACACACCACACTCACACACATACCACACACAGAATATACAGACCACACCCCACACACACTTGTGTCACACACAGACACAGTGTACACATGCCCCACACACTCACATACCACATACACACACCACATACACACCACACCATGCACACATACCAAACACCCACACCACACCCACACTGCACACATACATATACCATACACAAATGCACACACATATGCACAGACATACACCATACACACACCACACACAGAGTACACAGACCACACACACACACACACACACACACACACACACACATACACACCTCCAAATCCTTAAGGAGGAAGAACTGAGAAGCAAAAAGAACAAATCCTGGCGGTGGGGCCACATCTCGATCAGTCACTTCCCAGACTCTGCTCTTTTTGCTCATCACAGACCGTGTAGTTCATCCTAAAACTTCTGAGCCAGCGAGATAAAGACACTTGTACCCAAACCTGACAACTTAGATCCATGGACCTAAATGGTGGAAGAAGAGAACTGACTCCCACAACTGACTCCCACAATTGTCCTTTGACCTCTGTAGGCAAGACACAGTCAGAGCATGCCTGTACACAGATCCACAGCAAATAAACAAGCAAGCAAATATAAAAGGCAAAAAACAAAAAAGCACCACACAAACCCTGTGTTCACAGTTTCTCCAAGGCATGTAGCTTCTTTTGTTTTGGGCCCGTGACCCTGACTAGCCACCCTTTCCCATTTCCTGTCAGTTGGATACCTTACTCTTTGTTCCAGCCAAAACCTGGTGGCAGGCCCTTGACTCCACTCCTACAGCAGTTATTTTAGAAACTTACCACGGTCTTTCTCTGCCTTTCCTGATGTAAATCTCCTGCCTGAAGAGTTTCCTCAAGACTCATTTCTCTCAAGACCAAATATTCAAGAAGATGATACTTTTTTTGTCCTTTTGAGACAGGGTCCCCCTGTAGCCCCAGCTGGCCTGGAACTAACTATGTAGACCAGGCTGGCATTGAACTCACAGAGATCTGCCTGCCTCTACCTCCAAAGTGCTGGAATTAAAGGCATGCGCCACCATGCCTAGCCCTAAGAAGATGATTCTTGTCAACTGTCTCTCTGTCTGTGAGTTTAAGCTGTATATGTTGCTTCAGGGTGAATCATAACCCAGTACCTTAAAGATGAGAAGCTTGTTTCTTAGTTTAATAAGTGCTAATTAGCAGATCCAGATGACTCAATCACACTGATTACTTCCCTTCAACACTAAAGTCTCTTTTCATTGGGACACCTCAGCCTCTAAATGTCTTCAGATTTTATTTGGGGGAAACAGACTTCAGTTCACGTTGGGACTT
This sequence comes from Rhizomys pruinosus, assembly GCA_009823505.1. NCBI lineage: Eukaryota > Metazoa > Chordata > Mammalia > Rodentia > Spalacidae > Rhizomys > Rhizomys pruinosus. The sequence continues at coordinate 3,339,976 of VZQC01010310.1, read as the reverse complement.
CCTCCCTATTGCAATAGTATTCCTAAGTGAAATCTATCTTCATTATTTTTTCCTTAATTTTTAATCGAGCTTTTCTGCATTTCATACAACATTTCTTAATCAAATTAAAACCCGTTCTAACACCCCCCCACAACAGAACTCATGCATTCTTCCATGCTCGTTAAGTCCCATCTTGCATCTTTTTCTCAGTCTTTTTTTTTACTTTTTCGATGCAGTTTACTATATTTTGGTCAGTTCCTTGAACAAGTCCTTTTGTTGTTGTTGCTCCCTTTGATTTTATATCATTCCAAAATATGCATATATATATTCTCCACTCATATAAAATAAACTATAGGTTAATTCCAAAACACATCTAGGGATTCATCCTCATTTTTTTAATGTCTGCCTTGCTGCAACATGAATCAAATGTCCACTGCATTCTGCTCACTTCAAAGTCTGGAAAGAAATGGTGAAGGGTTTCCAAATTGCATTGATTTGATCTCGTAAGCATTACAATAGAACCTGGAAGAGAGGGAAACATCAGACATTTAGCATAATATTTCAGCCCTAGAAGGCCCCTAAATTATTCCTCAGAATGCATGTGTGCACAGCAGTGAAGGCCACATACCAGAAAAAAAATCACGTCTTGGTCGATTTTTTTGTTGGGTTCTTTATTCTGTTGTTTTAATTAGCATCGTCTGAGTATCTGTCTCTCTTTCTCCTCATTTGAAAATAGAAACACTAATATCTACTACAACGAATTCTTAAAGGACTAAGACTGAATGAGAAAACTCGAATGATGCATATAGCACTTAACCCAGAATAATGATCAATAAATACTCCTTTATATTTTTAATCCATGGCAATCCTGAAGAAAATTGTTTCCTCTCTGTTGCTGCAATCATGAACCTTCATATGACATCCTTTGTATACTTACCTGTGGTTTTGCAAGCATCTCCAGCTCTGAGCACTTGGAAATCATTTAGTAAGTATTTACTGAATGAACACATACACAATGTGTGCATTCAAGCAGGGTTATCACAAATTGATTGTAAACTCAAGGTATCAAAACTGCTTAGTAGTTTACATAGACTAAGTCAATTCATCATTTTAAATCCCGTTGGGAGTATAACAAAGGGGCTTCAAGAACCTAATACTGTCTCAGAGTTGGACTGGACAAATGACTATTTACTATATCTCATTTCAGTTTTCTGAAGAATTTGTAGTCTCAGAAACAGGATCTAAAGGTTGAAATGGGAAATTACTGCAACATAGCTTTCATTTCCTGCTTTGAGGACTGGTTGGACTACTTAAGCTAGATTTGTTAAACATCCATGACCTGATTTAGAGATCCTCTTTTGTCCAGACAGTTTTTTAACTGGACAAAAGGAAAGATCACTGAAATACTCGGTCTACTTAGGACCCTATGAAACAATGGAATATCATTCTCATTTAGAAAATTTGGATGAAGATGGATATACTCAGTTAGTCTTCAGCTCTCGAGGCAACTCCGGAAAACCCATGGACTCAGAGAAAGGTAGACTTATTCTTTCTTCCTATAACACCTCCATTCTTATCAACTAAAATGTTAACAGTAGACAGTTTGAGAGACTCATGATTTATAGGACTTTTTGACATTCAGTTTTAAAAAATGTTGAATATCAGTGTACATCATTTGAATGTGCAGTGAGACTCTTCCTAGAAACCATTCAAAGACTGTTGCATGAATTGCTTATGATTTGCTCCAAGAGATATGGCTGCTCTGTTTTATGGTGATAAATGCTTCATCACTGGGCCATGGGGCTGGTAATATGATGATAAACAATGATGCAGAATTTCAATAGAGGGACTCGTTGCTTGTTTGATCATCAGCTGTGGAGGACGGGGTCATCAGGAAACTTAAAGAGACATATGTGAAGAACATATACAGTCATACAACATATGCTAAGAATGAGAAGAATGGGGGCTGGAGAGATAGCCTAGAGGTTAAGTGCACCAACTGCTCACGTAGAGGACCCAGGTTCCATCCCCAGCACCCACATGGCGGCTAAGAACCATCTGTAACTCCAATTCCAGGAGAACTCCAGTTCCAGGGGAATCCAAGACCCTCTCCTGACCTCCAAGGCATTGCATGACACGGGTGCACAAACCTGCATGCAGACAGTGCATTCATACACATACAAAAATAAATAAAATTTAAAAAATTAAAAAATTAAAAAAGAATGAGAAGAATGAAAAAATAAAAGATAGGTGCCAACAATTAGCTAGTATAATATATATATATAATATCTATTTTATTATAAGTATATTTAACTCTTTCACTTAGAACCAAAGGGAAGTCAGGAGATCAGGAGTGGTGAAATGTAAAATCCAAGATCTAATATGCTTTTGTGTTAAGAGATTTGAATCTTTCAAATGAGTTCTTGGTAAATCAATAATGGAAAATACAAGCTATATCTAAGTGTCTGGTTAGCAGGAGGCAGGTTTTAAAGTGTGAACAGCACAATAGAAGAGCTCTCCCCAGAGGAAGGGTTGGTCTTCTCTGAGTCTCCTATTTGACCGTGTTCTGAAGTGTGCTAGGTCTGCTGGTGTTGTGGGGAGCTTAATAGAAAATCCGTTCTCTGTTTTCTTCATGAAAGAGATGATTCGCAGGTTTTGCCATCAGGGTTTGCTTTCTTCTGCTTTTTAACATTCATGTTACAGTTATGCAATCATTTTCCTCTTATGACCACTTAGGCAATTCTTTTCTTGGGCAACTTGTTTGGAAAAAATAGAAAAAAAATGGAGTGATGGAGGAAGCAAGGAGTGTGTGATATATTGAAATTATTTTACATGTGATATATATATTTTTTGGTCTTTTTAAGACAGGGTCTTCCTTTAGTCCCAGCTGGCCTGGAGCTCACTATGTAGACCAGGCTGGCCTTGAACTCACAGAGATCCACCTGCCTCTACCTCCCCAGTGCTGGGATTAGAGGTGTGGGCCACCATGCTGGACCTACATGTGATCTTTAATACAAAACTTAATATGTACTAAGTACATATTTTGTGATAGATGAATATTTTTCTTTAGATTTTCTATAGATCATGTACTGATCAATGTGCTAGTGCTTTCTGAAAATGTGTTTCTACCTATGTTAGTTCATCTGCTTCCAACAGCAATCCCTTAGGATGTAAAAGGAGAAAAAAGGAAATGATGTATCCAAATTATGCACTAAAACGAATAAAAAGGGAAGGGTTTCCTTGATAGTGCTATTTCTTTTTTTTTTTTCATATGTGTATGAGTGTACTGTCTGCATGTAGGTTTGTGCACCCGTGTTGTGTGTCGGATTCCCCTGGAACTGGAGTTAAAGACGGTTCTCAGCCGCCATGTGGGTGCTGGGGATCAAACCTGGGTCCTCTGCAAGAGCAGTCAGCGCTCTTAACCGCTAGGTCATCTCTCCAGCCCCGATCATGGTATTTCTACTACAAGAAGCTGTTTCATCTTTAGACAAGTGGGATTTCAGGGATCTGAACAGTGCCAAGACCTATAGACATCATATATGGTCTGAAATCTGGAGTGAACAGATATCATGGCAAAGATATCACACTTAAAGCAGCAGAAGAGCATCCCACCACTGGGATGGGGTGGGGGGGGTGGAGACGAAATTAATCCACAAGACTAGGTTACCAAGGCAGCAGTGACTAATGATACTGTTAGAACTGGCCATATTTTGATTAGCTGTGGAATTAAAGGGATCCATAGTCAATCACCTACCTTCATTCTATTATCTGTTCCCCTTTGTTCCTCAGGAACAAGGACTTCATTCCCTTGGCGTGGGATAGCTGTGTTTTTCGGAATCCTGTTCCTGGTCACATTGGTGTGTGTTACAGTGCTGGGTGCCCTAGGTGAGTACAGGTGGGGGAGATCAATGGCAGCCATAGACACCAAATCAATTAACATTGCCTGACACCCTTTTAAGGACTTGACAGGCATAATTTCATTTAATTTGTATGCTAAGCCCACTGAGTTCATGTGTTTAACCCCATGTCACTGATAAAAGAATGGAACGACAGGGAGGTCCATAGTCATAAGCAGTTATTGGAAGAGTAATAATCAGACACGTAGGCAAACTGATTAATAAGCAGGTATTCGCCACTACAGTGCTCTACTACTCTCATGAATAGTTGAATTAAAAATATGGAATTTAAATAATAAGTTGATGGAAGGAATTGTAAATGGGAGCCGGAAACACAGTACACGCCATGCTCCAAATGAAGGAAACATACCCTATGCTATGCTTCTAATTCTAATTCTAACAATAAATTCCATACTCTTGATGCAAGAAACATACTATATAAACACTCCTAATGCAAGAAACAGTACATCATCATATTTCTAATATGGAGCAGGAAACACAGAACATGCTATTCTCCTGAGGAAATGACTGTTTTGTGAGCCTCATGATATATTGAAATTATTTTACATGTGATCTTTAATACAAAACTTCTTAAATATACCACGATTTACCTAAGACACTTAGTATGTACTAAGCAGGTATTTTGTGATGAATATTTTTCTTTAGATTTTTTTATAGATCTTATATCTTCTGGCACCAATAAAGTTGTATTCTACCTTCAGAGAGTCTTTGTCACTCGTAATTAGTCAATGCTTATTGAGTATGAATGTATTCTATGTCATAGGTGTTGGGTACTTCTCAGGGAGCTGTCGTTTTAATATTATAGAGAAAAATTAAGAAACATTGCTACTTCAAATATTTTACACTTGGGCTAGGGAGATGGCTCAGCTGTTAAGACTGCTCTTGCAGAGGACCCGGGTTCCATTCCTAGCACCCACATGGCGGTTAAGAACTATCTTTAAGCCAGGTGTGGTGGCACATGCCTTTAATCCTAGCACTTGGGAAGGAAGTAGGAGGGTGGATCTCTGTGCGTTCACGGCCAGCTGGGTCTACATAGTGAGTCCAAAAGGCCAGCTGCGGGCTATGGAGGAACCCTGTCTCAAAAAAAAAAAAAAAAAAAAAAAAAAAGAAATTTACACTTGCTTATTTTGTTTGCTTCTTCTAAAAAATTACTTTTTATTTTTAATTATGTGTGTTTTGGGGGAGAGGGGTATAAGCACTCAAGTCCAAGTACCCACAGAGGCCTAATCTCCTGGAGCTGGAGTTATAGGCAATTGGGAGCCATCCATGCGGATGCTAGGATTCCAACTCTCAACCTCTGTAAGAGCAGCATGTGTCTCAAACACAGAGACATCTCTGCAAAACTGTTATTGTCACTTGCTTCTTGCTACTTCCTCCATACAAGTCATTTATTCTTTCCCATCTATTTGACCTATCATGTCTCTATCTATCTATCTATTTATCTTTCTATCTATCTATCTATCTATCTATCTGCCTATCACCTACCTACTTCTGTCATCTATCCAATACTTGATCTTTCCATTGCAATATATCATTTATTTATATTAATCATAAATTTATACACTTATGTGTTCTAATAAAATATGAATTGGGGCTTTTAAATTTTCTAACACAGCAGAAATGACTTTGTTTTTTTTTCTGTCACTATTACTGTTTGTGATATATGAAGCATTTTGGAGATCTAATTCTGGGAGAAACCCAGAGGAGAAAGACAACTTCCCATCAAGAAATAAAGAGAACCACACACCCACAAAATCATCTTTAGTTGAGAAGGTGGCTTCGTCCAAGGCACCCCAAATCACAGGCAAGGACAGAGTTAACTGTTGAGCAGAATCTTTGGTTTAATTTCCTGGTGCTGAGGCAGAAAAGAAAAGAAGAAAATATGTTTTGATCCAATAACAGTGCATTCAAGGCAAGCATGTACAATGATGTTTTCATACCATGCAGGTCCTGTCAGATACATAATAAAGTGGTTTCATAATCATCCATGGCTAAATATTTAGAAGTTGTACTTTTCAAAAGGGTCAGTAATTTCTTTACCACTGCCTGTGTACCTAGATCTACAGAATATTATATAATTTGATACAAAGGAACTGAAGTGTTCTGTGCCTTTAGGGGACTGATACTTTAAAAGAGATTGTTAGAATGAGATACAGTAATGAGGAAAGAAGAATTCAGAGAAAAAGCAAGAAAGAGAAACTGTCTTTAAGAATTAAAACACTCTAATTAAAAATATACAAAAGGGTTAATGGCTCAGCCATTAAGAGCACTGGCTGTTCTTACAGAAGACCCAATTTCAAATCCCAGCACCCACATGGCAGTTAATAACCATCTGTAACTTCAGTTCCAGGGTATCCGACACCTTCTTCTGTTCTCTGCAGGTGCTGCATGACATGGGTGCATTTATATACATGCAGGCAATACATTTATACACATGAAATAAAATTTTTAAAATATACCAAAAGAGAAGTCAGGTGTGTATATCTCTAATCCCAATACTCAGGAGGCAGAGGCAGGCAGACCTCTGTGAGATGGATACCAGCTTGGTCTACACAGCAAGTTCCATGGCCGCCAGGCTACATACTGAAACCCTGTCTCAAACAACAAAACAAAACCAACAATCAACACACACAGGCACACACATGCACAAATTGGACTTAGTACGAATGTTGTTGAAAACTCTGATTAAATGCATTAATCATATAATTTAATTGATTTCATAATTTTTCTATACTTGGAAACACAATTGACTGACAATACCTCTCCTTCAATTTCCCATCTCTGGAATCACCCCTCCTCATTGTTTTTAGCTAAGAATAAATAAAAAGATTCTTTGAAGTATAAATAACTACACCCAAATCTCCCATAAAATGCATAAAGTAACATGAAATTTCTGTGTGTTCCAACGCTTGATTTTGACTCTATTTATTTTAGAAAGCTGAACTAGAAAAAGGTGTTATGGACTAAACTCGAGGTGGTTTAGACTAACTACAAGTCTGGTAGTTAGTCTAAATGACTGCTTATGATTACTCAACTACCTTTAAATTTTTAAGTGAATGAAATATAAATATATTCTGTAAAATATCAATATAATTGGAATCAAAATTAAATGTATGTTAATGAAAAATAATTATTTATTAGATACTCCTAAATATATTAAAAAGATGAATTCATACACTTTGAATTTCATCACATTATCTTTTGCTCCTAGGATTCTTTTCTGGACCTTGTCCCCCTACTTGGATCATGCACAAGAAGAGCTGTTATTTATTTAGCATGTCATTAGATTCCTGGTACACAAGTAAGAGACGATGCTCACAGATGGGCTCTAATCTCCTGAAGATAGACAACACAAGTGAACTCGTAAGTGCAGACTTCAGCTGTAATTACCTGTAATGTGTATTCAGGAGAAAAACTGAGAGAGATTCCCAGTAGTAACCATGTGGTTTTCAATGTTCTCTTTAACTGCAAAATTATGCAATAGGTATGTAACGTGCATCATACTTGCTTTCATTTTTAACTTTTTAAACATTCTTATCTATTTGTATTTTACGTATGTGTTTTGCCTGCATGTATGTAGGTGTACCACTTGTCTGCAATGCCTGCAGAGGGCAAGGGAGAGCATCAGATCCCTCGGAACTGGAGTTACAGACTGTTGGTGGCCATCTTGTGGGTGCTGGGAATTGAACCAGGATCCTCTGCAAGAACAGCAAGTGTTCTTAAGTCTTCCTTCCTTCCTTCCTTCCTTCCTTCCTTCCTTCCTTCCTTCCTTCCTTCCTTCCTTCCTTCCTTTCTTTCTTTCTTTCTTTCTTTCTTTCTTTCTTTCTTTCTTTCTTTCTTTCTTTCTTTCTTTCTTTTCTTCTTCCCCAATGGCATGTTAGTTTAAACACAAATCACTTCAGGGCAGTCAAGGTATCTCAGAGAGCATATAAACTTGTTGTCCAAGCTGAAAACCTGAGTTTGATCACAAGGATCCTGCAGGGAGGTAGAAGGAAAATCGCAGCTCTCACAAATTGCTTTTCTGATGCGCTAGAGGGCACATTGTGACACACACACACATCATCACACAACACAACACACAACATGAAAGAAATAATATAAATAATATAAAAAAATATTAAATCCTGTCAAACATAATTCCTATTGCTTATTTGAATACAATAGTGAAGTCTCTCAGTTTTTGTGGGTTTGCATTTCAATTTCTAAGTCTGGTAAAGAATAAGAGAAAAATGTTCCAGCTTGTCAATATAGTTATCAAGAAAAATACTAGCAATGGTAATATGATTTATGAATTATTTGTTCTTTGCAAGATTGCAGAAAGAGAGAAAGGCCAAGGAGGTGGTTTTTGTTTCATTTTTTGTTTCTTTGTATCTTTTAGAACATTACTGCTTCCTGGTGGCTGGAGAGGATGGCCTCCAGCAGTCTAAGAGTGCTTGACCGCTCTTACAGAGGACCTGGGTTCGATCCCCAACGCCCACATGGGAGTGCCAGGGAGAACCGTCTGAAACTCCATTCCAGAAGAGAACTCCAGTTCCGGGGAATCGACACCCTCTTCTGAACCCCGCAGGCATGCACGACACCGGGTGCCACAAACTGCATGCAGACGGATACATTTTATACACCATTACAAAAATAAGATAAAATTTAAAAAAAGAAGAAGAGAATCGCCTCTCCTTCTTAGCTCACGACTTGCGTTCTGCGAACTCGGTCGTGTAGCAAAGGTTGACCTCCAAGTTGTGACAAACCTCCAGCTTCATCCTCCTAACTGCAAAAGAGGGTTGAAAAGTAAATTTTTAGGGGTCTGCAGAGATGGCTCAGCAGATATGAGCACTGAGCTGCCTTTGCAGAGACCAGGGCCGGGTTTCCCAGGCACCCACTATTCATAACTCAATCCAGGGACCCGACTGTCCTTGTCTGGCTCTCCGATGACATATTGTCGCATGACGACTGGTGCTACGACTTATACACTATATACATATACACATAACATGACAAGAAAAGTAAATCCCTTATGAAAAGTCTGTAATAAAATGTATTTGAAAGAAACAATACATTGGTTAGAAATTGCACATTGAATAAACAATATAATCAAGAAGGTGGAGTTACGCGTCTAGGCTTCCAGAATCCAAGGGACAACAGGGTCCATCTTCCTCCAGAAGCTTGTCAATTTCTGCCTCTTCTCTGACCTAGGCCCGGCCTCCGCCTTCATGGGTAGCACATGGCCATCTGCTGCCCCCGCGCGTCTGCACTGCTCTGTTCCACACTCGCACGTGCCAGCATGTAGCCAGCTCTGGGAAGTCCAGTTGGAAGTAAACCATGCTCCTGGAGTGACTTAAGTCTCATGTGCCTTTTTATCTGGGACGGTGGGGGGGGGGGGTCGTGCCTTTATAACCTAACAAGAAGTTTAGAGATATGCCTCAGAATATAAGACATTTTCTAGAAAAAGGACTTGCAGTACATGTTGAATGGAAGGTGAAATGCAGATAAGCTGTGGGACGGAGAGTAAGAGAAAGATCCCATGTTCTAATCCTCCTCAGTATCTTCTCTCCTGCTTTCCTGGATCTATATCTGTTGGTCTGTAGGGCTATGTAGCCCATTCCTTATCTACATTCCAACTCTATTCTATATAGGAAAATTGACAATGACTCTAAGAAAAATTACAGCTTTCTAGATATTCAACAATATTCAAAGATTGACCACCTTGTCTCTAGACTGTCAGCTTACATGGACATCCTTCTCCCATAGGGCTCTTCCACTCATCTTGTAATCAATGTCCTCAGCACCCCAACCCACACTCTCCTTGATATATGCTTGTGTTTTGTTCCACTGCAGGAGTTCATTGAAAGCCAAGTGTCTGCTCACTATGTTAATTCATTTTGGATAGGACTTTCTCGAAATCAAACTGAAGGACTATGGCTCTGGGAAGATGGATCCATATTCTATTCCAACTTGTAAGTACAGGCAGAAACAATGCTTCAACGTTTTTTGTTTTGTTTTGTTTTGTTTTCCTAAGAGATGAAAGCCATCAGTTATGAATTTGATTCCTTGGCCACACATGAGGAAGAGAGGAAGAGTTCATGGTGGCCATTAAGTGTTAATGACTCGGGAGCTCCCTTAGCATCTGGTCCAGATGAAGAGCAGATGCTGTTACTGGATGGGGCCCTGTCACTAAGAGCCTGAGTGTCAGAGCTCAGCTAGCGGTAATGACTAGTCTACTCACTGTTGTGTCTTTGAATAAATCACTGTACTTCTCTGAGTAAAAGTTAAACCATTAGCACCAGTTTTTCACATAGCTAATGTGTAATAGTACATCTTATAAGGTTATTTTAAATATTTCACATTTCTGTGATTCCAAATCTTCCTCATTAGGCGTTTAAATCTTTCTCATTGTAGTTGCTATTTTCCAGTTAGTATTTGTGTAATATGAAATTATATCCCCCTTTCAAGTTCCTGTGTTTGGTGTAGGTACATGGATGTGTGTATTATCAAATCTTTTCGTCCCATTAATCTCAGAACTGTGATTCAAATTAACTAATCTTTAAAAATCCTCATGACTTTGTTGATGCTGCCTTCTCTTCTTATACTTTTTGGTGAATTTTGATTCTTATCTTTATTATTTCCTTCTGCCTCCTCATTTCTTGGTGGCAGAATTCTTTCTCTGATCTCTTATCTTGAGTGCTTAACTCCTGAATATCAACTTTTCTTTTCTTTTGTAGTCTTTCTGTTAAAAATGCTTTCTGATTTCCATTGTGTATTGCCCTTTGATCCATGAATTATTTAAAAAAAATTCTTAATCTACGTACATACCTGCTTTTCTAAACTACTTGTCTGTTTTAGATTTTAGGATTAGTTCTGAGATCAGAAAACACCATGTGACAGAAATTCTCTCATTTCTATATGCTTCATCTTCCTGTTCAGAGAGACTTATACTAAAAACATCCACTAGGAGTTCTCCTAGTAGTTCTGTCAGCATTTTAATTGATATTTTGAAGCCATGTAATTAAGCATATATAGATTTAGAATTGTTTTGTTTTCTCATTCAATGTTATTTTTTATTTTCTTTCTTTCTATTGTTTTGACCTTTGTGCTTATTTCTAACACATTTTCAAGTTAATCTGTTTCTCTTCTCCACTGTGGCTAATCATCTGTTAAAAGCCTCATTAAGCTTTTAACTTATTATCTATAATTTTAGTTTGGTTCTTTTTCAAATTTACCCAGTCTCCAGTCTGTAATTTCCATGTTGCTTTCTGTAGTCTCAGCATTACCTTTTCACTCTGGGAATCCATTCAGCATAGTTATTTTAACAGATGTAGTTGTTAATTCTGTGTCTTCTCTTTTTCTCCTGTGTTTCATTCACTCATAAGTTTGCTTTCTTACCTACCTGATTATTTCATGTGTTTTAACCCTGCATCTTGAAATGTTTCTTCTATTACTATGAAATTCTTGGAGTAGCTTTTCATTTGCTTGTGGCAGGTCCCACTGGGAGTGAAGAGCACAAATCCCCAAGTGGAGTGTGATGATTACATATTTACCCAGCAGCACCTTGCTACTTCACTTTGACTAATCCAAGCACAATGAGTTAACAATCTATAGAATATATTACCTGTCCTTCTGCAGCATTTTTTGTTTTAATTTTTTTTTTACAATTTTAAACATGTAATTAGAGGATTCTTTGGAAGCTCATAATATGGGCTTAAATTCACATTTTGATATGTTTCTACTTCTTGGTTGGCAGTAACACCATCTGGCCATATCATGTAACCCCACCAAAAGCTTTTGAGTGTCAAGGAAACTTTTGAGCAAATACTGCTCAAAATTCTCAGTGAGACCTGGATCAAGATAGTTGATCTCAGCATTTGATCATTTCTAGAGCAGAGATTTCCATTCTACCAGTCACAGGGTAAGAAGAGGCAGATACCCAAGGTGAAGTGCACTAGGTCCCGGCTTTTGGACTATGACTCAATGATGTTCTTTGAACTTGACTAATTGACATGATTCCTTATTTTATTCAGAGATTAATAATAATATTTCTTGAAAAACAAAGAGTCATTTTCCTACCTTAATTATGGGGACAATTCTGTTACCACTGAAGACTCAATATAAAGTAAAGTTTCCTTTTCCAATAATATAGACAACCCAGGACTAATTTTTATCAATATCCATATTTACTCATTTATTTTCAGCTATATTTGACACTATTCCTTATGCTTGTGTTAATTGCCTCATTGTGTTTTGTTTTAACAGGTTTCAAATCAGAGACACATCTGCACAGGAAAATTCACTTCACAACTGTGTATGGATTCATGGGTCAGAGATCTATAACCAAATCTGTAATGTTTCCTCATTCAGCATCTGTGAGAAACAGCTGAATCAGAACCCACCCCTGGTTCACTGATTAAGAACAGTGGCTATTCCTGCAGAGGACCTGGGTTCAATTCCCAGCACACACATGGTGGCTAACAACCATCTATAACTCCGGTTTCAAGGGATCAGATGCCCTCTTCTGACCACCTCCGGCATTGCCTGTCAAGGGTGTACTTACACACATGCAGGCAATATACTCATACATGTAAAATAAAAATAATAAATAATTTTTAAAGGCCAATGTAATCTTCTGGCTAAGGGAGGCTTAGACATAGACTGAGGACAGCTAAGAATGATTTTTATTCTATCATTGACTGAGTATTTACTCAGGATAGACCACAAGTCCTTGGTGCCTCAGGGAAGCTTAATTTCTTGCTACATCAGAATTCTTTTTTGTTGTCAAAAGTTGCCACTGGACTATGAACTATGTTTGTGTTATTTGCCCCGTCAGTTGTGGCTGTACATCAGACATGGGTAGAAGGCAAAAATGTGCTTCGAATTTGATAAATTAGGACACAAAAGAAGAAAATCGCTATAAATGGTTGTTGGTTTCATCCACATGATCATGAATAAGACTATCATTATTATCTCCCAAAGCAGTGACCCCAGCTTTGTCTGAAAGCAGAGAGTAGGCAGAATCCTTTATAATGTGAAATTACAGGGCAGTTACTCTTGTAGGAAAGCATTCTCCTTTAAAAATATTTTAACACAGGACTGGAGAGATGGCTCAGTGGTTAAGAGCACCGACTGCTCTTGCAGAAGACCCAAGTTCAATTCCCAGCACTCACATGGCAGCTAAGAACCGTCTTTAAGCTGGGTGTGGTGGTGCAAGCCTTTAATCCCAGCACTTGAGAGGCAGAGGCAGGTGGATCTCTGTGAGTTCAAGGCCAGCCTGGTCTATAAAGTGGGTTCCAGGACAGCAAGCAAACAAACCAAAACAAAAAATAAAAGTGGAGGATCTGAGCCGGGTGTGGTGGCTCAGGGCTTTAATCCATGCACTGGGGGTGAGGGAGAGGCATGCAGATCTCTGAGTTCACGGCTAGTCTGGTCTACATAGCGAGTTTCAGGTCAGCTGGGACCACAAGGAGACCCTGTCTTGAAAAGACCAATATATACTGTAACAAAAAGAGCTAACGGGCTGGAAGATGGGTTAGCAGTTACAGCACTGGCTGCTCTTGCAGAGGACCCAAGTTGGGTTTCCAGTGCCCACAACATGGTTAACAACCTTCTATAACTCCAGTTCTACGGAATCCAACACTCTCTTCTAACCTCTGTGGGCATTGCAAGACATGGGTACACCTACATACATACATGCAGGCAATACACTCATACATATAGGATTAAAAAAATAAATAAAATATTTTTAAATAAATCAGGTCTAAAATGAATATTAAAAAGTAAGCAGTGCCGGGCGTGGTGGCGCATGCCTTTAATCCTAGCACTTGGGAGGCAGAGGCAGGTGGATCTTTTTGAGTTCAAGTCCAGCCTGGTCTACAGAGTGAGTTCTAGGACAGCTGGGGCTACAGGGAGACCCTGTCTCAAAAAGGAAAAAAAAAAAAAGAAAGAAAATATGCATGTAAGTTGTCCAAAAGGTCCTGTCTTCACAGGGTCCTGTCTTCACAGTTCCAGGAAGCAGAGGGCAGGAGGGTAATGTGGTGGTTTGAATGAGTGTCCGCCATAGGCTTTAAGTATTCAGACATTTGTCTCCAGTTGGTGGTACTGTTCTTGGCGGTCTTAGAAGGTGTGGCCATGCTAGAGGAAGTACGTTATTGGGGGCAGGCTTAGTGAGTTTAACAAGCCTTGCGGTCTCCAGTCGCTCTCTTGACTTACTGTGCTCATTGCAAGATGTGACCCTCGGCTTGCTGCTCCAGCCCCAGCTACCATGCCTCCTGACACAATGGACTCTGTTTCCCTGGAACCATCAATAGTAAGCTCAAATAAACTCTTCCTTTTATAAATTCTCTTGCTCATGGTGGTTTATTTCAGCAACAGAAAAGTGACTAATACAGGTGGGGATTTGAGAACAGCACAGGCCACAAGAATTTCAGTTCCCAGAACCCATGGTAGGAGGAAAGAAACAACTCCCCAGGGTTGTCCTCTGCCGTCCGAGTGTGCTCCATGGCACATGCATGACTGTACTCACACATCCATTCAGACATACAAATTGTAATACCATCTTTTTTTGTTTTGGTTTGGTTTTTTAATTCATTTTGTATGTGCATGAATGTACTGTCTGCATGCAGGTTTGTGCACCCTTGTTGTGCAATGCCTCGGAGGTCAGAAGAAGGTGTCGGATTCCCCTGGAACTGGACTTAAAGACGGTTCTCAGCCGCCATGTGGGTGCTGGGGCTCGAACCCAGGTCCTCTGCAAGAGCAGTCAGTACTCTTAACCACTAGGCCATCTCTCCAGCCCAATAATACCATCTTTTTTTGTTTTTGTTTTTGTTTTTTGTTTGTTTATTTTTTTTTAATTTAATTTTTATTGATGCTTTGTACATTTCATACATTTTTTTCCAATTCAGTTCAGGCTTATTTCCCTTTCCCTTCCCCCCCACCCCCACCCCATCCCAGATCATGCATTTTGCCATAACTGTCCTGCATCTTTCTCTGTTTTTTTTTTTTTTTCA
>VZQC01010310.1:3314780-3325070 GCA_009823505.1 Rhizomys pruinosus | reverse complement strand
TATATATATATATATATATATATATCAGGAAATAGTATTATACATTTGCCCTAAGATTTATAGTCATCTATTTTTCTCCATAAGACACAGGCTATAAAAGATCCAAGAGCTTTTGTTTCCAAAAGCTTTTGTACTTATTATATAGTAGATCTAAAATAATGTTTTCATGGTTGTTGAAGTAAATACTTAAGGAATGTGATATAGATGTCAACGTTGGGGGCTGGAGAGATGGCCTAGCAGTTGAGAGTGCCAACTGCTCTTACAGAGGACGCGGGTTCGATCCCAAGCACCCACATGGCAGCTGAGAACCGTCTGTAGCACCAATTCCAGAACTTCAGTTCCAGGGGAATCTGATGCCCTCTTTTGACCTCCGCAGCATTGCACAACATGGGTGCACAAACCTACATGCAGACAATACATTCATACACATAAATAAATAAAATAAAATAAAATAAAAATAAATGTCAATGTTGATTGTCCAAAATTATCAAGGTTTTGTTTGAATAACTGAAGGCCGAGAAACAGTTCTGGCTGTTGTTTACTGTTTCATGATGTATTTGTTACTTTTCTGTCGCTGTGATAAAACCCCACAACCAAGGCAAATTATAGAAGGAAGAGTTTGGGGCTAGAGAGATGTCTCAGTGGATAAGAGTGCTGGCTGTTCTTGCAAAAGACCCAGGTTTGAATGTCAGCACACACATGGCAGCTAACAATCCAGTTCCAGAAAATCCAACAACCTCTTCTATATCCATAGGCATTGCACAACACAAGTTCCCTTACATACATCCAGGTGATACATTCATGCATATAAAATAAAAATAAATAAATTTAAAAATTAAAAAAAGAAGGAAGAGTTTATTTGGCTTATGGTTCCAGAAGGTCACAGCAGGGAGGCATGGTGGCAGGGGCAACCAAAGCAGAAAGCTGGGCACTTACATCTTACACACACACTCACACAAGCAAGAACAGTAAGCAGAGAGAGAAGACTAGAAGTGGACAAGCTATATATGGTCAAAGCTCAGCCCCAGTGACGTGCTCCCTCCAACAAGGCCACATCTTCTTAACATCCACAAATGGTGCCTCCAACCGGGAACAATGTACTCAAATATTTGAAGCCTATAGGGAGATTCAGTTAAACCACCATGCATGAGAACCATAATTCTTATACCTGAGCAGCCTCCCTTCACACCATTGCCTTCCCCACACTTGACGTGTTCCTTCTGCACTCTGGGAGATTTCCCAGATGCTTGCTCTGGGGTAGGCCAAGCTTGATTTTTAGCATCCAGAATTATTCCTTGATTATGATGATTTCTTAATCTCATTGACACCATCCTAGGAAACCGGGAGGAATCAATCGAACTCGAACCAAAACTAAAATATTCACATCCTAGGCTGGAGATACTTCAGTAGGTAAAGGCTCGCTGGGCGACAGAGGCATCACCGACATGCTCCTGCTCTGCTTGTAATTCTTCCTCTCCCCTGTCTTCATCCCCCCTTCACATACTTTCCCCTGACATACCCTTCCTCCACATCCTCTTTCTCCTTTTCCTTCCCTCTTTGTTTCTTTCAACCTTTTCTTTGGACAGAGTCTGTGTACATAATCTATATATAAACTACTCAAAAAACAAAGAAGAAAGAAAACAAATGAACCACTCAAAAGATGGAGCAAAGAGCTGAACAGAGACATCACAAGTGAGGAATTAGAGATGGCTGAGAAACATCTTAAAAAGTGTTCAACGTCGTTAATAATTAAGGAAATGCAAATGAAAACCCACTTTAAGATATCATCTCACTCCAATAAGACTGGCTAAGATCATGAAAACAAATGATACCAAGTGCTGGAGAGGTTGTGGGGAAAGGGGAACACTCATCCACTGCTGGTGGGAATGTAAACTCGTACAGCTGCTTTGGAAAGCAGTGTGGAGAACACTTGGAAGACTCAGAATGAACTTGCCACCTGACCCAGCCATACCACTCCTGGGTATATACCCACAAGACTCATCCTACCACAGAGATACGTGCACAGCCATGTTTATTGCAGCTCTCTTCACAATAGCAAAGAGCTCGAACCAACCCAAGTGCCCCTCAACTGAAAAGTGGCTAGAGAAAATGTGGTACATCTACACAATGGAGTTCTATGCAGTGGTAAAGAAAGATGATATCAGCTGGGCGTGGTGGCACACACCTTTAATCCTAGCACTTGGGAAGCAGAGGCAGGCAGATCTCTGTGAGTTCAAGGCCAGTCTGGTCTACAGAGTGAGTTCCAGGACAGCCAGAGCTATAGGGAGACCCTGTCTCAAAAAGACCAAAAAAAAAAAAAAAAGATGACATCATGAACTTTGCAGGTAAATGGATGGAGCTAGCTAGAAGATATCATGCTGAGTGAAGTAACACAGTCCTGGAAAAACAAACGACGAATGATATTTTTCTAATTTTTTATTCTCCTATGTGATCCACTAACCTCCTCCTTCAAATTACTGTGTCTCTACTGCACTGCAGTACAAATGAGCAGCATCATTTAAAAAAAGAAAAAGTTCTGCTGGATGTGGGCAGAGGCAGGTGGATCTCTGTGAGATGGAGTCCAGGCTGATCTACATAGCTACTCTGAGGCAGGCTGGGTCTACGGGGAGACCCTGTCTCAATAAAAAGTGTATTTAGGCACAAATTGTTAATGGGCTTACTAAGTTTGTACAGTGGTTAGTTATAATGCTGAGTTCAGACTCCTTATAGAACACCTGCATCCTCATAATCACAGTGTCTCGGGTGTGTGATAAAATGTTAAGTCCAGAAATAGTAAGAAAAAAGGACATGGATATCAGCAGGAGAGAATTTTGACGCTAATTCTGTCCCTAGCCAGCTCTGTGACTGTGAACAAATCACCCCATCTAGATACGCTTCAATTTCCTCCTGTGTAAAATGAAAAAAAAAATCAGAATTGATTAGTTGCTCTCAGAAAGACTGTGTTGTGCTGAACCCCATATATGATGCTGTGCACTCTGCCCTTAGCGAAGGAAGAAGTTTGGAAGAGAGGCTAGGAAGGCGCTCCTCTCCTTCCACCAAGGTGCAGGTGAGTCATCAATCAGCTGTGGTGCATGCTGGGTAAGAAGCTGGGTTCTGGTCTGATTGTTCTTTAGGGTCAGAGCAGGGACAGTGCTACTGGGGGGGGGGCTCATAGGTAGCACCTTACAATTTTAAAGGAAGTGTAAACAGACACACAAGAGGTCTGAAAAAGGACAGTCGTTTTAGTAACTGTTCAGGGACCGCCCAGCCAGAAAATACAAGCAATTTCCCCTCAGCCAGACCAATTTGGCATTCAGAGTACAGGCTTACAGGGGAGGGGCCGGCCTCTCCAGGCAGGAACTGGAGTCAGACTTCTCCTGCTGCCTGCAGCAAGAGAACGTTAGGCATGCCTTTCTGTGGCTGGTTTCCTGAATATCTGACGGTAGACAGGCCGCCTGGAGCAACCTGACTACATCTCACCCACAGCCCTGCAGGAATCCGGATGCTAGCCAAGTACAACAGCACAAGGGACATGTTGGATGACGAAGACACCAATTTAAGCCTGTATTCTCGAGCCTCCAGTGCCACTCGGCAGGCAGAGCCCAGACACACAGGTATTCAGTCAGTCCTCTCTTCTGCAGTACAAGCCTCCCAGAGCCGTGGAGATACTAGCGAGAGGAGGCATATCTCCTAGGCAGAGGGGCGGGGGGATGGATCTTTTGGGGATTACAGTGATATGAAACCTGCCCTTTCCATAACTTAGCCACACACAGGTGGACATCTGGAAATGGAAACAGTTGTATACGCAGAGGTCTGTTTTTCTGAAATCCTATGGTGAGCATAGCAGCGCTGTGCAGAGACGGTATGTGGATTTTCTGGCTGGCATAGCATTGAGAGGTGGAATTCGATGTACATTAAAGTAGTGAGCTTCTCTTTCCCTTTCTGGTGCTCATGGAGATCGCATCAGGAAGGGTTTCTCTCTGGTCCTTGGTGCGTTGTCATTTGTGGTGGGATTTCAGCATCTAGGTCAATGAAAATGATCTTTATGATAGTTTTGAACTTTTGATTTTAAGAGAGAGATTTCCAAGTAGACGAATTAACTAGGGTACTCTTGTTAGAATATTCTACATCTTGACCCTGTAAGACCTTGGGCAAGTCCTGTGAGCATGGGGTATTTAGTTTTAGCTTCTGTGAAATGAAGGATGATTGAAGCAAATAGTTCTAAGTGTGTCCCTTTAACTCTAAAATTCTTCCCTATAATCCCAGCACTTGGGAAGAAGAGGCAGGGGGATCCTTGTAAGACAGGGGCAGCCTGGTCTACATAGCAAATATCCAGGCCAGCTGGGAGGGACTTCAGGGAGATCTTGTCTCAAAAAGACCACAATAAATAAGCAAATAAATAACTAAATAAAATTCTGTGGTTTGATCATCTACACAGTGAGCTCGGATTCTCAAACTTGTCATTTTCCTATCTCAGTCTAAGTAGTTTGTAGTATAAGAATGTTGTATCTGGCAAATCTCCCTTTGTTCAGTTGATCTCAGACTATTATTGAATGGTCGAATCATGTTAAGATAATATTTAATTTAGTTGCACCATTGGTTTCTTACTGTTTTCTTTCTCATCATTCATCTTATGATGTAGTAATATTTTTCCCATTCATTTTCATAATTCGGATCTTACCTCTCTGGCCTGAATCTGCAGCAGACACGACTTAGATGTAAAGCAAAGACCTCATTCCATTGTACTGATAGGAGTATGTATTCTGTTTCCAATACCAAGTAGGCCACTTACCACCTGTGTGAGCTTAGCAAAGTTCCGTAAGCATTCTGTGGCTTTGGGTTCTTTACATCTAAACCATTGATGACAGAAAGGATGGTACTGGTGTGAATGCATTGCCTGGTACTAATTGAATTGCTTTATGCACATCCATTCATATTAACTTACGCTAACATTAAACACAAGAAAACTTCTTTACAAGGAAGCTAAGAAAAATTAAGACTGATAACAGAGCACTTGTTATATCACAGATGCTCCAAAAATGTGAGTTTACTTTCAACATCCCATCCTTTGCGAATTCCTAGGGTGTTCTGTATAGCATTTTTCTGTCAGTCTCCATCAGGGTTATCACATTCTTTCCCTCCTGACAGGGATTTTCAGCGCCTCTTGTAGCTCAGGATATAATTTTTCTCTGTTCTTGTTTGCCTTTATCAAATAACTGTTAAGGCTTTGTTTTTTCCCCTTTCCTCCACTAAAGCCATTAACGGCATCACTTTCTATTTATGAACAATTGTCCACCTGAGGTCCACTGATAGAGCTTCTTGTTTTCCAACTAAACTACCCCGAGAGCTGTTTAAGGGTCATTGGGGATTTCCAGCTTCCTCACCCTGAAGTTAAGTGGTCACAGGAGGGATGGCAGGTTCTATAGCGACAGGATATGGGTCATAGGGATTGAGATGCTTTCGTCCGGCAAACTGCAGGAAGAACCACTTCCCAGGGTTGTGGTTCTGCGTAGACAGTGTGTGATTTCATTTTCCACCTTTGTCTGTAGAAGGGCTGGTGATCTGCGTACTTGGGAACAGTGTGTACAAATAAGTTCTGCTGAGATCGGAGGGTGGAGATGGAGGTGGGGCAAGATGCAGCGTGCCAGCAACATCTGGCAGCCTCTGGAAGATGTGGACATTGGAACTGTGGGAGCAAAGGTTACGAGGAAGGGAGTCCAGGCAAACATCTGGAAACAGTTCCCTTAGGCTACATGTGTGTTATCTTGGTTTTATGTTAATGCAAATATTTAGAGAAATGCCACTTTAAAAATACAACTCTGTGTTAAGAAAGCATATCTGATATACTCTTGTTGTTAGAAATAATAACAGAAAGCTCTCTGGGAAATTTTTGGGAATGAGAGGGTTCAGCTTGAACATAATGCTGTGGCAAAATTATAAGGGGCAATTTCCTTTTATACTTTCTTTAAAAGTAGTAAACACTGCGTATTCTTGCCTGATTTTTATTTCATTCTTCTATCATGCTTGTGTTAAAATCTAGTTAAGGGAGCCAGAGAGATGGCTCCCCTTTTAAGAGCACTGACTACTCTTGCAGAGGACCCAGGTTCAATTCCCAGCACCCACATGGTGGCTAACAACTGCCGGTAACTCCAGTTCCAGGGGATCCAGTGCCCTCTCTGACCTCCATGGGCATTGCACGGCATGGGTGCTCTTAAATGCATTCAGGGCATTTCATACACATAAAATAAAAATAATAAGTAGAATTTTTTTTTTAAAAATGCCAGTTAAGAAAGTAAAAGATGAAAAAACAACCACATACATACTTCCCAATAATTTATCTCAGTTATGTGAAGTACCATTTTCATACAGTGTCACATACAACATAAGCTCAGTTTATGAGGGATGTTCATCGAGCACCGAGTATGACAGCATGTGGTCATGGATTATGTGTGCGAATGCCTGACCACTGGGCAAATGAAAACTTGGCCATTTTTATTCAGGGGACTTCAGGAGACCCAGAAAGACTTAGAGAGAGTGGTCATTGCATTGAGTTAATTTTAGAATTTTCCATATGGCATCAGGCACGGGGGAATTCAGAACTGGGACACTATACAGAAAAACACGAGAGGAAAGTCAGGGAGCTTTTAAGTATTTTTGTGTTTTCAGAAAACATGCAGTAAATATCGTTGAGGGGCAGCATTGGAGGGGAGGCTCAGTGAAGAGTAGGTTAAGTGAGCTAAGGCGAGTCTTCTGGGCCATGCTGAAATAATTTAACTCTATCCAGTAGTTAAAATGAAATCAATAGAAAGACAGTTTATGAGTTCTTAGAAGACTAGGCTCTCCTGAGGACTGACTGAAGGAGAAACGATTCAGGAGAATCTGTGGAACTGGATGAGCTAATGCCCAGTTTTCCAGTACGTATAAAGTGAGAATCTTGAACTAGGAAGGTAGAAAGGAAGAGGAATCCCCCAAGAGGGAAATTGAAGAGAAAGAACTTCAAGAATTGCTTTTGGCTACATGTGAAGATACAGGTGAGGGATGTCCCTCAAATGCTGACTAAGTTCTGTCAGGTTATGTTGATGGTGCTATAATGACCTATGAACAAAAGTACAGGAAGAACCTAGGAGGTTATGATTTCAGCCCGCGTGTCCAAGGGGTAGCAGGAGGAGAGATCTGTCTGGAGTCTTCTAAAGACATTTGTATATGAAGATGTGGTTCAGGGTGAGAATCCTGGGCTACATCTATATGTGGCAGTCAGTGGCGTGATAAGTGATAGAAATAGTAATTTAAAATTGATAGGAGTGGGAGAGATCTCTGAAAGGGAAAGGGAAAACAAAACAAAACAAAAATCAAGAGAACAGAATGGACTGGAAGGAGAGAATTGCTGGACTCTCAACCACTAAGGGGCAAGAAGAGCAAGAGAATCCGAGGAGACCAACTAGGAATGAATGCAGACCCCGGTGGAAGTAGGGAGATCTGTGGGAAGCAGTGTCTGGGAAGTCAGGAGACAGTGAAATGGAAACAGTAAGAAAGTCAATAGCAAAGAGGAACGCACTTCTATCAAGAGTGTCATGGAGCCTTTAAGAGGAGATTCAATACAGTTCATTATTTTAGCAATAAGGAGGACAATAGACTTTTGTCTGTTTTCTCATGGCTTTTTTTCTTTCTCTTTATAAGGCTGGAATTTACTACGTAGCTGAGGCTGGCCCTCAACTCAAAAATCCTCCTGTCTCAGCCTCCCAATTGCCACCATTACACATGTGTGGCACACCCCTGGCCAGAATATTGTTTGTTTTTAATATAATCTAATTTTATATGTGTAGTGAGCGTATTGCCTGCGTGTATGTAAGTGCACCCATGTTGCACAATGCCGGCAGAAGCCAAAAGTGGGTGTCAGATCCCCTGGAACTGGAGTTTTGGACAGTTGTTAGCTGCCATATGGGTGCTGGGAACTGAACCTGTGTCTTCTGCAGGAACAGCCACTGCTCTTAAACACTGAGGCATTTCTCCAGCCCCAGGGGTTTTTTAATTAAATATTTTTATTGAATTTTGTGATTTTTATGCAATACAGTTTATGGTATTTAAATTCCTTCCCCTAGCCACACCTCCCTCACCCCCCACCACCCAATTTTATGTAGTCTCTTTACCCAACTTAAGGTACTTTTGACAGTTGATGGCTGCTGGGAGGTGGAAAGTGTCTTTCAGGGATGGGACTGTTGGTGGGCCCAGTGGATAGACCCACACTGAAAGACATTTGGGGACATAAATCAGATTCTATAGGTCATATTTTACACACACACACACACACACACACACGAGAAGATTATTGCTTTTTTTTTGTCTTTTTGAGACAAGGTCTCCCTGTAGCCCTAGCTGTACTGGAACTCACTTTGTAGACCAGGCTGGCCTTGAACTCACAGAGATCCACCTGCCTCTGTCTCCCAAGTGCTAGGATTAAAGGCGTGTGCCACCACACCCAGTTACAGTTATTGCTTCTTTTTTATAGCAGTGCATTGAAAAGGACCCGTTGACAGAGTAAAGTTATTTATGATTTTCTCCTATTTTGTCTTTTTCTGTCCTTTTATAGAAGACATACATTATTATTGCTGAGGTACCAGAGGTTTGAGTGAAGACTTTTTATTTATTTTATTTCTTTTTCTTTTTTTTTATTATTATTATTTATCTTTGTATGTGTATGAATGTACTGTCTGCATGCAGGTCTGTGCACCCGTGTCGTGCAATGCCGCGGAGGTCAGAAGAGGGTCTCGGATTCCCCTGGAACTGGAGTTCTCCTGGAATTGGAGTTTCAGACGGTTCTTGGCCGCCATGTGGTTGCTGGGGATCGAACCCGGGTCCTCTGTAAGAGCGGTCGGCGCTCTTAACCGCTAGGCCATCTCTCCAGCCCATTTTTTGGGTCTTTTTGAGACAGGGTCTCCCTGTAGCCCCAGCTGTCCTGGAACTCACTCTGTAGACCAGGCTGGCCTTGAACTCACAAAGATCTGCCTGCCTCTGCCTCCCAGGTGCTAGGATTAAAGGCGTACGCCACCACGCCTGGCTCTTAGTTTTATTTTCTTAAGTGGCACAAGTGTCCCATTGCAGAAATGGCACAACTCATGTCTCCTTTTGATACCATAAATCTTCACAGAACAGTTCCTAAATATTGAACATTATGGTAAGCCCTGGGGAACCTCTGTTTTGTTTTGTTTTGTTTTGTTTTCACATAAATTTATTTTTTTATTTTATTTTATTTATTTCTGTATGTGTATGAATGTACTGTCTGCATGCAAGTTTGTGCACCTGTGTCGTGCAATGCCACGGAGGTCAGAAGAGGGTCTCTGATTCCCCTGGAACTGGAGTTCTCCTGGAATTGGAGCTTCAGACGGTTTTTGGCCGCCATGTGGGTGCTGGGGATCGAACCCGGGTCCTCTGCAAGAGCGTCGGTGCTCTTAACCACTAGGCCATCTCTCCAGTCCCATATTTATTTATTTCTCCAGTCCCATATTTATTTATTTTTCTATGTGTATGAATGTACTGTCTGCATGTGGGTTGGTGCACCCATGTTGTGCAATGCCACGGAGGTTAGAAGAGGGTGTCAGATTCCCCTGGAACTGGAGTTAAAGATGGTTCTCAACCACCATGTGGGTGCTGGAGATCGAACCCGGGTCCTCTGCAAGAGCAGTCGGTGCACTTAACCACTAGGCCATCTCTCCATACCCGGAGTGAAGACTTTTTAAATTTAGTTTTTAAGGTATGAGATCTTGACTCAAGTTTAGATTGTAAAGAACTTCAGGAAGACAAGTTCACCTGGACGCATGGTCTAGAAAAGGAGGAAATAACTGATGGGCAGGAATCCCGCCATGGATGAAATGTTATTCTAGTGAGAGAATATGAACAAACTGTTAACAAAAACTTGAAAAAGTTTAATAATCAATCCAAGTTATGCTTTGCTCCCTACTCACGTTATTATATTATTTTATTTTTCCAGCTTTTTAGTTTTCTTTTTTTTGGGGGGGGGTCTTTTTTTTTTTTAATAACTGAACTCAGTGTTTTTTTAAATTTATTTATTTCTGTATGTGTATGAATGTACTGTCTGCATACAACTTTGTGCACCCGTGTCGTGCAGTGCCGCGGAGGTCAGAAGAGGGTCTCGGATTCCCCTGGAACTGGAGTTCTCCTGGAATTGGAGTTTCAGACGGTTCTCGGCCGCCATGTGGTTGCTGGGGATCGAACCCGGGTCCTCTGTAAGAGCGGTCGGCGCTCTTAACCGCTAGGCCATCTCTCCAGCCCAGA
>VZQC01010310.1:3285442-3313950 GCA_009823505.1 Rhizomys pruinosus | reverse complement strand
TCCATGAGGAAGTTGACTGTTTTGAGCAGAAGTTCACTGTTTCAGTCAGTTCTTCGATGCAGTCCTTTCTGTTGTTGTTGTTGTTGTTTCCAATATGCATCACTCCCAACTGCTTTGGACAAAAGCTCAGGGGGCCCTACACAAGAAATACTTACAACTAGGTAATTGGCACTAGCATCCACAGATGAGGGATACCATTTGTCGTTTGTTTTTCTGGGACCGTGTTACTTCACTCAGCATGATGTCCTCTAGCTCCAGCCATTTTCCTGCAAAGCTCATGATGTCGTCTTTCTTTGCTGCTGCATAGAACTCCATTGTGTAGATGTACCACATTT
The DNA here is from genome assembly GCA_009823505.1 of Rhizomys pruinosus. NCBI lineage: Eukaryota > Metazoa > Chordata > Mammalia > Rodentia > Spalacidae > Rhizomys > Rhizomys pruinosus. The sequence continues at coordinate 3,313,615 of VZQC01010310.1, read as the reverse complement.
TCTCTATCCACTCATCAGTTGAGGGGCATTTGGGTTGGGAACCTCTGTTTTTGAGACATCTCAAACTATGGAGCAATCAGAATCAACGGTTATGAGATTATGTGATATGTTATAAGTTATTATAACTTATGTGATTTAATGATATTAAATATGTTTTGGAGAACAGAACGACACAGGATTGATTGAGCTGTTGACTATTTTTGTTTTGTGTTTCACAAGAGAAAGCACCAAGTGTTCCAGGTCTACAAACCTCAGTGCAGGTGTGTCAGAAGAGCAAGATGGAGCATGGGGTGACTTCTCTGTGCTGGTGACAATTGTGACAGTAGTAACAGCTAGAAAGGACTAGCCTGGTGCATATATTAGAGACAGAATGAATTAAGGAACAAAGTTGAGACAGGCAAGAATTTGCAAGGGAAAGATGTACCAATTTTGGATTAGGATTTAGATCAAGTTAGAATGCTTTGGGGTTCAGGAGAGAACTTAATGCCTAGGGTCAAAGAAGGACTGTGCAGTTGAAGGAGCAAAATCCTCAAGAGCAGAGATGGATGTGGAGGACTTAGGTAAAGAGCAGAGGCTGAAAAAGAAGACCAGTAGCCTACATGGTGTGTGAAGAAGTTGGACTTTATAAATGGAGTTTGGAGTAAGCTGTTTTTTCCCATGAAGCAAAACAGACTATGATTTTGTTTGTGTTTCAGAAAGTTCCTCTTGCAGATGGGGGTGTAGTATTAGCTTTAGGATAATTATAACAGAGATTTCATAAGGTAGAAACAAGAAGCTACAAATGCGGAAGCATTGGAGTCTTTCTTTTTTTTTTTTTGGTCTTCTCGAGACAGGGTCTCCCTGTAGCCCCAGCTGTCCTGGAACTCACTCTGTAGACCAGGCTGGACTTGAACTCACAAAGACCCTCCTGCCTCTGCCTCCCAAGTGCTAGGATTAAAGGTGTGCGCCACCACACACGGAGTCGTTCTATAAATCCAGATGGGACTGCCATCAAAGGTTGGATGCGGATGAGATGAATGAAAATGTCAGCTCTGGAACCCATGGGCCTGGCAGTGCTTCAGCACCCAGTGCTTACTACCTGCGGACACCTAGGAAGGAAGAAGGTCCTAGGAAATCCATTTTGGTATCTTAATAGAGATTAAATGCAGTTGTGCTTTTGAATAATTTGGGGATGCTTCCAGAAAAATGCAACCGAATATGCAACTGAACTCAAGAGCCATTATTAGCAGTGTATGCGTGTTCCTTGATAGGGTAGCTAACACTCCCCAGCCCAGGCCTCTGTTCCCCACCTGCAAAATGGTGCAATAATTTCAACCCTGCAGGGTGTTTTTGAGAATAAATGAAGCAATTCATTTAATTTATCTTGGTAATTCAAGAATTTGGAGGATCATCACTAATGATTTATTTATTATTTATTTGAGACACGGCTTTGCTGTGTCTCTCAGGCTGGCTTTGAACTCACTACATAGCCCAGGCTGGCCTCCTACTCATCAAAATCCTTCTTCCTTAACCTCTGAAGTGCTGGGATTACAGGCATATACCACCATGACTGGATTGATAATTTTATTTTTAAACTATATTTCAGTAACCAAATGAAGTTATTGGATTATAAAATGGACTTGCCTGGGGCTGGAGAGATAGCCTAGCAGTTAAGAGCACCAACAGCTCTTGCAGAGGACCTGGGTTCGATCCCCAGCACCCACATGGCGGCTGAGAATCGTCTTTAACTCCAGCTCCAGGGGAATCCAATGCCCTCTTCTGACCTCCGCGGCATTGCACGACATGGGTGCACAAACCTACATGCAGACAGTACACTCATACACATACAAAATAAATAAATAAATAAATAAATAAATAAATAAATAAATGGACTTGACTATAGTTTATTTTATATTGACAAATGTAATTACATTTTAGTATCAATTTGAAATTCATTGCTTTCTGAAATTGTTTGTATACAATTAAGATGAAAATTCTTTCCACAGAACAGAACCACACATTTACCTATAGAGAAAGGAATTACCCATTTACACATAGAGAAGAATGAAAATAGTAAATATTTTAAATGGAATTGTAAAGGCCTTTCTGCTGTTACTTCACATTTTCTATGAACAAAGAAGAGACTTCAGCTTCACAGATTCCTATGAAGAAATTACTGATTACAATGAGAAAACTGAAAGAAGTTGCTGAAAAAAATTCCTTTTAAAAATATTTCCAAAAGTCAGATAGAGGCTAGCAGTGTTCGGTCATTGGCAGTTGTACACCATTTGCAGTGGTGCGAAACCTCACAGAAGCAGTCTTTGGAATATGCACATAACCAACAATTTTAAGTAGTTTCTGTGGATTCCCGTTTCCTAGGGCATGGGCAAAACTCCAGGTTAATTTAAAATGATCAACTCATCCCAGTTCTACCACAGGTTTCCAATATGGCTTTGGAAAAGGGTTTAAGTTAAAGTCTGTTTCTTGGGCTGGAGAGATGGCTCAGTGGTTAGGAGCACTTGCAGAGGACCTGGGTTCAGTTCCCAGAACCCAAATGACAGCTAACAACCAACCGTAACTCCAGTTTCAGGAGCTCCAATGCCCTCTTCTGACCTCTGTGGGTATTGTATGAGATGGATGCACTTACACACAAGAAGGCAATAGACTCATACACATACGATAAAAATCATAAAATATTTTTTAAATTCTCTGCTTCTTTTTCAGCTTCTAAGACCTTTCACATTACAGAACTATCATGATAGCTTCTATTTAGCAATGTGCAATAATTTCTTATAGGCTCTTGATTTAAAGGAGTATAAACTTTCCTCGGATGCTTGAGCAACTGATGAAGCATGAAAACACTTTTTTTTTGTCTTTTTGAGACAGGGTCTCCCTGTAGCCCCAGCTGTCCTGGAAATTCACTCTGTAGAGCAAGCTGGCCTTAAACTCACAAAGATCTGCCTGCCTCCACCTCCCGAGTACTAAGATTAAAGGCGTCTGCTACCAGGCCTGGTGAAAACACTTTTTTTTTAAGTTTAAAAATATTTTATTTACTATTTTTAATTTTTTGTGTAAGAGTTTATTGTCTGAATGTACACCTGTGTTGTGAAATGCCTGAGGGGGGCAGAAGGAACCAGAGTTATGGACAGCTGTTAGCCACCATGTGTGTGCTGGGAATCAAACCCAGGTCCTCTGCAAGAGTATCCAGTGCTCTTAACCACTGAACCATCTCTCCAGCCCTGCCATCACTCTTTATTTGAAATGTTTCACATAGCTATAAAACGATTTGTGCTCAAAACTTGACCCTGGCACTTTAATCTTTTATAACATGATCGTAGTAAGGAGATACAGGACAAGGGTGTTTTCTTCTATATATTTATCTTATTATTCTTAGGAATGTTTATATCATTCCTTGGCCTGTCCACACCTCTTTCTAAACATGCCTCAGGAGAAAGTAGAAGGATTCTCTTTCAAAAATAAAACCACAAGAAAGCCCAGCCAAAATCAAGCACTTCCTAGGGAGCCTGTTTGTGTGAAAAATCCCTTTTAAGGTAGGAATGATCCCTAGAGAGATGATTCAGTGTCTTTGGGAACATTTGGGGCAGAAATTAGAAACCTTAGACTTACAGCTAGAAGAAAACACCTAGAGGGGAAAACCACACCAAAGAAAAAATGTCCAGTTCACTGGCATTGAGCAGGGAAACTCAGCTTTCAAGGTAATGAACTTGACCTGCCAGGCATGTGGTCATAGGGGTGCAAAAGTAAGGAACTCAGTGGCTCAATAGAGAATCCATTTTCTCCAGGGTGGGGTTTCTATGGATCTTTACAAAAATTCAGAAGAATTGAGAATTTTGAAGGGGAGAGGAAAAGAGGCTTACCAAATGTAAAAATTTGATCCGGGAAAGAGGATTTTTTTTTAGAGGATTGTTTTTAAACTCTGCTTAGCAGAGAACCAGTTGTTCTTTCTTTTTCTGTCATAGCAACAATTTGAGAAAGGATGTATATTTGGTTCTTGTAGATGTATCTAAAGTTCATGTTCTCACTTCCTGTTCACACATTTTCGTCCTGTGAATAAAAAAAGCGGTATTTCCATTGTACCCAGTATTATGTACAAAGGAAAGCAGGTAGTCAAGATGATAAACTATTTGGTGACTTCTCTATTTGTTCTCCTTTACCTTTCTCATTTCTAATTTTCACCAGAGAGGTATTAATCATAAAAAGGGCAGCAAGTGGGCTGGAGAGATGGCTCAGTGGTGAAGAGGACTGATCTTGCAGAGGACTGTGGTTCAGTTCCCAGCACCCACATGGTAGGTAACCACTGCCTGAAACTCCAGTGCCAGGGAAAATGACACCATCTTCTGGCCTCAGTGGACACTGCATGCAAGTATACACTTAGATACATGCAACAAAAACACTCATAAACATAATATAAAAATAAACTTAAGCCGCCGGGTGTGGTGGTGCACGCCTTTAATCCCAGCACTTGGGAAGCAGAGGCAGGTGGATCTCTGTGAGTTCAAGTTTTCAGAGAGAGTTCCAGGCCAGCTGGGACTATAGGGAGACCTTGTCTCAAAAGCACCAAAAAATAAAATAAATAATAAATAAATAAATAAATAAATAAATATTTAAACTAGTTTTTTTTTTTGGATTTTGCCAATTTTTGCCTTAAATTTTATTTGCTGGATTACTATAGACTACAATACGCACACAGATACAATAGATAACTTAAACCTGGGTATTAAATTCTACTGTGGTTATTTGGGTGAAAGAAAGTCATACAGCATGATTTTAAACTAGTTTTTAAAAGGGTCAGTGAACTTTTTATTTTCCTGTCTTCGATATACATATTCATGTAAATAGAATTATTTATCTATTTGTAAATCAAAATAACCAAACTTTAATTAAAAACTGGAGGTGACCTCAAAGATCCTTCATTTGTATATAAATATACGTGTGTGTAATATATTTACATATATATGTTTAATTAGGGGTACCCATGCATGTAAGAAAAATATTTACATAGAATCTACATGTTAACTCATTTAGTCAACATTACCTGACCTATTTTAACTGCTGGTCTAGGTGCTAGACTGCAGTAGTGGCTGCTGCACCTTGAGTGTGAAATAATAGCTATTACAGAGTTTGAAAACACCAGGAAAGACCCCACCAAATCAAATGTTAATCATCCAAATTTATTAAAAAGAAACAAAACCCAGTGGGGCTGACAAATGTTCTCAGTGCCCAATTATGAGCGCCTGTCCTGAATACCGTCCTGCGAATCTGACTGCAGCCCAGAATGAGTCGAAGAGAAAACCTTTCAAAGGGGAGGCCAGCACAACAAAGCTGCCTTGCACTCTTGGCCCACTGAGAAAATTTCAGGGTGCCTCTAAGCATGATAAGCAAGTTACAGAAACAAACAAACAAACAAAACCCCAGCAGATAATTATGTCTATGTTTCAAGGTTTGGATGTGTAGCTGAGCAGTAGTAAGAAAAGGGGAGGGGACGTTGGCTGCCTGGAGTTTGCCATGCCACCTTGAGCTAAGAGTAAAATAAGCTTGACAGCCTGGTCTATAGAGTGAGTTCAAGGCCAGCTGGGGCTACAGGGATACCCTGTCTCAAAAAAGACAAAAAAGAAAATAAAAAATTAAATAAAATCAAAGTAAAATAAGTTTGAACAGTTTCCTCTGTTCAAAATGGAGTTTTCCTGGTCATGAGAATAGTCACATGAGGAAGAAAAGATGGCCCAGAAGTTAAGAGCAATGGCTACTCTTGAAGAGGGGTTCAGTTCCCAGCACCCACATGGTGAGTAACAACCATCTGTAAGTCCAGGTCTAGGAAATCCAGCATCCTCTTCTGGCTACCACCAGCAGCGCACTTACATTCATGCAGACAAAATACTCATACACATTTTAAAAAAACAAAAAATAAAGGACATAATCTTTGCAAACTCATGTTTTGAACCCCTGTTTCTCAGATGGGGACAGTATTTTGAAGGCTGTGCAACTTTTAGGAGGTGGGTGTCTAGCTAACAGAAGCAGCCGGGTGGCCTCTCTTGCTCTGCTTTCTGGTCTGATGTGATGTGAACAATCTTCTCCACACCTTCCCCTTGTATTATTTATTTACTTTTCTGCTGCTGTTGTAAGATCCCATGATCAAGGCAACTTATAGAAGGAAGAGTATATTTGAGCTTGTGGATCCAGGGGTAAGGGCCCAAAATGGTGGGGAAGGCCTGGCAGAAGGAGGTGGCTGGAGTCAAAAGCCCAACAATCACATCTTTGAGCAGGCACAGGAAGTAGAGAGGGACATTGGCAAGGTTTAGGAACTCTCGCCTGCCCCCAGGACTATGCTTCCTCCAACAAGGCCACACCTCCGAAAACCTCCCAAACCAGCACCACCAACTGGGGACAAAATGTCCAAATTCTTGGAGCCTATAAGGGGACATTTTCATTCAAACCGAGGTACCTACCACCATGCTTCCCTGGTGATGAACTGAAATCCCCTAAAACTGTGAGCAAAAATAAATCTTCTACTTTTTTTAATACTCTTTTTTTATTGGTGTTTTATGTATTTCATACATCATTTATCATTTCTGTTCAGGCATATTCCCCTATCCCTTCCCCTCACCCCACCTCATCCCATCCCAGATCATGTATTCTGTCATAACTGTCCTGCATCTTTCTCTAAGTCTTTTTTTATGCTTAGGAATTCACATTTTCCTCCATTAATTTCACATTATTCTAAAATATGGATGCATACTCTCCATCTGTATACAGTAATTACAGAGTCTGAAAATAATTGGTGGGTGGATTCTAGAGCCCATTGAGGGATTCACATTATAACAACATAGTTGCTTTCAGATAAACCAAAAATATAACCATACTGTTGTTCAGCTTGCCTTTCATCTGGGGGATTTGGTGTTAGCATCCACAAATGAGGGAAACCATTCTCCGTTTGTCTTTCTGGGACTGCGTCACTTCACCCAGCATAATGGCTTTAAGCTCCATCCATTTACCTGCAAAGTTCATAATGCCATCCTTCTTTACCACTGAATAGTACTCTATTTTGTAGATGTACCACATTTTTGTCATCTGTTGAGGAGCATATGGGTTGGTTCCAGCTCTTTGCTATTGTGAACAGAGCTGCAATAAACATGGATGTGCATGTATCTTTGCAGTAGGATGAGTCTTTGGGGTATATACCCAGGAGTGGTATGATTGGGTCAGGTGGTAAGATCATTCTGAGTCTTTTAAGGGTTCTCCACACTGCTTTCCATAGTGGTTGTACAAGTTTACATTCCCACCAGCAGTGGATGAGTGTTCCCCTTTCCCCACAACCTCTCCAGCATCTGTTGTCTTTTTTTGTTTGTTTGTTTGTTTGTTTGTTTTTCACATAAATTTATTCTTATTTTTTTAACAAATCTAGACCCGTGTACCCCCCATTCCCCTACCCCGCCAGAGCTCATGCATTCTGCCAAACAAGCTTTTCATTTCTTTCTCAGTCTTTCTCAATATTCTCCATGAGGAAGTTGACTGTTTTGAGCAGAAGTTTACTGTTTCAGTCAGTTCTTCGATGCAGTCCTTTCTGTTGTTGTTGTTGTTGTTGTTGTTTCCAATATGCATCACTCCCAACTGCTTTTAGACAAAACTCAGGGGGCCGTACACAAGAAATACTTACAACTAGGTAATTGGCACTAGCATCCACAGGTGATGGATACCATTCGTCGTTTGTTTTTCTGGTACTGTGTTACTTCACTCAGCATGATGTCCTCTAGATCCAGCCATTTTCCTGCAAAGCTCATGATGTCTGTCTTTCTTTACTGCTGCATAGAACTCCACTGTGTAGATGTACCACATTTTCTCTATCCACTCATCAGTTGAGGGGCATTTGGGTTGGTCTAGCCATACTGGAGTGAGATGATATCTGAGAGTAGTTTTAATTTGCATTTCCTTAATTATTAATGATGATGAACATAAATATTCCACTTTTAAGTTTTTCTGTCAGCCATTTAAGCACAATAGTGCAAAAAAAGTAACTGACATACTAACTAAGCAGATAGTAATTGCTTTTCTAAGAAAGAACCTATTTACTGCAGAGGTAACACAGATAAAAGACAAAAGAGCAGGGCATGATGGCACAGGACCTTAATCTCAGCACTCTGGAGGCAGACACAGGTGGTTCTCTTTGAGATTGAGGTCAGCCTAGTCTACATAGTGAGTTCCAGACCAGGTGGGGCTACAGGAGACCCTATTTCAAAAAAAAAAAAAAAGAAAAAGAAATAGGTAGTATGTATGATATATTTAATGCTAATAACAATGTAAGAAACGTAAAGTCACAGTGGTAGTGTGTCCTTATATCAACTTGTCTCCCATCAGCAAAGACAATCCATGTGAGTCATTTTCTCAGATTAGACTGAACTTAAAACTTACTTAGGTATCTGGAGAGGACGTTTGGTTTAAGTTGTGGTCTGCTTCTGCTTTCTGCTCATATGAAATACTCTTAAAATCAGTGCCATGAGAAGACCATTCCTTGGAGGCCTACTATTTGGAGGGAACAGAAGAGGGAGTATTTCATATTTGTTCATGGTATGGGAACCAGTGTGGGTGGGAGATGGATTTACTTGATTCTGTGTTTGCTAATAAAAATGTTGCTAATGTCCTTAGATTTTTGAAAACCACCTTGCAAATTTTAACTTTCACCCCTTCCCTTTGCCTCTATAAACTTATATAAATTAAATAATACTAATTATTTTCATTCACATTTCCTTCTTTCTCTCTCTTAACATTCAAGCGTTTATTCAGTTCTTCCGACATAGGTGCTATTTGAGGACTATGAATAACATGGGTGAATGGACTAGATAACATCATTGTTTTAATGAAATGTGCACACAATGCAAAGAGAGACAGACAAAACCATGAAGACCTAAGTCCTGATAATGCTGGCTCATACCTTCTTCCTTTACTTATTTTTTTTAAGACAGGGTCTCCCTGTAGCCCCAGTTGGCCTGGAATTCACTATATAGAACAGGCAGGCCTTGAACTCACAGAGATCCACCTGCCTCTACCTCCTGAGTGGTGGGCTAAGGGTATGTGCCACCCCTCCTGGCTTGCTAATACTTACTGTACATTCACATATGATGGGATGAGTGAAGTGCTGGAGACAAGCTCATCCATGGCTGTGGTCTTTAAACTGGACCAGGAAATGCCTGCCACTCAGGCTTTAAAGATTAAGGCCAAAGCAAAGCCAGGGAGCACACGGGGCACTAGGACGGGCAAGCAGGACACGTCAAGGACAAAAATGGAAGGTTTCTGTGAGTAGAGACTACAGCTAAGGAGGAAATCTTAATAGGATGAAAGAGCAAGTACAGTCTGGATGAAAGTCCCCAAGTGCAATAAAGCTATTGGAAGGCATTAAATCAAGTGGTACGGTAATAAAATTACCATTAAAAACAAAAACAAAAAAAACAGTTAACAACTGGGTATGCTGGCACACACCCGGCACTTGGGAGGCAGAGGCAGGTGGATCTCTGTGTGTTCAAGGCTGGCCAAGTCTGCATAGTGAGTTCCAGGACAGCTGGAACTACAGGGAGACCCTGTCTCAAAAAGACCAAAGCAAACCAAACAAATAACAACAACATCAACAACAACAAAAACATATTAAGGGAGCTGTAAGGTGGCTAAGCGATTAAGAGCACTGTCTGTTCTTATAGAGGACCTGGGTTCAGTTCCTCACACCCGCTGGCAGCTGGCAACTCTAGTTTCAGGGGATCTAACAACCTCTTCTGACCTTTGAGGGCACTGCACAACATGGGTCTAACTGTAATATGTGTCTCACTCGGGCCTCGTGGGCATGCTTCTGAAGATGGAGGCTGAGTTCTCTAGCCATGACCACCTTTGTGCTGCATAAATTTGCCCTGTCCAGAAGGTCCTCCTGCCCTCGACCCTTGATGATGGCTGATGTAGATCCAAGAGGAGGAAAATAATTACCCTCGCTTTCTCTTTGTTCCCTGCAGAGAATGGGACACCATCCTCAGTTTGGCGTCCGGTGGCCCTGACACTGCTGACCTTGTGCTTAGTGCTGCTGGTCGGCCTGGCAGCCCTGGGCCTTGTGTGTAAGTCTGTGCTCTTTCCCTCGGGGGAGTTCCTTGTTCACTGATTTGTCCAGGAGGAGAAACTCTCCTTAGGGATTTCTTTACACCTTAGTTCTAGAACCTTCTTTTTCCATAGGTGAATTTTCAAATATCTAGGAGTTGATATATTAAAATACAGCAAGCGTTTGCCAATTATTAGTCAACAATACATTTGAGGTTAGAAGGAGCATGTCTGTTTACATGTCTATAGTTAAAAGCCCCATTTTGGGAAACATACATGGTTCATCCCTTTCCCTTTCTACAGCAGTGCTGTGACCCTGGTGTCTGTTGGCAATGTGTGTGGCAACCAAGCAGGGGAACGTGTGTGCATATCCACACCCTCAGCAGACGGAGATTAGAAAAGGAGCTCAACCACCCCATTTGTCAAAGAAATAGGAAATGCTAACATCATTTTGCAAAAAAAAAAATATGTGAAAACCCAACGAAGAGTACCCATGTAAAAACCTTTTAAATTTCAAAGTGGTAATGTTAAGTTCACGAAAGAAGGAAGTAGTTAGATTTGCTTTTTGAGTGTCACAATTTATAGCCACCTGCATGTGCTGAGCTGCTGAAGGTGACTGCAGACAAAAGGCTATCAAAGCAGATTGGAGAGTCAGAAAATTGATTTTGTTGTAATAAATGTTAAACTTATGACCTTAATAAAAATTAAAAGGAAAAAAAATTACTTCCCTCCCTGTACAGCACCCCCCCCAGACTTATTTGTTTTTATTTTGTATCTATGTGTGTTTTGTCTGTAAGTGTAGCTGTGTCATTCGATGCCCATGGAGGACAGGACAGGATGTCAGATCCCATGAAACTGGAGTTATAGATGATTGTCACCCACCCCGTGGGTGCTAGGAATCTCTGCGTGACCTCATTTTGATATAGATATTATTTTGCAGTCACCATTTTTTGTTGGAGTATAAAATAACTATCATGAATCATGACAGATTTCTCTAGATTTAGAAAACCGAACTTTAAGCCTGTGTTGAAGATTGATAGCTGGGAGATACTAAAGAAGTTACCTGTTCTCATGGATCATAATTGGAAATCTATAAAAATGTGGAAATGAAAATTGACTATGTTAATAATTGAATGAATGACCTATGTTGTATTTCATAATCAAGAGACAAGTACATTTATAGTTTTTAAGTTTAAATGTGCATAAAATATTTGCTGAGCAGTAAAACAGTTGGGGAATTCTGAAATCAAGACCCACTATAATGTCTCCATATTTTCAGACAGATCTCGACAAATTAATTTGCCTGAGGTGGTGCAAGTTATTATGTATACATTACAGTTTGAACCATGGCAATGTGACATCCCATATGTGGGTTCTTAATCACCGCGTTTTCCTATCTTCCCTATTTGTGGGAAATAGAAGTAGAAATCAATGAGCCTTCCGGTCTGACTTGGTCACGTGACTTAGTTTTTCAGTTCTACCAGCTCTCCAATACTCAGCAAGACAGCATCTCTGAAAAGGATGAAAAGCTAGGAAACTTCTCCAGGCAGCTGCAGTTGCTCCAGACCCAGAACAGGAAGATCGCCGAAACACTGCAACGTGTGGCTGTAAAACTATGTCGCGAGATGTACAACAAAAGCGGAGGTAAGCCTGTCTCCAACACTTACCTCGCAGGCTGTCTTACGGTCTAGATCTAAATTTCCCATCCATGTAACTAGAACCATGCATTAAAAAAAAAAAAAAAAAAAACAAAAAAAAAAAAAAAAAAAAAAAAACAAAATAGCACCCCGAGCTCTTGCATAGGACCCGGTTTGATTCCCAGCACCCCATGGCGGCTAAGAACTGCTTTAACTCCATTTCGGACCAGTTGGGGAATCCAACACCCTCTTCTGACCTCCGCGGCATTGCATGCCACGGCTCACACCAACCTACATGCAGACAGTAACACTCACTAAACATAAAAAAAATCAAATTAAAAAACTAAACTAGTTTTCTTACCCATCTCAGTAAAGAGTTTGAGCCTCAAAATTATAATCAATCATGGGATTCACATTGTTCACATATATCTCTGTGTTATTATATAGGAAGGGATTCTTCAAAAGCATTCATTTAATACAATAAAAGTAATTAACTCAAGAGTAATCAGAAAACTCACCATGACTAAATAAAATAGTCATGTCTCAATTTATGTTGTCACGTTTGTTTACTATCTAGCCCCACTAAAAATTTACTAAAATTTGGAGCTGCAGAGATGGCTCAGTGGTTAAGAGCGCATACTGCTCTTCCAGAGGACCTGACTTTTATTTCTAACACACATGTGGGACAGCTCAAAGCTCTCTGTAACTGCAGCTCCAAGGGATCTGGCACCCTCCTCTGGCCTCTTTGAGTACTGCACTCATATGCATGTGTTCACACAGACACGCAACTATACACATAAGAAAAATAAATAAATATTTTGTTGATAAAGGTTAAGTACAGTCTCGAATTTATTTATTTATTTATATTATTTATTTATTTATTATTTATTTATTTTATGTTGTGAATGTTACTGTCTGCATGCCGGTCTGTGCACCTGCGTTGTGCAATGCGTAGAGGTCAGAAGAGGCGTCGGATTCCCTTGGAACTGGAGTTCTCCTGGAATTGGAGTTATGAGCAGTTCTCAGCCACCCAGTGGGTGCTGGGGATCGAACCTGGGTCCGAGGTGCTCTTAACCGCTAGGCCATCTCTCAGCCCAAAACTTTTTTTTTTTTTTTTTTTTTGGTCTTTTCGAGACAAGGTCTCCTGTAGCCACAGCTGTCTGGAACTCATCTGTAGACCAGGCCGGCTTGAACTCACAAAGATCAGCCTGCCTCTGCCTCCTGAGTGCTAGGATTAAAGGCATGCACCACCACGCCTGGCTCAGTCTCGAATTTTAAGACTCATGAAAGGAGTGGTTAAAAATTCAAATAACTCCCGTTCCAGGGGAATCTGACACCTCTTCTGACCTCCGCGGCATTGCACGACACCGGGTGCACAAACCTACATTCAGACATACATTCATACACATAAATAAAAATTAAAAAATAATTAAAAACAGAAATCCTTAAATTAAAAAAAAAAATCAATAACTTGAAATTCATCACAGTTGCTTTCATTCAGTATGACTTGGGGACCTGTCAAAATCTTACAAAGGACCATAAATAATAATAGTATCAAGCATGGTCAAACAGTACCTCCCCATCCCTGTTACTATTTTCCTGTCCTTTGTAAGTTTCATGGTAATACACTTTATTCAAGTCAGCCTTCTTTTGGGCTCTTCTCTCCACCTCTCTCCACCATGCAAGCAGAAGAATACTCTATGTTTTGAAGTCTCATCTGTTTCTTTTGGAAACTCTAAAGTAGCACAAAAATCTCTTCATCTTTCCCACACACACCACTTCCCACTATGAGCAGACAGACACTGAGTAAATGATTTTCTCAGTAACTGTGTCATAAGGTACACTTCCGCTTTTTGAACTGGTTCTTTCCTATGTAACCAGTGGCCTCATTGGCCTTTTTCTTTATTTTGTTTTCCCCTTTTCTTGTTTTTTAATAGCCCAGTGGACATTCTTTTCTTGTGGGATGCCACATCATCACAAAGATAATGCAGGTTATTCTGAAACAATTGATCCCTGGAATTGTCATCTAGCTGTCTAAAAACCAGTGGTAAAAAAAATAGTTAATGCAAATAAACAGCATTTAGTTTAAACATAAAGTTGGCAGATAAAGTGAGCTAGGAATGAGTACTGGATGAAGAGTGCAATATACAAGAAAGAAAGCCTGGGTTACATACACAGACTGAGGTGCCCCAAATCCAGGGACGATAAAGAAACAGAAAGACCTGTTAGCAGAAAACAATGATGAAAGGCTTTTGGATGATGTATTCTTCCTGTATTACAAAACAAAACGATCTTCCTGAGAGTGTCGTCTTGATGCGGATTTTCTTGCTTCGTGGATCACGTGCCACTATAGTCATTTGTCACATTACTCCAGGTACCTAGATAGGACATGTATAGGAGAGCCCACTAAGAGCACATGCATGCAGTTTGACTGTACCTTCCATGCCTAAAGCATCTGGGAACAGCACATCTTCACTACATACTCTGTGTGCTCTGTAGTATGCATTTTCTCCTAATACATTTGCATGTGAGGTATTCAGGGAAGAAGATTTTTTTCTTCCTTTGCTTCATTTTTCCAGGCACATCTTCCCTACATACTCTGTGTGCTCTGTAGTATACATTTTCTCTAATATATTTGCGTGTGAGGTATTCAGGGGAGAAGATTTTCTTCTCCCTTTGCTTCATTTTTCCAGTTGCTTAAGTGATATCAAATCAACACTAAATCACATAGGAAATCAATCGCTTGTTACTGGACTCCATGCACCGTAAGTACTGCTTTCCCTTCCACTATATATTCAGCACCAGTCGTAGATCATTCTTCACATGGACTAGGAGTGAAGTCCAGCTTTGTGCTAGTCACTCAAATCTTTATGACAAAGGCAGCCAATTACTTCTTGGTATATCAAACACTTTACATTTTGGTAAATGGAAACAGTAGAGGCAGGTAAGGGTAACTAAGGCAAGGGGCTGGAGAGGTGGGCTCAGTGGTTAGCACTGGCTGCTCTTGCAGAGGACCCGTGTTAGATTCCCAGTACCCACTGGTGGACTAACCAACCATCCATAACTCCAATTCCAGGGGATCCAATACCCTCTCTGACCTCTGTGTGCACTCATAGTACATAAAAATAAAACTAACAAATAAAACATTTAAAGAGTAACTTATCAACGTATATGTGTGTTTGGTTTTTTATCTTCCAAGGACACAGATGCAGCCCTTGCCCAGAAAATTGGAACTGGCATGGAGACAAGTGCTACCAGTTCTATAAAGAGAGTAAAACCTGGCATGGCTGTGAGGACTTCTGCCTTCTCNTTTTTGGTCTTTTCGAGACAAGGTCTCCCTGTAGCCACAGCTGTCCTGGAACTCACTCTGTAGACCAGGCCGGCCTTGAACTCACAAAGATCAGCCTGCCTCTGCCTCCTGAGTGCTAGGATTAAAGGCATGCACCACCACGCCTGGCTCAGTCTCGAATTTTAAGACTCATGAAAGGAGTGGTTAAAAATTCAAATAACTCCCGTTCCAGGGGAATCTGACACCCTCTTCTGACCTCCGCGGCATTGCACGACACGGGTGCACAAACCTACATGCAGACAGTACATTCATACACATAAATAAAAATTAAAAAATAATTAAAAAAAGAAATCCTTAAATTAAAAAAAAAATCAAATAACTTGAAATTCATCACAGTTGCTTTCATTCAGTATGACTTGGGGACCTGTCAAAATCTTACAAAGGACCATAAATAATAATAGTATCAAGCATGGTCAAACAGTACCTCCCCATCCCTGTTACTATTTTCCTGTCCTTTGTAAGTTTCATGGTAATACACTTTATTCAAGTCAGCCTTCTTTTGGGCTCTTCTCTCCACCTCTCTCCACCATGCAAGCAGAAGAATACTCTATGTTTTGAAGTCTCATCTGTTTCTTTTGGAAACTCTAAAGTAGCACAAAAATCTCTTCATCTTTCCCACACACACCACTTCCCACTATGAGCAGACAGACACTGAGTAAATGATTTTCTCAGTAACTGTGTCATAAGGTACACTTCCACTTTTTGAACTGGTTCTTTCCTATGTAACCAGTGGCCTCATTGGCCTTTTTTTCTTTATTTGTTTTTCCCCTTTTCTTGTTTTTTAATAGCCCAGTGGACATTCTTTTCTTGTGGGATGCCACATCATCACAAAGATAATGCAGGTTATTCTGAAACAATTGATCCCTGGAATTGTCATCTAGCTGTCTAAAAACCAGTGGTAAAAAAAATAGTTAATGCAAATAAACAGCATTTAGTTTAAACATAAAGTTGGCAGATAAAGTGAGCTAGGAATGAGTACTGGATGAAGAGTGCAATATACAAGAAAGAAAGCCTGGGTTACATACACAGACTGAGGTGCCCCAAATCCAGGGACGATAAAGAAACAGAAAGACCTGTTAGCAGAAAACAATGATGAAAGGCTTTTGGATGATGTATTCTTCCTGTATTACAAAACAAAACGATCTTCCTGAGAGTGTCGTCTTGATGCGGATTTTCTTGCTTCGTGGATCACGTGCCACTATAGTCATTTGTCACATTACTCCAGGTACCTAGATAGGACATGTATAGGAGAGCCCACTAAGAGCACATGCATGCAGTTTGACTGTACCTTCCATGCCTAAAGCATCTGGGAACAGCACATCTTCACTACATACTCTGTGTGCTCTGTAGTATGCATTTTCTCCTAATACATTTGCATGTGAGGTATTCAGGGAAGAAGATTTTTTTCTTCCTTTGCTTCATTTTTCCAGGCACATCTTCCCTACATACTCTGTGTGCTCTGTAGTATACATTTTCTCTAATATATTTGCGTGTGAGGTATTCAGGGGAGAAGATTTTCTTCTCCCTTTGCTTCATTTTTCCAGTTGCTTAAGTGATATCAAATCAACACTAAATCACATAGGAAATCAATCGCTTGTTACTGGACTCCATGCACCGTAAGTACTGCTTTCCCTTCCACTATATATTCAGCACCAGTCGTAGATCATTCTTCACATGGACTAGGAGTGAAGTCCAGCTTTGTGCTAGTCACTCAAATCTTTATGACAAAGGCAGCCAATTACTTCTTGGTATATCAAACACTTTACATTTTGGTAAATGGAAACAGTAGAGGCAGGTAAGGGTAACTAAGGCAAGGGGCTGGAGAGGTGGGCTCAGTGGTTAGCACTGGCTGCTCTTGCAGAGGACCCGTGTTAGATTCCCAGTACCCACATGGTGGCTAACAACCATCCATAACTCCAATTCCAGGGGATCCAATACCCTCTTCTGACCTCTGTGTGCACTCATATACATAAAATAAAAATAACAAATAAAACATTTAAAGAGTAACTTATCAAAGTATATGTGTGTTTGGTTTTTTATCTTCCAAGGACACAGATGCAGCCCTTGCCCAGAAAATTGGAACTGGCATGGAGACAAGTGCTACCAGTTCTATAAAGAGAGTAAAACCTGGCATGGCTGTGAGGACTTCTGCCTCTCTGAGAACTCCGTCATGCTGAAGATAAGCACGCAGGAAGAGCTGGTAAGAGCCCAAGACCTAGTGTTTGAGGGAGTCTCTAAAAGAGGCCTTGAAAGAGCAAAAAATAAAGGGGATCCTGAACAGTGACCCACGGATTTCCCAACTCACTCCAAAAAGCCCAAGTCTTATTCCTGTTGCTTTGAATGATTCTCTGAAATGGATAAAAGCACTGATCTCCACAAACACCTTCCATATATAAACATGTGAAATAGCTCTCTAAACTATCCTTTTAGTGAAGGAACAAACAGAAAAGTCTTAATTTCTTTTCTTTTTTTTTTTTTTTTGTTTTTTTGTCTTTTGAGTCAGAGTCTCGGATAAAGCCCCTAGCTGTCCTGGAATTCACTCTGTAGACCAGGCTGTCCTTTAACTCAACAAAGATCTGCCTGCCGCTGCCTCCCAAGTGCTAGGATTAAAGGCATGTGCCACTATGCCCGGCTAAATCTTAATTTCTTATCTGTTTCAGTTGAAGTGAAAAGAAAATGAGATTGATACCATATCAGAAAAATGACAATAATGCTCACCTTTCTGGGATTTTAATTGAAAAATAGTCAATGAAATGATTAGCATAATTTGCAAATATATCTTCCTTCCAGAAAACTGGTCAAGGCAAATATAAGAATAAAACAGATTTGGGGGCATGGTGTTGCATGCCCTTAATCCTAGCACTTGGGAGGCAGAGGCAGGCAGATCTCTGTGAGTTCAAGGCCACCTGGGCTACATAGTGAGTTCCAGGATGGCTGTGGCTACAGGGAGAGGGGAGAGAGGGAGAGGAAGAGGGAGAGGGAGAGGGAGAGGGAGAGAGAGAGGGAGGAGAGGGAGAGGGAGAGGGAGAGGGAGAGGGAGAGGGAGAATTAACACAATATTGAACAAGTGTATAAAATTTCACTATTAAAATGGCATGCTTATGCCTCACTTGCACTTATTATGAATGGCCTTTGGATGGATTCTCTCCAGGTGTAATGACTGCTTAGCATTGTTCTGGAACCGCACAGGTGTCTTGGTGCAGAGCAGAACACCAACAGTTAATTAAATGCCAAGCTTACTACACATTTCTCAATTTCCTTCTAATTGAATCTTAATTTGCATTAGTTCCTGAAACATGTATGAACCTTTATAATACCTATCATTTACTAAAACATTTTATTCCTTTGTAATTCAATTACATATAAATGATGGAAATTAATTTTATTTGCATGACATGTGCAATATGTATATAAACCCTCCTATTTTTTTTCTCTACAGCCCATACAAAAGATCAGGATTACTAAATTCAACCATATACAGTGGTAGGAAATTTTATTGTGAAAAACCCGCACAGTTATTTTCTCTCGTGTGTTTCCTACATTTGTATATATTTTAATAGTTTTGATATGATTTACTTTTAGGGTTTTTAATTTGAAGCGACACTTGTTTAATTAGAAGCAATATTTTCAAATCCAGCCTTTCAACTGGCTTACACTCTGAGCTAACAGTTTTCAAAAATTTCATACTGAAGCAACATGGAGCATTGATTATTCAAGAAGATAAAGAGATAACAATTGCCAAAAACAGCCATGGTAAAGAGGCAAGACAAAAAATGGGTAATTAAAAGAAGTGGATCTAACTTTGATATTAAAAATATTAAGAGTCTATACTGAGAATAGAAAAAATTAAATAACTTTAGAATTTATTTTTAAAATATTTTATTTAATATTTATACATACATACATATAGTATGTTGGATCAAATCCACTCCCAATCCCTCCCCTCCAACTCCTCTACATCCCACCAAAATCCTTCTCAACTTCATGCAGAGTATCTCTCTCTCTCTCTCTCCCTCTCTCTCCCTCTCTCTCTCTCTCTCTCTCTCTCTCTCTCTCTCTCCTTTGTGTCCACTTAGTGCTTCCTGTGTATTCATGGGTGTGGACCATCTACTACAGCATGGGTAGCCTCTCAGCGCACAAGAGAGAGGAGAGGAGAGCGAGAGAGATGCGGAGGAGAGGAAGAGAGAGAGAGATACTCTGAAGAGAGAGGAGAGGAGAGCGAGAGAGATGCGGAGGAGAGGAAGAGAGAGAGAGATACTCTGANTCTCTCAATACCCTTTGTGTCCACTTAGTGCTTCCTGTGTATTCATGGGTGTGGACCATCTACTACAGCATGGGTAGCCTCTCAGCGCACACGTCCTTGAAGAAAACAGACTTTTCCTTCCACAGCAGCCACCAATTGCCAATAGATCTTCAGATAGGGGTGGGGCTTCAGGAGCCTCTCCTCCACCCAAGCTGGGATTTTGACTTGCTGGGTCTTTTGCAACCCTTATGCCTGCAGTCCTGGCTACTGAGTTAATACTGTGTGCAACTTTGGTGTCATTTCCATCAGAGACTGTTTCGACACAGACATCAACCCCTCTGGCTTTTCCTTGTTCCGCCTCCTTTTCTGCATGATTGCTGGGTCTTTGGGAGAGGAGTGTGATACAGCTGTCCCATTTATAGCTTAGTACTCCACAGTCTCTTATGACCGATTGTAGGTCTCTATCTTAACCACTGTGTGCTGCAGAAAGAAGCTTCTCTGATGAGGGTTGAGAAATGCATTAACCTATGGGTATAAAGAGAAGAATATAGGGATCAATTTATTTATGTCCACTTAGCAGAAATTAATAGTACTAGGTTGCCTCCTTAGGGCCAATGACCTATTCAGCCACAGGTTGTTGGTCAAGTTAATAATAGCAGCCATGAGTTCCATCTTTAAACCAATTAAGAAGTGGTTGATTACTCCCATAACGTGCATGCCACTCATGTTTTGCCAGGCCAGGCAATACTAAAGCTTACAGGGTTCACAGCTAGATAAGAACTCTGATTTCATTTCTTCCCCAGAAGCACACATAGAATCATCCAGCACTATGAAAACTAGCTTGTAGGAATGAAGCTTCTAGGCTGTTACCTGTCTTGATTTCTTCATGTTCTATGACTCAGATACATGGTTTCTTCAGCAATAGGGTCTTACCACCAAGTTCTAGAGGGTAGCCAAGAGCAGTAATAGTCTGTAAAGTTGGGTGGTGGGGCATCTATGAGACCCCACTGACCAACAACTTGAAAATAGGTAACTTAACTGTCAGTAGACGTTTTGTTTAATAGCATATGGTGTCGAGGGGAGGCACTGTCCTCCTGTTGTAGGGTAACTTTATTTAAACCCCCTTTCTCTATGCATACGTTTTTATTTTAACAACTGTCTGTAGTAGTAGGTTTCCATACAGCATTTTCAAGGGGTTTTCACTTTAGTTATCCTTCCCCATACTTGGCCCTCTATCCTGCCCTCCCATGCCCCTCCCCCACTCAATTCTGCTTGTTCCATTATTCTCTTTTTTCCCCTTCATACTATCTGTATTCTGTCCCCCTTTCTTTGAAATTCCCCCATCCGACCCCCCATGGTCCCTTACTAGTTTCCTGACATCTATTGATTTTCCTTTTTTCGTGTGTGTGTGTGTGTGTGTGTGTGTGTGTGTTCTTTTTGAGACAGTGTTTCCCTGTAGCCCCAGCTAGCCTGGAACTTGCTATGTAGACCAGGCTGGCCTTGAACTCACAGAGATCCACCTGCCTTTGCCTCCCACCTGCTTGGATTAAACGCATGTGCCACCAAGTCCAGCATTGATTTTCCATTTTTAAATGCACATATCTAAAGATTTCAAAGCTAGCATCCACATATGAGAGAGAAGATAAGACTTTTATCTTTCTGGGTCTGAGTTACCTCATTCATTAGGATTATTTACATCTCTCTTTGTTTACCTATGACTTTCATACTTTTTTCTTCTTTCTTTGTAAAAGAGTTCATATTTTGTTTATGAATGTATCACCTGCATGTATGTAAGTGGATGTGTGTCATGCAATGCCCAAGGAGATCAGAAGAGGGCATCAGATCTCCTAGAACTAGAGTTACAGACAGGTATTCCACCATATGGGTGTTAGGAATAGAACCTGGGTCCTCTGCAAGGGCACCCAGTGTTAACCACTGAACCATCTCTTCAGCCTCTCATTTTTCTTTATAACTGAATAATATATACATAAGATATTCATATATGTGTAAGGAAAGTTTTAAATGTTCATTTCTTCCTAGTTTAAGATATGAGTTATCTTTCCAAATCCTTTTCTTTTTTTTTTTTTTTTTTTTTTTTTTTTTTTTTTTTAGACAGGGTCTCCCTGTAGCCCCAGCTGTCCTGGAACTCACTCTGTAGACCAGACTGGCCTTGAATTCTCAAAGATCCGCCTGCCTCTGTCTCCAGAGTGCTAAGATTAAAGGTGTGCACCACCATGCCCGGCTAAGTCCTTATTGTATGTCTTCGCATCTTCATAGATGGTCTCTTCATTCACGGTGTCTTTTCCTGATATTTATAGATGTTGCTCCTCCACTTCTGTACATTTCCTTTCAACTTTTTCCATTTCTTAGAATAATTCCACCTCATTTTGTAAGTCTTTCTCCCATCTGAGTTTTTGTTTTGTTTTAATTAATTATATTATTATTAATTTGAGACAGAGACTCATGTAGCCCAGGCTGGCCTTGAACTCTTTATACAGCTGATACTGACCTTGAACTTCTAATCCTATCTCCATCTTTTGGACGCTAAGATTATATAGTGCTGGGAATAGAACATAGGCAAGTACTCTACTGACTGAGCCACATCCTCAGATCCTCCTCATATTTTTATATCAAATTTGTGTTTAATTTTGTAGCTTAAAAATAATGGGTAAAGCTAGCCATGGTGGTGCACGCCTTTAATCCCAGCACTTGGGAGGCAGAATCAGGCAGATCTCTCTGAGTTCAAGGCCAGCCTGGTCTATGTAGTGAGTTTCAGGACAGATGGGGCTACAGAGAGACCCTATCTAAAAAAGACCAAAAAAATAAAATAAAAAAGAAAAGAAAAGAAAAATAAGTAATGGGTAAGTATAGATATTAGTTGATGCAACTCTTATTTTCAGAATATCATATATATTACATTCTTATTAGGACAAAGTATGGTATATATCTATAGGTCCTGTGCTTACTGGACCAATTTCTAAAGGATCTCACGGCAGATGCTTTTCTAAGTCCGCTGTCATCTGTGAGAAGATCACCTATCCAAGGGAAGTGTTGTCCTTACCTGTTGTCCTGCAGAAGCATTGATGATCGTACCTTGCCCTGTGTGCTTATGTTGGAACATGTCAAAGCTAAAGGTTTTCTTGTTTGCCTTTCACAGGATTTTGCCATGCCTCAAAGCTACTCTGAGTTTTTCTACTCTTATTGGACAGGGCTCTCACGCAATGGCGGCGGCAAGGCCTGGCTGTGGATGGACGGGACGCCTTATTCCTTTGAACTGTAAGCCTGCAGAACATTTTGTGGGACAGGAAGACAGCTTAACAGTTTGATTGAACAGTGACAATGGGCCATCTGTGTGTACTGGATAGTGTGTCTGCAGGAGGATGCCCAGTTGGTAACAGAATACCTGTGTTGAGATGGCTTAGAAAGTGGCAGGAAAGAGATACAGAGTGTTAGCAAAATATTTGCAAGCAGTTCCCTGGCTGATTTCAGTAGTGTGTGTCTAGGGGTCATTTTTAGTGGAGAGGAAAAAGGAGAGGGAGAGGAAATCTCTGTTGGATAATACACACACACACACACACACACACACACACACACTCATATATGCACCTAGGAGCTCAGGATGTAATAGTGGTTATGTGAGCTCATACAACATGACAATTGCCAGAGACCCGAATAAAAATCTCAGATTTCCTGGCTTTCTGTACAGTGAAATAGGAAGCACATCTTTATAAACATGGTTGCTGAGACTAGACCTCTTGGTTCATAATATAAACAGAGTCTGATAAGACAACAATTGTACTTACCATGGCAGCATTTCTATACAGGTTTGTATGGAATTCTATAAAATAGCTAACGAAGTTTCTGTGTCAAATTTTATTACTTTTTTTTTTTTGGTTTTACTTTTTTAAAGTTTTTTTTTTTATTTTTTTATTGATGCTTTGTGTATTTCATACATCATTTTCCAATTCATTTCAGGCATATATCCCTTCCCTTCCCCCCACCCCACCCCTACCCATCCCAGATCATGCATTCTGCCGTAAGTTTTTCGATCTTTCTCTGCTTTTTTGTTTGTTTTGTTTCATTTTTTTTAACATAAAGTGATAATTTTTGAGTACAAGCATCCTTCAATGTAAAACCATTTGCAAGCAGTTGTGCCCAAAACCCACACAGCTCATGGGTCCCACCAATCCAGCAAGGGGGGCTTGTATGTTCAATCAAGTTGATCAAATGAGTGTCCAGTCTATATTGTTGTAGTTTCACCATTAACCCCAATCGAAGCCCTTACATTCTACCGTGCCCCCTCTTCCGCAGATTGTTCCCTAGGCTTAGAAAAGGGGCACAGGTGGATGAGAAGCAAAACACTCTACTTTCTCTGGAGCTGAAGTCTTGGTCTCTAGTCAGTTCTGGCTGTTTTCTTTCATGGGCTGCCAGCTTGTCCAGGCATAACCTTTTGATCCTACTAATGAAGCACATGCAATTAGATATTTAGGTATTTAAACAATATAATATATAGCCTTTCGATCCTACTAATGAAGCACTTTTAAAGCTATATCTGAACAGAAGCCATTCTTCCCTATATGAAGTGAAACACTTATTCCAGGATACAGCACAAAGCACAAAGTAATGTAGTTTTGGTTTTTTGAGATAGGGTCTCCCTGTAGTCCTAGCTGTTCTGCCACTCGCTGTGTATGTAGACCAGGTTAGCCTCAATCTCAGAGATGTCCCCTGCCTCTGCTTCTCAAGCGCTGGGACTAAAGGCATGAGCTACCACGCTGGGCTGGCTATTTGTATTTTTAACTCAGTAAAGTGAATATTAGAAAAGGTAAATAATTTTAAATTAGCAGGAAAATAAGAACATGTATCTTTGTTTTATTTCAAAACAGTTTTATTTATTTTTTTATTTTTTTTATTTATTTTTTATTTGTTTAGTTTTAAGGGATTCTACAATATAATGACACAGTTGTTTGCAGATAACATTGATGTTACTCAGTTTGTCATACAATTAGATAACTGGTGCATTTTGCAAGTATTTATATGTCCAAATTTTGAACAACACAAGGTTCCCATAGTCCAGTTGGAGAAGCTTGTATGCACAGGCATGTTGATCAATTAGGAGTCCAGACTATATTCCTGTAGTCTCATGATTCACCCCTATCTCTCCGCAGCCCTTACATTCTACCACGCCTCCCCTTCTGCAGTTTGTTCCCTGGGCTTTGGGAAAGGGGCACAAGTGGGTGAGAAGAAAACAGTCCACTTTCTTTGGAGTTGTCATTTCGGACTCTAGTCTGTTCAGGTTGTTTCCCTTCATGGGTTGACAGCTTTTCCAGTGATTCAAAACAGTTTTAAATGTCTTGAGTGACCTGCTACTTCTAAGAATGAGATGGTAACTAAGGTGCAGAAAATATAGTTTGGTGACCACCCCACCTTCCCAGTAAAGACATGCTAGGTATAAAGTTTGTGATTGTTGTCATGTGAGGAAGACTGGTTATGTTTTTTTACGACATTGTAGAAATAAACTATGATTAAATTGGGATACTTATATGACATTGTAGAAATAAATATGATTAAATTGACTTATTTTTTTTTCTTTTATAAGGTTTGAGATTATAATAGATCCCACCAATGTAAGAAACAGGGACTGTATGACCATCTTTAATGGGAAGGCTTACTCAAAGGATTGCAAAGAGTTGAGGCGGTGTGCCTGTGAGAAGATGGCCGGAAGAGTAGTGCCTGAACAGCTCTACTAGGTGCCCTGAAGTGTCAGCCAATCATCCAGCTTCAACTACCAGAGCTAAGAGAGGCCAATGCAAGGGACATTCACAGCCTTGGGAAACAGCGACCAAGAGAGGCAGCTGTTGGGACGACTGCTGGAGAGGTTTCCTGTTTCCTGTCACAAGAAGTAATCCAGGGGCCACCAACTACCCCAGAAAGCCAGGAAGCTGCTTTGACTTACAGATAACTTTCCGCTTTCTTCCTTCTTGTCATCTGTCATCATCTTCTGTTTCCATGTCTCTCACACACATGGAAAAGTGAGACATTGACAGAAATAGAGGGATGAAAGGCAAGCAGCTAGCTGGATAGGGTGATGTATACCCATAATCTCAGCACTCAGGAGGTAGAGCCAAAAGGATCACTAGTTCAAGGCCAGCTTCAGCTACATGGCAAGTTGAAGGGCAACCTGCACTATATGAGCCACTGTCTCAAAACAAAAAGGAAGGAAGGGAGGGAGGGAGGGGAAGGGAAAAGAAGTAACACCCTTGTCCCAACAGTTAGGCTGTCCAAGAAAAATCAGCAGACATTCTCAAGCCTTCACTGCAGTATACATGAAATTCTTTTTGTTTGTTTCCAGTTAACACTTTCCCTTCCATAATGACCTCGCTTGCTAAGTTGGTGCCAGCTTCCCAACCTAGGTAACCCTCATTGTGTCCCTCTGAGTTTCTAGACCTCGCCATCCCTACTCTAGCAATTGTGTCTTTTCCTTAATCAGTTCTCCCAGGAAAGAGAAATTCTCATCTCTTATCTAAGTCAGAGTTACGGACCCTTTCCTCCTTTCAGGGATATTAAAGCTCAGAAAAAAGGTCTCTTATATATGCACAGATAATAGCTTCATTTCGATCTTCCTTGATCCTATTTAATCCATGTTTATACCTTTCAGGTACTAAAGATTTCATAATAATAAGTGTAAATAATGTGAAGTCTGTGTGGCTTTAGGCGAGATTTGTGATTTAGGGGAAATTTCAGCAAGGACATGCTTTTTGCAATGTGTTAACAATCAAATCACTGTTTTGGTTGTTTGTGCCTTGACAATCTGTGGGGCCACTGTGAGCATATTGCTTAAGGGACTCTTTGAGAAAAAGAAAGTCTTCGAAATGCATATTGTTTTCAAGAGGACGGTTTTAACATTTTCCTACAATGAAATATTTTGAAGCAGAGTCATGGTATTAATGCATGTTAGACCACATGATCTCTAAATAGACCTTGGACCTTGAAAGACAGGCTGTGTCCTCTATACAGCAGGATTCTTGAGTAGACTCGCTGTCAAGGTGACAGTTTACACAGTTATAACAGGATCTTTTGAAGGACACCATCACAACTGACTTCACTGGCTGTCAATCAACCAAATTTAGGAGTTTAGCAATAGAAAGGGTTAGCTTTTACAAATATCATTTTTCAACAGTGAAAATTCAGATGTTCTGTTTTATTTTCATGAAATATCAATCTCATGGTGAAATTATATTCAATTAACAATTTCATGATGGAAACACAATCCTGTGTTTATTTTCATAAGACTTAATTTGGTGACTGTCACTTATCTAAATATTACTGGCAGATTACTCCTTAAGAATTCTTTGAATTTTCTTCTGACTAGCTAGGGAATTTCTACAATGTTGAATGAATTTTGTGTTCGTTTATTGTGTTATACAAACTGACGTATATTGTGGTTTTTAAAACATGAAAGTTTAGACCTCTAATTTTTATTTACCTATTGAGCAAATCAGTTTACTTCATTATAGACTTGTTAAAAATGAACCGGAAATATTTATAATTTCCCTGTGTTATTGCAGTTGGTTAAAGTGAAATAATTGTGAAATTAGTGTCAAAAATCTATGTTGTAATATAAACATAAGGAAAATTAAGAAAATAAAAAGATTTAGCAATTCATATTTAAGCAGAGTAGAGCACAAACATGTAGAATAGAAGCTCCATTAAGAAATCAAACAGGATAAATATGCTCAAATATTTTCTATAATTAATGGAATAATGAATGATAAATATTTTTTATTCTCAATGAAAGTAATTAATATATCTGCATAATAAGAAATAAAGATTAAGTCTGTTGGTAAGCAATTGCTGTTTAAATTTTATTACTGAAGGCAGAAACTGTTGTTAGCAAGAAGAAATTCATTAACTTTGTAAGATTAATTGTAAATGAGGCCATGACGCTCATTTAAGTTTCAACTCCTGACATCCTGCTGCACTCAAGGATGACAAGTGTTTCTCTACCATCTTGTAAAGAGTCTAGCTACAGAATGAAGACCATTCTCATTTGAAATCTGAGACTTCAAAGAAAGTCTCATTTTAGATGGAGAAGAGGAAAAACAATAGCAGTCATTTGATTTGTTTTCTTGAAATTATTCCTCTTCGTCTTTGTGCTCAGTCTCCTTGTCTGTGTACCAAAACTCATAATATGAATCACGTTAAAGACAAATATTTCAAAAGAACAGAAAAAGGGGCATGACACAGCAGTTTCTCCATAAGCATTTAAAAAATAAGAAATAACAGTGGATGGGTTTGAAAATTGCTAAAAGCAGCTTTAGCTGAGAACCAGAACTGGGACCCACACGAATTGGCTCTCCTAGGCTGTTACCCATGAAGGTAATTCTGAAGAAACTGCAGGAACAGTCAGACAAGGACCTAGCCTTTCCGGGTAAAGTTCCCTCTGGGACACAATGAGCTATTGCTTTTCCGGAGGATATTGAACCACTCTCAGGACTTATCAACAGGAAACAGGTCATGAGCCTGGTAACAGCAGGAAGTTAGAGAAGGTTGATGGTAGGTTTTACTTGGGAAATGAAAACATCATGAAATAAGCACAAGGGTTCGGTGGGTTGTGTGGAGCCAGCCTTCGTGTTCGGGAGTCAAGTGTTTAGCTTTGAGAATTTCATACATAAATACTGTCTTTGCATTATTTCCATCCCTCCCAGTCCCCCACAAACTCTTCTCAAGTCCCCCCCACTCCCTCTCAATTTCTTGCTCTCTTCTTTGAGTATTGTTTATATATATATATGTATATGTATATATATATGTATATATATATGTATATGTATATATATACATATATATGTGTATATATATGTATATATATACATATATAT